>OZ020311.1:21170323-21705171 GCA_963971305.1 Arcuatula senhousia
CAATTTTTAAAAAATCTTCTCCTCTGAAAATACTGAACAGAATTTAATGAAACTTGGTATGAATGCTCCTTAGGGTGTCCTGCACCAAACTTGTGTTTCAATTTTTGATCTGTCAAAAAACATGGCCACCAGTAATAAAAATAGACCAGGGGGTCAGACTACTGTTTTTGGCTTGTAAATCAAAAAGTATAAGAGATAGATGAAATCTGATGCAACCCTACTGCTTCAGCATCAAAAGTTCTACTACAGTCTCCATTTGGTTGAAGCTGTCAGATGATCCCTTATAGGGGTTACAGCCCCTTTAATGTGAAAAATAGCGTTTTTGCATGTTTTTGGCCTATAGAATGAAAACTATTGTAAATAGAGAAAAGCTGTTGCTTGCTTAAATGTTCAGCTCATTTAACTCTACAAAAGTCTCCATAGGGTGGAAGTTGTCAGATGACCCCTTATAGGGGTTACAGCCCCTTAAAGGCGAAAAATAATGTTTTTGGTCTATAGAATGAAAACTATTGCAAATAGAGAAAAGCTGTTGCTTGCTTAAATGTTCAGCTAATTTAGCTCTTCAAGAGTCTCCATAAGGTCAAAGTTGTCAGATGATCCCTTATAGGGGTAACAGCCCCTTAAAGGTGAATAATAGCGTTTTTGCATGTTTTTGGCCTATAGAATGAAAACTATTGTAGATAGAGAAAAGCTGTTGTTTGCTCAAATGTTCAGCTTATTTAGCTCTACAAAAGTCTCCATGGGGTCGAAGTTGTCAGATGACCCCTTATAGGGGTTAAAGCCCATTAAAGGCGAAAAATAGTGTTTTTGGCCTATAGAATGAAAACTATTGCAAAAAAAGAAAAGCTTTTACTTGCTTAAATGTTCAGCTCATTTAGTTCTACAAAAGTCTCCATAAGGTCAAAGTTGTCAGATGATCCCTTATAGGGGTAACAGCCCCTTAAAGGTGAATAATAGCGTTTTTGCATGTTTTTGGCCTACAGAATGAAAACTTTTGTGGATAGAGAAAAGCTGTTGCTTGCTTAAATGTTCAGATCATTTAGCTCTACAAAAGTCTCCATAGGGTCAAAGTTGTCAGATGACCCTTAAAGCCCCTTAAAGGCAAAAAATAGTGTTTTTGGCCTATAGAATGAAAACTATTGCAGATAAAGAAAAGCTGTTGCTTGCTTAAATGTTTAGCTCATTTAGTTCTACAAAAGTCTTCATAGGGTCAAAGTTGTCAGATGACCCCTTATAGGGGTTACAGCCCCTTAAAGGCAAAAATAGTGTTTAAAGAATAACTGGGATTTCTCATAAAAAGGGAACTTCCTAACCTTATTTTTCTTCATTAGTTTATATTATGAACACAGCTCTTCGATAAAAAATAGTGCTTAAAGAATGAAAACTATTCCAGATAGAGAAAAGCTTTTTGATGCTTAAACATTCAGCTCATTAAGCTATACAAAAGTCTGCATAGGGTTGACATCAAGACCAGGTGAGCGATTCAGGCTCCTGGGAGCCTCTTGTTCGGCTATCTCAGGACTTAGAGACCGCTAAACAGACTCCTACACCAAAACATCATTTTCATATGTGTCTCAAATTTTCCTAAAGATCATCATAATATAAACTAATGAAGAAAAATAAGGTTAGGAAGTTCCCTTATTATGAGAAATCCCAGTTTCGTATGCAAAGTACATGCAACACAGCTCTTCGATAAATTACTATTATTTCTGATCCCAAAATTTTATTCATCTGCATGAATGTAAGAAAAAAGTCACAGGAAAAAAGTCACAAAAAAAAGTCACAGGAAATAAAGTCACAATGTATTAACTTAGCGCTTTTTTTACCTAATTACAAATTTTGTGATTATATCAAGCAAATGTATGAACTTTACATTTAAACTTCTACTTCTACTAAATAGTAAAGATTTGAAGGCGCATTGACTGTAGCTATAATAGTAAAGCGGCAGTCAAAAAGATGATAAGCGATTTTAGGACAAGAAAGAGAAGATTAGAACGCTCTCTTCTATGTCCACCAATTTCCTTTATGTGTTAAAAGTCATGCACTTGTATTTTTTACTGTCTTTAGTTTGCCAGTGTTAACGATAGCCGGTAATTACTTACATCAACTAATTAAACATTTACCTTTTAAAAAATGTAGTTTAATGTTATAAGAAAGTTTAATCATGTACAAAATGTATTTCCTGACATAAGAATTCTGTTATAATAAAAACAAGGAATTATATAGATTTAATTCCTTGATAAAAAAATATGAATTCCTAGCCGAGAAACGTCTAAAAGCTGCAGTACGAGCTGCTAAGACGCTCCTTGGGAGGTTCCAAAGATCATCCTAAATCAATTGCTGAGACGCACTTCGGGAAAGTCTAGGAGAAATCGAAAAAAAAATAAAAAATAAAAGGGATTCATGATATTTATATATATCAATTTGACTTTTTTCGGACCTTGTTCAAGTTTAAAGTGTTTATTTTGATAAAGGTTTCAAAATAACTTGCAAACAAAATTATTAAGGATTAACACTTATTTTAACGTAATGTCGTAATTTCTGTTACAAATGAAGGTAAATATTTTCTATAAAAACGACTCTTTTTACTGCGAGCATAATACTGTTTTTTTTATGCTTAATTTAGACCAAAGGATCAAGACATATCTTCAGTATAAAGATTAGAATAGTTTTCCTTGAAAACAAATGACATGATCGCAAAGAACAACCAATTACCAATTAAAACAAAGCACGCTATACGATGCACGCTACACGATGTACGCTGCACGATACGATACACGCTATACGATACGATACACGCTAAATGAAACGATATACCATATACGATACGATGCACGATACACGATACACAATGCACGATGTACGATACACGATGCACGATGCGAGATACACGATGCACGATGCACGATGTACGATGCACGATACATGATGCACGCACGATGTACACACGATGCATGCACGATGTACGCACGATATACGAACGCTAAATTTGTTAACTTATGACTTTTAACTTTTTTATATCAAGAAATCTAGTTATGATATCAAGAATTCCATTTTGTGATATCAGAAATATGAATTTAGATATCATTTAATCATTTACATTTTTTTATATCAAGAATTCTATTTTCTGATATCAGAAAATCATTTATTGATATCAAGAAATGCATTTTCTGATATCAATTAATCGATTTTCTGATATCAACAAATACTTTCTATTTTCTGATATCAAATAATACATCTTTTTATAATAAATATTAAATACATTTTCTGAAATCATATATTCATTTTCTGATATCAAAATTATAATTCCTGATATCACTTATTAATTTTTTATCTCTAATAAATATATTTTCTTATATCAGAAAATGGATTTTTTTACATAAAAAAATGAATATTTGATATCAGAAAATGTATTATCATATAAATATAAAATATATATCAAATAATACATTTTCTGATATCAAATATTCATTTTTTATATCAAAAAATCATTTTCTGATATCAGAAAATATTTTTTTATATCAAAATTAAGTAAGTGATGTCAAGAATTATAATTTTTGATATCAGAAAATCAATTATTTGATATCAGAAAATATTATTAATCACATATAATTTCTTTATTTTGATTGGTTGAACAATACCACATGGTCATTTTGTATTTACATACAATATTCCTAAAAATAGAATTTTCAAGTGATATTTTTTAATACTGCATATCTATACAGCACGTTACTAAAAATAGATTTTAAAAATTCCAGAAACTGCATATCTATACAGCACGTTACTAAAATAGATTTTAAAAATTCCAGAAATTGAATCACATGACAAATGTATCCATTAAAAATAATTCTTTCTCTTCAACAAAAAACAAATAATTATTGGAGTGATTGAGAAATATTTGAAGTCAAAATATTATAAAGAAAATAGTTTTATTGTATTTTGATAGTAATTTATTTATGTGGAAATTTGTCATACAAAATCCAGTGAATGAAATATCTATACATCATAACATCAAAAGCTGTAATATGGTATGCATAAAACATTTGAAATTTCAAATTAACAACAATTTATGATTAATAATATAACAATTATAGCTTTTGGTTCGGTCAATACAAGAATATATCAACCAACAGATCTATGCATATCGACCTCGAACTGCGTTCTCGGTCAATATGGATCTGTTTGGTCGATATATTCTTGTATCGACCTATAGCTATAATTGTAAAATATAAATTTTTCGATATCGAAATCTCATCATATCCAACTATATATCGGTCATAACCAAGTTACATAACTCTGCTCAAATACGATATACTGATTGCCGAATTGTTTGAACTGATTGCTGCTATTGCCTGCTCTCATTGACATTATTCAAATATTTGTATTATATATTTAACAAAATTAATTGATTTAAATCTTAATTGTAAAAAATAGTGTAACTATATATCTTATTGAAATATATATATATATTTTTTATTAACTTACATAAATCAGGGATGTCCAAATCAGTTTTATTTAATCCCTGCATAAATATATATAATTTTAGAGTATTTTTTTAAATTTAGTAAACATTCTCGTATTTAGGGGTTGTCTTATTTTATACATAGATACCTAGAGTAATAGTCTATTTTTTTGATAATTTGCAGTATAAAGGAGAAATTTGACCTGGCACACTATTGTGATTATATTCGGTACAAGGTAGCTAGTAATTCCCACTGTTAGACTCAGGATGTTAATTAATTGACATGTATATTGTAATACCTGAACCGTCAGAGATCTAATAAACAAGGCCACCTGTATAAGAAATATTTCTACCTTTGCACACTTAAATTATTTTAAAAACGATTGGTTAAAACGGAAAACCTGTAGAATAAAAGATACGGAAAGAATAAAAATTTAAAGAGAGAAATAGTATTTGTATTCGAAAAAAATACTTATAATTATTATTTTCAGCCTTTTTTGTAAAATTATTATTCTTATATAATCAATGTATATGTTTTTATAAATTCTTAAATTTAAGTTAGAATTAACTGGTTTCAATTCTATAGTTATATTTAAAAATTTGTATTTTACCGCCAAAATAAAATTTCATTCGAGCTCACAACCGTTAAAATACACAAAATTCTATTATTTTCAAATCAATTTGATTTCTCAATTTCAAAATATATTCTTAAAGTTTCATGTTTCAAGATATTCACATAAGCAGCATATTTTCACCATAGTTGAAAATTAAAAAAAAGTCATTTGCGATCAAAATAGGGTAATTTTCATAAATAATGACATTTTCACACTGACCATATATTTTTTTCTGTACAGGTGACCCAAGACACGTGATGTCCGATAAACATGTTGTTGGATACGATTTCTGGTATCAAAATGTGGAATTCTTGATATCAAAAATAGATGTCTTGATATAAAAATATCCATTTTCTGAGATTATTTTATATAAAAAAATAATTAATGATATCAAAAAAAGATTTCTTGATATACAAAAAATCCATTTTCTGAAAATATTTTATATCGAAAATTAATTATTGATAGCAAGAATTATAATTCTTTATTACAAATACCAAAACGCGGGTATAAACGGTTAATTTGGATATGCTATATATCGATATTTCAAGGAGTAACCTCTCATCAGTAGCATTTAAACCAAAACATTGGAAGGTCAAAATCCCAAACAGTTGAAAACGAAAAGTACTCAAAACCAAAACGTTCGAACAAGGAAGCCAAATCCAGCACCGAGGATATCGACCATGTGCATTACAAGGAAAGAAACCTGGTGTTTTTATCAATTTTGAATTTAACTATCGGAAATTTCAGCGACAATATATTAGAAATTTTATGGTAATTCGTGTCAGACAAGTCTGACTACCAGGCTTGTGATTACCCTCGGGGACCTCTGGTCCACCAGCAGCGGTTATCGCCCAGTGGTTTCAAAATTACAAATACCAAAACGCGGGTATAAACGGTTAATTTGGATATGCTATATATCGATATTTCAAGGAGTAACCTCTCATCAGTAGCATTTAAACCAAAACATTGGAAGGTCAAAATCCCAAACAGTTGAAAACGAAAAGTACTCAAAACCAAAACGTTCGAACAAGGAAGCCAAATCCAGCACCGAGGATATCGACCATGTGCATTACAAGGAAAGAAACCTGGTGTTTTTATCAATTTTGAATTTAACTATCGGAAATTTCAGCGACAATATATTAGAAATTTTATGGTAATTCGTGTCAGACAAGTCTGACTACCAGGCTTGTGATTACCCTCGGGGACCTCTGGTCCACCAGCAGCGGTTATCGCCCAGTGGTTTCAAAATTACAAATACCAAAACGCGGGTATAAACGGTTAATTTGGATATGCTATATATCGATATTTCAAGGAGTAACCTCTCATCAGTAGCATTTAAACCAAAACATTGGAAGGTCAAAATCCCAAACAGTTGAAAACGAAAAGTACTCAAAACCAAAACGTTCGAACAAGGAAGCCAAATCCAGCACCGAGGATATCGACCATGTGCATTACAAGGAAAGAAACCTGGTGTTTTTATCAATTTTGAATTTAACTATCGGAAATTTCAGCGACAATATATTAGAAATTTTATGGTAATTCGTGTCAGACAAGTCTGACTACCACGCTTGTGATTACCCTCGGGGACATTAGAAAATGATAATAAATAGTAAAACGGTGCCTCATACATTTGTAGATGCGTTCATGTTTATCAAAACAGAGACTAAAAGAAATGCGTTTCTTCTATAAGTTACATTTTATCGAAGACAATTTTATTTTTCATATCAGATTAAGATCTAGTCAAAACGTAGAAGAAGGACTTGGGACTGTAAAGTATATAAACTTTTGACAGAATTATCGTTTCGAGGGGTGCTCGTCTAAGATGAAGGGTGAAATAAAACACTTTAAATGAATGGAGCGAAAAGAAAAGATAGACTATCTGATGAAGAAAGGTGGTTCACTAAACTATTGAATGACAATTAAATTGTTAATGGGAATAAATTACGACATTACAGAAGTTATTAAAATGATTTTTGTCTGTCTTTATGGTTTTATGATACTGATTACCCCTTTGGTACACCTTTGCTTCTATCGTATTCCATAACATAACGTTTTTTTTAAAATCCAATGCCTCGCCACCTTTGAAGTTTTATTTGTAACCTTAGATGTGGAACATTGCCGCTTGTCGAAGAAACTGGCTGATTCAATAAACCTCCTACTCCGTTAAATAAAAGGACATATACATTTTGCCTAAATAAAGTTGAAATCGAAGTGAACTTCTTCATAGACTGTGACATCTACAGTGATCTAAGATTTTCAGTATTTGCTAAAGCCAATACTATTGATAATAACTTTGATATTTTCTAAGTCTTGATAAATTACTTTTTTGCTTTGTCGTAAGAGCTACATTGAAGTTTTCCAATGGTCTTTTGTTAAACAAAATGTTACATAGAGGTCGTGCTCATTTAACCAACCAGTTTTAATAATTATTAATACATTTTTTTTCTTGAAATAACCATATATAAAATAATGATGTAATTCATATATACTTATTTAAATGTTTATCAAAGCTCCGTTTCCTAAAAATCTAATTTTGATAGATTGTGTGAACTTTACGGTAAATATTTAAAGGATTTTTATTACGTTTTTTGAAAATAAAGTATATATTTTTTATTTGTGTACGTTCTTTCAATTTTTATCTGTTAACTTTTCACGAAATCTCTGCTTTTGTAGTTGCTACCTGCTGATATGATTTTTCTAATAAACATCATACGTGTATATTGCCCAGCCAAAAGATGCATGTTTTTTGGTTGTTTTTTTTTGCAGTTGTGTGTTCTGTTAAAAACGTAATAAAATGAAAATAAATATTAGGATTGCAACAATACAATGAAAATTCAAAATAAAAATATTACTGAATTAATTTTTTATTAATCATTTGAATTTTATTTCTGTCTTTTATCTGTTTAAGAATTTATGTTCATAGGGTAATTGTGTGAAAACATATATTATCTATCTGTTTATATTCTGCCTTTAAATGTTTTATTTTTAATGTAGTCGATTACATGTATAGCCCTTTTCCCCTTTTCCTGAAATCTGGTACCTCTCTGTGTTTCAGTAAGCAGAGCTTAATGAAAAGTTCCATATTTATTCAGTATGAAAGGGATATGAACTAAAAATCAATTGAAAATTTATAGCAAAACATAGATTTAAAATGGATTAATAACAGGGAACCATTGTTTTTATTAAAAACAAGAGGACAACATGCCATGTTCAATGCTCATTTGTCCACTTGAGTCCACACCAAAACGGGTATAAAAACGATTAATTTGGTTATGCTGTATATAGATATTTCAAGGAGTAACCTCTCATCAGCAGAATTCGAATTAAAAAATCAAAAACCAAAGTATTGAATGAAAAGTGTTCAAAGTTTTATGTTTATTTTTGAAGAATTTTTCGTGGCATGCTAATTTATAAGGTCTAAATGGCTTCATATAGTATTTTCTATTCACATACGTTTTTTAAAATAATACAATGCTCTTATATTTTGATAGGCAACATAAAACTGCAAGATCTTCGAAAATCCATATTGGATGAGCTACGAAAGCAAGATCCAGACTATAACTTGGCAAGGGGGATCATTGGACAGTTTCTTCATATCTTACAGATGTTTTACAGCAATTCCAATTGGGTAGACGATAACAAAAAGAACATGTATCCAGCAATTGGTAACAATTAATTAAAAAATATGTCCAAAATCGTTCTTTTTGGTCATAATCTATCATATTTAAATTGCATGCATAAATATGCATAATATTCCCTACTACTTTCCGGATATCTACTATTTACTCACAATCATTCAACGTCATTCTTGCACTTTAAAAGCAATAATTCTTTTACTATGAATATGGCGTGATATTTTTGTCCCCCCATAAACCCGTGGCAAATGTGGAAATCCCAAATATGGTCATGCTCCATTTCTGTCCGTATATGGTCATACGCCCCATCCCCTTTTTCTGAGTTCACTCTCGTTACTACTTGAGTTCGCGTTTTTAATCTCTGTTCAGTTGATTTTGTGTTTCTTCTAGCTCTTTCGTTTCTGACGCAAAATACAACTCTTTTCTTATTTGGTCATTTTCTTGATATATAGTTTGATGATGGTGTCTAACACGCCCTTATTTGATGGTCGATGCTTAGGTCTTTGGTGGAGAAAACAAATCAAATTTTACCTTATTTAGTCCTTATGGTCGATTCTGACACAAAGACTAGTGTAAATCTTCGAGGTAACAGTATACCTCGTATCAGTATGGTCCTTCGACTTCATCACTCTCCTTTCTATATTGTTTGCGCGGTAATTGACAATCTCTCTCTTGATGCTCTGTAAGTCCCCACGCGTGAACAAACACTAGTCCGCAATTTGTGCAAGCTAAGGCTCAATTTGTCGCAGACGCTGTCTTCTACGTCAATATCCATATCGTCTCTCGTCGAGCTGGTGGTTTTTTCCTCCTCTCCCTTTCCCAATACGTTGTCTCGAAATCTAAAATGATCCAGTGTGTCTGCCTTTACATGTGAGTTCACTAGCAGGTAACTATGGGGACTTTTTCGCCTGTTCGTAGACCCTTAGTTGATAATCTCTATTCCGCGAATACATCTCTCTTACTATTGTGGCAAAAGGTTGACGATCGACTGAGTTCTTACAGAGGACTAGGTAATGGCAGTTTCTTCTCTGAGTCGGATCTTTTCCAAAGTACATTTTTTGACTAACGGTGATGACCGACAGGTCCTACGAAAATAGGTCGTTGATGCGATAGTCCTTGATGGACATCAAGTCGTTTAATTCCACCAGGGTTCTTTTGCGGTTGTAAAAATACATTTTAATGGTTGGTGTCTAAGTCCAAAGGTATTCCGCAAACAAAGACCACCCTTGGTTCCATTTCCCGTCCTATATTTTGGTAAAGCGATTGCCATCGTTTGTTCAAGCACACGATGCTCTCTGGCGTTGGTGAAAACGAAGATAAGGTGTCGACGGTGGCGAATCCAATATATTTGACGATGATCTGTCAAGATAGTGTGTCTTGGAAAGCGGCTTGTGACAGGTAGGACACTCAATCTCTAAAGATCCGTGTTACTTTTTTTCCTCTTTTAACCTTTTGGACAGAACACATGATCACCGTACATCGACAGATGTTTCAATGATCGTTTTTTAAGGTAATTTCCATCATTTTCATGTTGCTG
The DNA here is from genome assembly GCA_963971305.1 of Arcuatula senhousia. NCBI lineage: Eukaryota > Metazoa > Mollusca > Bivalvia > Mytilida > Mytilidae > Arcuatula > Arcuatula senhousia. Next base: position 21,180,572 of record OZ020311.1, read on the forward strand.
TTATGGACCATTACGTAGCGAGGTCATCCGTTATTTTCTTCGTTTCGTACGGGCACAGACTATAAGAGAGGTTGGAAGTTGTCTCCAACATGAGACCAATCCCCAACCACATCATTCGTCGGTGATTCGAATGCAGGCATAAACTGCAACTCTAGAAAGGCACATTCCCACAATCAATCCTCAATGTAGGTTTTTTGTAGCATTATTCTGAACTGCTATTCGTTGCTTTGAGGAAAGTGCTTTAGCGAATCGCTTGCTATTGACACACATCGTGTATGAAATGTACTTTTATTAACTTTTACCACACCACCACTGCCTTCAATACCATTTCCAACACCACTACATTAACTCATGCGTTGTAGAACTCTAGCGTACAGACAGACGCAGTGTTGAGTATAGATTGACATTTTCCTTTCCAAAGGGACTTAACGTCATCCTATACGTACATGTACAGTATAGCGGATTATTTTGGCGGGGATAAATTTTCGCGGTTTTTGTATCATATGGGATGTGAAAACAAATTGCGGGTTTTATTTTTGCGGTTTTGATTGTTTATTGTATATGATTTCGATCAGATGGATATTTTTGCGGGTTTTATTTTTACTTTCCGTCAACCAGAAAATAAGCGAAAATAACCCGCTATACGGTATAATTTCATCTCCAAGACAACGGGTACACGTTTCGAACGTCGCAAGAACACTTCAGACCCATGATCTTCACTTTCTGTTCAGGTGACAGATGTAATGAACGCCATTTCGTCGAAACATGATGACGGGAAAAATTTCGGTGTTCGAAACTTAAATCGATCGGCAGTTTTCGTGAGTCGATTCGTCCACTTAACTAAGGAGCGGCGGAGGCCACAGGTATTTGGATGTGAGTCAGACGAACGGTATAATCTATGCGTTGTAGAACTCCAGCTTATCGATGAACGTGATTTGAGCCTCTTATATTGATTGACAGACAATTTCCGTTACAGTTAATGATACAGTCAAAGAATAATACACTTTCCTTCTTTCGATGTGTCCAGATCAGTCCGCAAAATAAACGAGGTTCGTAGCGGACTGGTTAATCGGTAAAGGACGTAGATCGATGGAACGTGTCAAACTCGTCTGTGCGACGAAGTTGGTCAGTTGCATTCAAATAAGACTGCTAACTCTTTACAGTCGTCACAAGGACATCTTTACATCGGTGTTAACATTGTAGCTGTCTGCTTTTACGTCCACTGATGTTTTGATAGGCGATGTCCTCAGCAGGATATTGGGTCGAAATACGCTGTGATACTTATTTATTCACGACTTTCTTACGTTAGTGTTTCTTCGACTTATCTTACTAAATGTCTCTGGATTTTCTTTTGGTCGCGTCTGTCCATGCAAACGAATAGTGATGAAATGAAAGAGACTCTAGTTACTGGCGGTTGTCCATTGTGTTTTTTTTTAATTGCCGCTTGATTGTGGGCTGTGTCGCGTACACTTATTCCACATCTCATTACTTTCTATCTTTTCTAACCACTAAAAATTAGACTCCTCCTCTCTTTGATTGGAGGATTTTCGATCACGTGATAATTCATTCCTTGATCCGATGAGCTCAATGATGAACAACTTCTGATGTCCTCATATAAAGATGGATGTCTATCTACAGAACAAGAGGCTCCCAGGTGCCTGAATCGCTCACCTGACATAAATGCCTTTTTAGCTCACCTGAACCGAAGGTCTAGGTGAGCTATTGCCATCACTTGGCGTCTGTCGTCGTCCGTCGTCCGTCGTCCGTCGTCGTTAACATTTTTCAAACGCTAACTCCTCAAACACCATAAGTCCAGTGGCTTTTAAATTTGGCACAGTTATTTATTAGTATAGGTAGTATAAAATTAGCGTGGGGATTTTTTATTCGTCTAAAAACATGGCCGCCATGGCTAAAATTAGAACATAGGGGTAAATTGCAGTTTTTTGCAAATAACTCGAAAACGGTTACAGATATCAAAATCCTCAAAATCTACCTGCCCTGAAATTTTCAAGGAGATCCAACAACCCATGTAGGAGTTATTGCCCTTTTTCTGTTTTTTTTGCAAATTTTGCACTTATTAAGCTCAATATCTAAAAAAAACTATTCAAGATATGTCAGAAATTTAAATTGCATGTTGTTAATCACATCAAGATCTACAAAATTTGTAATAGGTCAACGTTGTAGGACCATTTCTTTTAGGATTTATTCCCCTTAGAACATCGAAATTACCCATTTTAACAGCATTTCCATGTTAAATTTAAAGTGTAAAATCTCTGACACCTTAAGTTCAATTGGAACCAATCTTGGTACAAATGTTTATTAGCGTTAGGTCTATGGAACTAATGTGAGAATTTTTAATTGGTTGTAATACATGGCCGCCATGGCTAAAAACAGAACATAGGGGTAAACTGTAGTTTTTTGCAAGTAACTCTAAAACGGTGACAGATTTTTAAATTATGATAGTGATCTGCACCTCAAGATCTACCTGTCCTGTAATTTTGGAGAAGATCCAACAACCCATATAGGAGTTGTTGCCCTTTTTCTTGATTTTTTTTTATAGATTGTGCACTTATTAATCTTAATATTTTGAAAACTATATGGGTTAATTAGGAAATTAAAATTGCATATTGTTAAACACATCATGATCTACAAAATATGTAACAGGGTCAATGTTGTAGGGCCATTCCTTTTACGAGTTATTCCCCCTAGAACATCGAATTTGACCATTTTTTCTGCTTTTACTCATTATATCTAAAATGTTAACTTCTCTGACTTAAGTTGAATTTGAACCAAACTTGGTATAGTTGTTTATTAGCATTAAATGTTTAGAACTGATGTGGGGATTTCGATTGGTTGAAAAACTAGCCGTCATGGCTAATACATAGAACATAGGGGTTATTGCTGTTTTTTTGCTAATAAGTTATTCCGCTTAGAAAAGGATCAATGTTAAATAGTATTTGCTTAATAGCCTATAGTTTAGGCACATAAGTCAGGTGAGCGATTCAGGCTCCTGTGAGCCGCTTGTTTATATTTAAAGGGCCATAACTTCAATACAAGAGGCTCACAGGAGCCTGAATCGCTCACCTGACATATGTGCCTGAAGTAAAGGTTATTAGGCAAAATCAATTTGACGTTGAAAGGGTCATAAGATTAATGAGGGGGTCATCTGACAATATGGTGGATCTTAAGACGCTGATCACTTTTGTTCTCAATCAAAATCTAAAAATCTGTCACCCTTTTTGAGTTATTAGCAAAAAAAATGCAGTTGAACCTAATGTTCTATTTTTAGCCACAGCGGCCATGTTTTACAACCAATAAAAATCCCCACATCAGTACTTTACACCTAATGCTAATAAACAACAATACCAAGTTTGGTTCCAATTGGACTTATAGTGGCAGAGGAGTTAACGTTTTCAATGTAATGAGGAAATGCTTTTTAAATGCTCAATTTTGACGTTCTAAGGGCAATAACTCCTCAAAGGAAAGGTCCTATAACTTTGATACTATACATATTTTGTAGATCTTGATGTGCTTAACAATTTGCAATTAAAATTTCTCAAATATCTTGTATAGTTTTCAAGATGTTAAGCTAAACAGGTGCAAAATTTGCAAAAAATCCAAAAAAAGGTCAATAACTCCTACATGGGTTGTTGGATTTTCTTCAAAATTTCATGGTAGGTAGATTTTGAGGTTTTGATCACTTTTATTCTGTCAGAATTTTGATATCTGTAGCCGTTTTTGAGTTATTTGCAAAAAACTGCATTTTACCCCTATGTTCTATTTCTAGCCATGGCGGCCATGTTTTACGACGAATAAAAAATCCCCACAGCAGTTCTATGCACCAAATGCTGATGAACAACCATACCAAGTTTGGTTGCAATTGAACTAATGGTGTCAGAGATGTTATCGTTTTATTAAGTTTACGGACGGACGACGGACGCCAAGTGATGACAATAGCTCACCTGATCCTCCGGGTCAGGTTAGCTAATAAGGGGTAATTTGACAACATTAGTTAACTAAATGCTTTAAAGTTCAATTAGCTAAACATTTGAGCAATTAAAAGCTTTTTATTATTTTCTAGTTTTTCCTGCCATAAGGCATAAACAGTTATTTGGACATTTAAGGGACCTGGATTGGGAGACAAGCTTAATGCTTATGTAAACCAAACAAGCTTAATGCCTATGTAAATCCCCGTGAAGAGGGACTTACATAAGCATTAAGCTTGTTTCACAATCCAGGATAAATAAATATGTTTAAACTTAGGGACCATAACTCATAAAAGGGGTCAATAAAAACCTTCCATCGTAATGAAATATTGTAGGGCTTAACTAAGCAATATTGTAATTAAAAGTTGTTATCTAGCGTAAATGGTTTGCAATACAATGGGTAAAGGCTCTCTGAAAATGGACAATTTTGACGTTTTATAAAGGGGAATAACTCCTAAAAGTAAGGGTCATACAACTTTGACACTATTATAGATTTTTTAGATCTCGATGTGCTTAACAAAATGCAATTTAATTTTCCCAAATATCTTTAATAGTTTTCCAGATATTGAGGTTAGAAAGTGCCACTTTTTGAAGAAATCCAGAAAAAGTGCAATAACTCCTTCATGGGTTGTTGGATCTTCTTCAAAATTTCAGGGAAGATAGCTCTTGAGATGCTGATCACTTTTATTTTAGCGCAAAATTTGATATATGTGACCGTTTTTGAGTTATTTGCAAAAAAAATTAATTTACCCCCTATGTTCTACTTTTAGCCATGGCGGCCATGTTTTTTGTTGAATAAATAATCCAAACCGTAATTTTGAAGCACATATGCCAAAAAACAATTGTACGAAGTTTAGTTGCAATTGGACTTATGGTGTCAGAGGAGTTAACGTTTCAATGTAATGGGGAAATGCAGTCAAAACGGTCAATTTTGACTCCTAAAAGAAAAGGTTATACAACTTAAACCCTACTACAGATTTTGTAGATCTTGATATGCTTAACAACATGCAATTTAAATTTCTCAAATATCTTTAATAGTTATTGTCTCGCCTGCGAAGCAGAGCGGGATAAGGTGTTACATTACCGGCGGCGGCGGCGGCGACTACAGCAGCGGCGGCAGCGACGGCGGCGTTAACTTTTTGGAAAAGTTTTATGAGCACCTCCATATCTCAAGAACTATAAGTCCTAGGTTGATGAAACTTGGTATGCATATGCCCCAGTAGTAGCTTAGCACAGTTGCAACCCAATCTTTTGACCTTGACCTTGATTTTTCGGTTCGAGTGACTTTGACAATTTTCGATACATATAATAGCAATGGAAAAGTTATGCGAGCACCTCCATATCTCAAGAACTATAGGTCCTAGGTTGATGAAACTTGGTATGCATATGTCCCAGTAGTAGTTTAGCACAGTTGCATCCCCATCTTTAGACCTTGACCTTTATTTTCCGGTTGAGTGACTTTGACAATTTTCAATACATATAATAGCAATGGAAAAGTTTTGCGAGCACCTTTATATCTCAAGAACTATAGGTCCTAGGTTGATGAAACTTGGTATGCATATGTCCCAGTAGTAACTAAGCACAGTTGCATCCCCATCTTTTGACCTCGACCTTGATTTTTCGGTTGAGTGACTTTGACAATTTTCAATTCATTTAATAGCAATGGAAACGTTTTGCGAGCACCTCCATATCTCAAGAACTATAAGTCCTAGGTTGATGAAACTTGGTATGCATAAGCCCCAGTAGTAGCTTAGCACAGTTGCGTTCCCATCTTTTGACCTTGAGCTTGATTTATCGGTTGAGTGACTTTGATTATTTTTATTGCATATATTTGCAATGTTTAAGTTCTATAAACATTTTTTGATCTCAGAAACTGAAAATCCATGTAAATTCAAAATAAAGTGGAAGTAAGAAAGAGTTATTGTTTCTGATGGTACCGGCAGGCGAGACATACTTTAGTGTTAACTCTTGTTTAAGATATTGAGGTTAAAAAGTGTGATTTCTTCAAAAAATCTGGAAAAAGGGCAATAACTCCTACATGGGTTGTTGAATCTTTTTCAAAATTTTAAGGGCAGGTAGATCTTGAAGTGCTGATTACTTTTATCATGTCAGAATTTATATATCTGTGACTATTTTTGAGTTATTTCCAAAAAAACTACAATTTTCCCGTACGTTTTATTTCTAGCTATGCGGCCATGTTTTTTGTCGAATCGAAAATCCAAAATATAATTTTTGAAACACATATGCCAATAAACAAGTGCACAAAGTTTAGTTGCAATTGGACTTATGGTGTCAGAGGAGTTAACGTTTAAAAAAGTTTACGGACGGACAACGGATGCCAAGTGATGGCAAAAAAGCGTACAACCATAAACGGAAAGAGAGTGGGCATAACCATGTTTTGGTTTGTAAAATTTGCCACTCTTACATTTTTTTATTTTTGTTTTAAAATACATTTTTTTTTATTTCTTGTATCATGTTGCATTTTTTGTCAATTGGACTGATTTTCAATTGTTTCACAACATAATTATTTAAAGACATAGAACCTATCATTTTGGCAATTTAAAAAAAAATAATGAAATTTACACTATTTGAAGAAAACATTGTAAAACCTTTAAAAAGAACTGTAAAATTAAAAAAAAATGCCAGAAAGTATTCTTTTCGACGAAAAACTGAAGAAAAAAACGCAGTGTCAAAAAGAGGACAAACTAATTATAGAATGTAAACACTTGCGGGTACCGGTAAACTGAGAAACAAAAAGTAACCAAACGAAACGGAGCGGAACAAAAATGATATCGGTAAAGAAGGAGACGTAAACAATAAAATAAACAACCGAAATTTGTAAAGAAAGGAAACGAATCGAGCAAAACTGGTAAAAAAAGAAAACTGAATCGATTTTAGTCGACACCAGTCGTTTTTTCTAAAATTTACCGATTTCGTTTTCTCTCGCCTCGCGATCGTTTGGTTACATTTCGTTTCTCAGTTTAACAGTACCCAGTTTACCAAAAGTAAATATTTATGCTGGACAATACTTAATCAAAGCGAATAATTAAAATAAGACAATTTTATAGAAAACTGCAAAACATTGAGTTTTTATGTTGGTAAAGGTAAGTTTGAGATAGTATATTTTTAATATATGTACTTTTTATTCAATGTAAAAAAATGCGAAATTGATAGGTTCTATGTCTTTAAATGTACACACATGGTCTCTTAATGTATATTTTAATCAGCCAATGCATAGATATAATGCAAGAGGAAATGATTTGTGGATTGTTTTTAGTAGATTTTTGTACTCAGATGACCAGTTCACTATCTTAATCATATCCCACAATCGGGTTGACTTTTGGTGTTATCCCTTAGTTGACAAAAGACCGTGTCTCTAACGGACTGCAATAGATCACATTCGTGCAGGGAGGTTAAGACCTGGTTTTATTCATCATTTCCTTTGAAATGCATGTACTAATTGGGCATGTAGGCAATGCTGACCTCAATACTTTCTCTAGAGGCCGGTGGCTAGCAAACTTCTTCGAGAAGTTACAAAAGTATTTTCATTGTTTTCTACGTCATTGTTCAACCCTTATGAAACTTTCGCGAACTTTCAACGTCACAGATAAGTCTTACGTCACGCTAAATAGCACCCACAAAAATCGGTAAAAAAGGGACCTTAAAAAAAATGTGTTAGCCTTTATAGAATAATTACGATAAATAACAGAAAGCATTGATATAGTGTTGCAAAGTTGCTAGTTCTTGCTTTACAATCATATGGGGGAAGCTATGTTTTTCAAAATCTTGTACTTTAATGTTTGCACATGTCCAGTCAGGAAAAAGCCAATAGCTTTTGTCGTACGCCGAAAAATCAAGCGTGGTAACACAAGTCTACTAACTCAAGCACGGGATCATTGTGAACCCCTATATATCTTTAAAAACGAAAGAATATGGAATATGTTCCAGAAAGACACGATCCACATATTGAAATGATTTTGATAAATGTACGAAAGCAAAATTAACTGCATGTGAAACGCTTTACTGGACTCACCTTCATCAGACACGCTAGGAGTAAAAACTTGGAAAAACGGTAGAATATTAGATTTAATAAAACAAAATCATAAGCCAATAAATATTACAACAATTACCAAACAGATAGATTTATCATTTTATAAAAGAAATAGCCAAACGTTGTCAAATTTTGGAAATATGTAAACTGTGTCTTTCCAACGCATATTCAAGTACTCGAAAATATATAAGAGCATACAACTGAAGCACGGGGAAGCTTTCTACGACCTCCACATGGCACTAAAGCAAAATTCTGAAATAATATTAAAATCGAAAGAATGAATATGGAATATGTTCCAGAAAGGCACGATCCACATATTGAAATGATTTTGATAAATGTACAAAAGCAAAATTTCACTGTGTGTGAAGTGCTTTTCTGGATTAACCTTCATAAGACACGCTAGGATCTTGTTCGACTCACTAGTATTTGAGATTGATCATCTGAGTAATCAAAATTACAGCGAAGTTCCAGACAACAAACTGTGCCACACCTGACATCCTTCTCGTCTATTAAAGACTCATCAGGGGTGGGGGTCTACCAAAAGATTAGTTGAAACATATTAATTCAAATAAACAATACGAGCATTTAATATACAAACATAACAAGGAATCTGTGAGCTTTTGCTCACTCAGTATACCCCCGCTACACCCAATTGAACTGTCGGATAAACAGGAAGTAGATACTAGACAGACTTCATTTCGATACTCGCAACAAGGGACCTCAATACTGAAGCCATATACCAAATTTCAAATCACTGTGATATGTAGTTTCTGTGAAAAATGTTACAAAAATTTTAAACAATTGACCAGTAATTTTAAAAATTGACTAAGCCGGTAAACAGGAGGTAGATATCCAATAGACCTAATTTCGGTACTTGCGATAAAAGACCTAATACTGAACTCATGTACTAAATTACTGAACTCATATACCAAATTTCAAGTCACTGTGATATGTTGTTGCTAAGACAAATGTTACCAAAGCGAACATATTGCATTTATACAACACACCCTTTCTATATACCAATTCGTTCTCATGTCAGCTCTTAAAATGATAAAGCATATGTAAATATTTAAGTTTTTGGCTTTGTATAACATTCCCCAGAACATCCCAATAAAGGTTAAAATTTATCGTCCCCAACACCTTCCCAATTGTTTAAATCTCGCCAGCTTCTGGGGTGGGCTTTGCTTCTCCCTAGATCCCCAACAAAGTCAACAACAAAACTACCAAACTGAGATGATCAATCTCATATATCCAAGAAGAAAAGGCAAAACAAGGCAAAGAAACACCATAGAAATTGAAGATCGCAATATTCCTCATTTGAAAAGAAATGGTGGGTTGAACATGGTTTTATGGCGCCGAACATTCCTTTTCCATTGCGATCTTAGTGCCCGGTAACACAAAACACAACACGGTTGTAAGACGTAATAGGGATGAAGGTACAACAAACTGTAACAAAATAATTGAAACAATAATTAATCATTTGAACATTGGCTGATATCGAGAGATATTGGAGTATTGTGACTCATATTGGCGTAAAAGAACTTTTTAACACAGAAAACCAAATTTAATCGCGTCTAAGACACTTATTTTATCCAAGTTATTGCTAGCTAGCACCCGGTTCAGTGTGTCCAACACCCGCGTTCTTAGTGTTCCTCATCTCAAATCACCCGCTGTCCCTTGTGTCCACAATTAACCACCTTTGTTGGGATAATGAATAATACTGTGCTTAAAGTAATAATAAATCAAAATATCATAAAATTTTTAACAGTCTTTTTAAGCTTTAAAAATATGAATTGTTAGTATAAACTTTTATTAAAGCTACAAAAAGTCCATTAAACAGTGGGATTTTTGCAGAATTTAACAAAAAATGGACTTTAAAAATCATTTGCTTCCCGAGTTGTATTATGCAAACTAGATGCATACGACCCAAGTTTGAACTCACTCGGAAGTGCCCGCGCAAGCCCATCTAAAAATACTTTAGGAGATGGATGTAAACAAACGTGGTCTGAAAAGGTATGTTCTGCATATGGCTTTTGTAACTGTTTTGCTTGTTCCTTACCCCGCCCCCCTTTAAAATGATATCAATATTAAAAGAAATTGGTTAAGAAACCCCCCACCCAATGAGAATCTTATGTCATTCAATTAATCGAGTTTTCAATTAAATAGGCCCGGTTAATATATAGCACGATAAAAGGAAAACAGGTACGTGTGTATTGTTTTTTTTTCATGTAAAACACTTTTTAATCAGTATTTCTTAATAGCGGAAAGGGTTTACTTGTCAAATAAAGTTATAATAAACCCAGAGCTCTTCACATGCTTTTACTTCAAAATACATTCTTTTTTGTTTTGAGGTGTTCGGTAAAAATCGGAACGTTGTTCACGAAAGTTAATAAGTGGCCATTGGTATCAAACTTCTTTCAAAAATCAGCTAAATTTCTAGCCGGTACACGCACATTATTAAAATTTTCGTCTTCTCAAAAGCGCGAAAGCTCGAATTTTATGATTATGCAACAGTTAAGTGATTATTTTTATATCGCAATTTTTTTCCAAAAATTGCTTTATTATTACTTTAATACGTCAAATTAGAAGTTGAAATTTTTATAGATAAACAAGTATACATTGAGGTATCTCTATTGACCCAAAAAAAAAACTTTCAACTTGCATTTTACGATAAGTTACAATCAATGAAAGTCGGAACTTTACATTTTGGGAAGTAATTTCGTTGTTCAAGACGTTCCTGTTGATATAATTTCCAGTAAAAAACAGACAAAACTTAGTGTACTCTCAGTTAAGGGACTAACAAAATGCTGTATAAACTTATTTTTGTCCGTTATCACTTTTCAACACGTTCATAAGGAAAATACCACACCTACATGAGCACGATGTTTTTTTCGGCTCATCCGGTCTACTGTGTTCCACCCGGTTCTCTGTGTCCGAATACCCGGCGTGGAAATGGGTCTTTCTTTGATATTCTAGGGATTTGTTTGAATGTATTGTAATTTTAGTCTTGTTGGTTGTGTCGCGTACTCTTATTCCACATCTCTTTATCGTCTACTCCCCTGCTCTTAATTGTCGAAAGGAGCCAAAAGGGGCAAAAATGAAAGCTAGTAAAAAACCCTAATTAGGGACCAAAATGGGTATTATTTTTGTAACTGTAATTTATTTTATTCTGCTTTTGAAAAAAAATGTGAAATGTGGTTGGAAAGTCCATCAAAGGCTGCATGTTCAAAAAACTTTGTCAGTCCACTATGGGCTGCGTGTGTCCAGCTCGATTGACAGGGCTCTAAATGTTGCGGTCGTATCATACTGCGCTCGGCGAAGCTTTTTATTAGAATAGAAAAGTGAAAAATTTCAACTTCGTGCGAAGTTAGTCCCGAACTTGCTAAAAACTCAAAATCGATTAGAACCGATGGCTTAACGATTAGAAAAGTAGCACATACGAATAGCTGTTATCAAGATAAGTCGGGAATTAGATCCGAAGGAATAACGAAATTATACGATGGCTGTACGACGTTATGTTAAGCATACGATGGGTCTACGATGCATCACGATTGGTATAAGAATAAGGATAAGAATGGCTTTATTTCCAATCAAGGGCCCTCAAGGGGCAAAATATCAGATACAATGATTATGATAATTATACAGTATATATGTTGTGTACAAGTTGTAATTTTGTACAAGTTATAACCTGTACAAAATATTTGTACATGTTATAACTTGTACGACCCAAAAATACAAGTTATAACTTGTACAATTTTTGCCTGTACACGTTATAACTTGTACAAAATAAGGCTGGAAATCGTGTTTAACTTGTACAAAATTTCAATATAGCAAAAAAGAAAAAGAAAATAACCCAAATTTTTTTTTTTATTTACTATTCATTGAGGCTTAAATAGAATTTACATATTAAAGATGATTTAAATTACTTCTTGTTTTAAATGTTCATCAAATGACCTTTTTACTTGTATATTACTTGCACAAGTTTTAATATTTGAATAATATAAACCTAGTTACTTATTGCTGCATGTTTATCTAACATATCTTGAATTGCAGAACACTTTCGACATTTGCATCTTGGTTTGACAATTACAATGAAGACCACCTGAGTCCTTGCCCTCTACTCACTGATAATTTACTCACAACCAATCACACGCTACATTCATACATTAGAAAAACAAAAACTTTAAGAGTGGCATTTGGTAACCTTTCATCTAGTTTCTAATGACATAACTTTTAATTTCACTATTTTCACTATTTCAAACTGCTTTAGCAATGTTCTCTGTTTCCAAGTTGGTACTGCTTCTAATTAGCTTCTTTAACACTGTCAATTAAAGTCTCTATTCTTTTTTAGCTCACCTGGCCAAAGGCCATGTGAGCTATTGTCATCACTTGGCGTCCGTCGTCGTCGTCGTCCGTCGTCGTCGTCGTCGTCGTCGTCCGTCGTCGTCGTCGTCGTCGTTAACTTTTCTTCAAACTTCTTCTCCTCTGAAACGGCTGCACAGATTCAAACCAAATTTGGTCTGGTGGTACTTTAGGGTATCCCCCACAGAACTGATGTGGGGATTTTTGATTCGTCGAAAAACATGGACGCCGTTGCTAAAAATAGACCAGGGGGTCAGACTACTGTTTTTGGCTTGTAAATCAAAAAGTATAAGAGATAGATGAAATCTGATGCCACGATACTGCTTCAGCATCAAAAGCTCTTCAAAATTAAAAACGAAAGAATATGGAATATGTGCCAAAAAGACACGATCCACATATTGAAATGATTTTAATAAATGTACAAAAGCAAAATTTCACTGCGTGTGAAGCGCTTTTCTGGATTAACCTTCATCAGACACGCTAGGAGTAGAAAACTTGGAAAACCGGTAGAATATTAAATTTGATAAAAAAAAAATGCCAAAAAAAATATTACAACAATGACCAAACAGATAAATTTATCAATTATTAAAGAAACAGCCAAACGTTGTCAAATTTTGGAAATATGTTAACTGTGTCTTTCCAACACATATTCCAATACTCGAAAATATATAATAGCATACAACTGAAGCACGGGGAAGCTTTCTACGACCTCCACACGGCACTAAAGCCAAACTCTGAAATAATATTAAAAACGAAAGAATATGGAATATGTGCCAAAAAGACACGATCCACATATTGAAATGATTTTAATAAATGTACAAAAGCAAAATTTCACTGCGTGTGAAGCGCTTTTCTGGATTAACCTTCATCAGACACGCTAGGAGTAGAAAACTTGGAAAACCGGTAGAATATTAAATTTGATAAAAAAAATGCCAAAAAAATATTACAACAATGACCAAACAGATAAATTTATCAATTATTAAAGAAACAGCCAAACGTTGTCAAATTTTGGAAATATGTTAACTGTGTCTTTCCAACACATATTCCAATACTCGAAAATATATAAGAGCATACAACTGAAGCACGGGGAAGCTTTCTACGACCTCCACACGGCACTAAAGCCAAACTCTGAAATAATATTAAAAACGAAAGAATATGGAATATGTGCCAAAAAGACACGATCCACATATTGAAATGATTTTAATAAATGTACAAAAGCAAAATTTCACTGCGTGTGAAGCGCTTTTCTGGATTAACCTTCATCAGACACGCTAGGAGTAGAAAACTTGGAAAACCGGTAGAATATTAAATTTGAAATAAGATAAAATTAAAAGTCTCCATTGAGTCGAAGTTGTCAGATGACCCCTTATGGGAGTTACGGCCCCTTAAAAGTGAAAAATATCATTTTTTCATGTTTTTGGCCTATGGAATGAAAACTATTGCAGATAGAGAGAAGCTGTTGCTTGCTTTAATGTTCAGCTCATTTAGCTCTACAAAAGTCTCCATAAGGTCAAAGTTGTCAGATTACCCCTTATATGGGTTATGGCCCCTTAAAGGCAAAAAATAGAGTTTTTGGCCTATAGAATGAAAACTATTGCAGATAGAGAAAAGGGGTTGCTTGCTTAAATGTTCAGCTCGTTTAGCTCTACACAAGCCTCCATAGGGTTGAAGTTGTCAGATGACCCCGTATAGGGGTTATGGCCCCTTAATGGCAAAAAATAGAGTTTTTGGCCTATAGAATGAAAACTATAGCTGTTGGTTGCTTAAATTTTCAGCTCATTTAGCTCTACACAAGTCTCCATATGGTCGAAGTTGTCAGATGACCCCCTATAGGGGTTACAGCCCCTTAAAGGCAAAAATTCGTGTTTTTGATCTGTAGAATGAAAACTATTGCAGGTAGAGAAAAGCTGTTGCTTGCTTAAATGTTCAGCTCAATTAGTTCTACAAAAGTGTCCATAGGGTCAAAGTTGTCAGATGACCCCTTATAGGGGTTACAGCCCCTTAAAGGCGAAAAATAGTGTTTTTGACCTGTAGAATGAAAACTATTGCAGATAGAGAAAAGCTTTTGCTTGCTTAAATGTTCAGCTCAATTAGCTCTACAAAAGTCACTGAAGGGTCGAAGTTGTCAGATGACCCATTTAAGGGGTTATGGCCCTTTAAAGGCGAAAAAAGTGTTTTTGCTTTGAAATGAAAACTATTGCAGATAGAGAAAAGTTTTTTATTGCTTAAACATTCAGCTCATTTAGCTATACAAAAGTCTTCAAAGGGTTGACATTAAGACCAGGTGAGCGATTCAGGCTCCTGGGAGCCTCTTGTTTTTGTAAATGATGCCTTATTTATTGAGGCATTTTGTCTTGACATTTCTAGAATTTCAGAACACAATTTATTTTGACTATCTATATCCATCCTGATTTGATCATTAAATAGCCCAACTTAACAAACTTCGCCCTGCAGTAATCCTACTTTAAAATCCCTGCTCTTCCAATCGATAACAATATTTAATCATAGATAATATGATAGAAAAATATAAAGGATATCGACCAATTTCTGACATCACTGCTAAGTTTGATGCCTTTTTGTTAACACCAAGGATATATATATTTTAAAAATTTGGTATGTGAAAGTTCAGAATGACCTGATAAAAATATTTTTTCAAAGCAATAACTACTTTCTTTTTTTACAACTAGATGAGTTGGTTGAAAACATTCCCCATATTTCACTGCCATATGTTAAAATTGGTTTTATGGTGTGGTCATACAAATGCAAGTACGTGTCAAAACTTGGACTTGATGAGGATAAACAATTTTGTAGTACGAAGTATGAAATGTAATAACGCGATTTGCAATAAGATTATATAGTTTAGTCTGTATACAGATGGGTCCAGTCCTAACCCGTATGGCAAGTGGACCAGAATCTGTAGAAAAAGTAAGTTCTTGGTTCATTCAGGAAAGCATTCTGGTCAGTCTTAGTGGACCGTGGACAGGTCTGAAGTTTGCTTTAATAGCAGACTTTGTCCTTGGTCTGCTTTCTATTCCTATCCCAGTACAGCTTTAAGCTGACCTGACCACAGGTCTGGTCTAGTATTAGCTGACCAGACCTCTGGTCAGGACAGCTCTTAGCTGGCAAGATCTTTGGTCAGGACAGCTATTAGCTGATCAGACTTTAGGTCAGGACAGCTCTTAGCTGACCAGACCTTTGCTCAGGACAACCATTAGCTGACCAGACTTCTAGTCAGGACAGCTTTTAGCTGACCAGACTTCTGGTCAGGTCAGCTCCTGTCCTGTTAAGATAGTGAACCTGGCCAGACAAAGCGGACCGTGGTCCACTCCAACAGACCAAGGTTCACTTTCTGGACAGCTCAAGATGACCTGACCTGTCCAAAAGTCTGCCTTTTGTCTACTTTTGGACAGGTTAGGACTGGACCCATCAATAAATTGTCATTTGTTGCCTCTTATAAGTATGTATGGATAACAAGTTAAATTGAATGCTTTCCAAGTATACCCCTGATGTCGATCAGTAAGAGTAGATGAGACATTTGATGTAAAGCTAATATGTAACTGTTAAGATAGAACAGAAAAAGATGATGTTACGTCATCTTGTTTTGTTCGTGCCTTGGGTTAGTTGACCGAAGCACACATAATATGAAACAGCAAGTATTCATTTGTATGTTGTGACTATGTAGAAATATTACACAAAAGCATACATTGTTATATCAAATCGAGTTAAATATGACAACCCGTTTTGCAATAAAGTGTAAAATGAAATAACGCGTTTTGCAATAAAATTATAGTTCAGTCTACAATTTGTCCGTTGCTCTTATCATTGATATATATGGTTAAAAGATAAAACTCTGGCTCTCTAAGTTTACCCATGCTGCATGTCACTGATGTCGACCAGTAAGAGTAGATACTATCTTAATTTGATATGTAGAGACTGAAGATAGCAAAGAAAAATGATGTTATTTGATTTGTTATGCTTTGCCAAAGTCTACGAAATTACGGGAAAATTTTATGGGGGAGGGGGGGCTATGGATATTTTTTCGTCCTGCCTTTTTATTTTCGGAAAAAGTCGAGCCTGGATTTTTTTTGCGCACTAGCACGCGCAATTTTTTTTAATTATGCCCCCGCGACAACATGTCGGGGGGGCATTCAGTTTTACTCTGGTCCGTCCGTCCGTACGAATTTCCGTCAGGCTTTTCTCAAGAACCATACATGATAATGCTTTTAAACTAAGAATGTTCAGTATGACAAACTATGCGTCCTAAGCGATTTTGAGACCTGTTGGACATCTACTTCCTGTTTGGAAATCAACTTGAAAATTTCCGTCAACTTTTTCTAAGAAAGTGTACATGGATATGATTTGAAACTTGGTAGGATGGTTCAGTATGACAAACTGTACGTCCTAAGCAACTTTCAGGGACATCTGCTTCCTGTTTGGGGACTAGCGGGGCATCCGTGTCCCATGGACACATTCTTTATTTTTAAAGCAACTATACATTTTTATAGGAAAAAATCTCATCCTGCCTATTTACTCAAAGCACTGTCCTGCCTTTTTATTTCTGGATTTTTACCATCATGCCTTTAATATGATGCAGGTTAAACCTGATAAGCTCCCGCAAATTAAGTCACTTTCTTATTTGAATACATGTATGGTACATGATACTTAAAATAAAAGAAAAAACTCATTATTTTAAATGGTAGCAAGAAATGCAAGCTTTTGCATAATTATAAAAAAGGAAAACACCTGCAAACAGAACAAGGGAGTGATTTTATCTTAAACATTGTAAACACCAAGTGATTAAAAACTGCATGTGGAATAGTGTAAACCAGCTATCCGATGTTCTTCCTAGGAATATCTTTTTTTTTTTAATTGACAGAAAAATCAAACATGGAATAGATTTGAAACACCATTTTCATGCATTTAAGGGTGTACCCAACACTTTGGCATAAATAAAATTGTGTCGTTTAATTTTCATGAAAATTTGCAAAAATATGTACTTTAGTCATATAAATCAAATTGTTAAATCTTAAGAAAATTAAACCATAGGCTTCTTGGGAAATGTTTCATTGAACATAATGGATTTTCAACATATGTGCCAAAAAGACACGATCCACATATTGAAATGATTTTAATAAATGTACAAAAGCAAAATTTCACTGCGTGTGAAGCGCTTTTCTGGATTAACCTTCATCAGACACGCTAGGAGTAGAAAACTTGGAAAACCGGTAGAATATTAAATTTGATAAAAAAAAAAATGCCAAAAAAATATTACAACAATGACCAAACAGATAAATTTATCAATTATTAAAGAAACAGCCAAACGTTGTCAAATTTTGGAAATATGTTAACTGTGTCTTTCCAACACATATTCCAATACTCGAAAATATATAATAGCATACAACTGAAGCACGGGGAAGCTTTCTACGACCTCCACACGGCACTAAAGCCAAACTCTGAAATAATATTAAAAACGAAAGAATATGGAATATGTGCCAAAAAGACACGATCCACATATTGAAATGATTTTAATAAATGTACAAAAGCAAAGTTTCACTGCGTGTGAAGCGCTTTTCTGGATTAACCTTCATCAGACACGCTAGGAGTAGAAAACTTGGAAAACCGGTAGAATATTAAATTTGATAAATAAAATGCCAAAAAAATATTACAACAATGACCAAACAGATAAATTTATCAATTATTAAAGAAACAGCCAAACGTTGTCAAATTTTGGAAATATGTTAACTGTGTCTTTCCAACACATATTCCAATACTCGAAAATATATAAGAGCATACAACTGAAGCACGGGGAAGCTTTCTACGACCTCCACACGGCACTAAAGCCAAACTCTGAAATAATATTAAAAACGAAAGAATATGGAATATGTGCCAAAAAGACACGATCCACATATTGAAATGATTTTAATAAATGTACAAAAGCAAAATTTCACTGCCTGTGAAGCGCTTTTCTGGATTAACCTTCATCAGAAACGCTAGGAGTAGAAAACTTGGAAAACCGGTAGAATATTAAATTTTATAAAAAAAAATGCCAAAAAAATATTACAACAATGACCAAACAGATAAATTTATCAATTATTAAAGAAACAGCCAAACGTTGTCAAATTTTGGAAATATGTTAACTGTGTCTTTCCAACACATATTCCAATACTCGAAAATATATAAGAGCATACAACTGAAGCACGGGGAAGCTTTCTACGACCTCCACACGGCACTAAAGCCAAACTCTGAAATAATATTAAAAACGAAAGAATATGGAATATGTGCCAAAAAGACACGATCCACATATTGAAATGATTTTAATAAATGTACAAAAGCAAAATTTCACTGCGTGTGAAGCGCTTTTCTGGATTAACCTTCATCAGACACGCTAGGAGTAGAAAACTTGGAAAACCGGTAGAATATTAAATTTGATAAAAAAAAATGCCAAAAAAATATTACAACAATGACCAAACAGATAAATTTATCAATTATTAAAGAAACAGCCAAACGTTGTCAAATTTTGGAAATATGTTAACTGTGTCTTTCCAACACATATTCCAATACTCGAAAATATATAAGAGCATACAACTGAAGCACGGGGAAGCTTTCTACGACCTCCACACGGCACTAAAGCCAAACTCTGAAATAATATTAAAAACGAAAGAATATGGAATATGTGCCAAAAAGACACGATCCACATATTGAAATGATTTTAATAAATGTACAAAAGCAAAATTTCACTGCGTGTGAAGCGCTTTTCTGGATTAACCTTCATCAGACACGCTAGGAGTAGAAAACTTGGAAAACCGGTAGAATATTAAATTTGAAATAAAATAAAATTAAAAGTCTCCATTGAGTCGAAGTTGTCAGATGACCCCTTATGGGAGTTACAGCCCCTTAAAAGTGAAAATATCATTTTTTCATGGTTTTGGCCTATGGAATGAAAACTATTGCAGATAGAGAGAACCTGTTGCTTGCTTTAATGTTCAGCTCATTTAGCTCTACAAAAGTCTCCATAAGGTCAAAGTTGTCAGATTACCCCTTATATGGGTTATGGCCCCTTAAAGGCAAAAAATAGAGTTTTTGGCCTATAGAATGAAAACTATTGCAGATAGAGAAAAGGGGTTGCTTGCTTAAATGTTCAGCTCGTTTAGCTCTACACAAGCCTCCATAGGGTTGAAGTTGTCAGATGACCCCTTATAGGGGTTATGGCCCCTTAATGGCAAAAAATAGAGTTTTTGGCCTATAGAATGAAAACTATAGCTGTTGGTTGCTTAAATGTTCAGCTCATTTAGCTCTACACAAGTCTCCATATGGTCGAAGTTGTCAGATGACCCCCTATAGGGGTTACAGCCCCTTAAAGGCAAAAATTCGTGTTTTTGATCTGTAGAATGAAAACTATTGCAGGTAGAGAAAAGCTGTTGCTTGCTTAAATGTTCAGCTCAATTAGTTCTACAAAAGTGTCCATAGGGTCAAAGTTGTCAGATGACCCCTTATAGGGGTTACAGCCCCTTAAAGGCGAAAAATAGTGTTTTTGACCTGTAGAATGAAAACTATTGCAGATAGAGAAAAGCTTTTGCTTGCTTAAATGTTCAGCTCAATTAGCTCTACAAAAGTCACTGAAGGGTCGAAGTTGTCAGATGTTGTCAGATGACCCCTTTAAGGGGTTATGGCCCTTTAAAGGCGAAAAAAAGTGTTTTTGCTTTGAAATGAAAACTATTGCAGATAGAGAAAAGTTTTTTATTGCTTAAACATTCAGCTCATTTAGCTATACAAAAGTCTTCAAAGGGTTGACATTAAGACCAGGTGAGCGATTCAGGCTCCTGGGAGCCTCTTGTTTTTGTAAATGATGCCTTATTTATTGAGGCATTTTGTCTTGACATTTCTAGAATTTCAGAACAAAATTTATTTTGACTATCTATATCCATCCTGATTTGATCATTAAATAGCCCAACTTAACAAACTTCGCCCTGCAGTAATCCTACTTTAAAATTCCTGCTCTTCCAATCGATAACAATATTTAATCATAGATAATATGATAGAAAAATATAAAGGATATCGACCAAGTTCTGACATCACTGCTAAGTTTGATGCCTTTTTGTTAACACCAAGGATATATATATTTTAAAAATTTGGTATGTGAAAGTTCAGAATGACCTGATAAAAATATTTTTTCAAAGCAATAACTACTTTCTTTTTTACAACTAGATGAGTTGGTTGAAAACATTCCCCATATTTCACTGCCATATGTTAAAATTGGTTTTATGGTGTGGTCATACAAATGCAAGTACGTGTCAAAACTTGGACTTGATGAGGATAAACAATTTTGTAGTACGAAGTATGAAATGTAATAACGCGATTTGCAATAAGATTATATAGTTTAGTCTGTATACAGATGGGTCCAGTCCTAACCCGTATGGCAAGTGGACCAGAATCTGTAGAAAAAGTAAGTTCTTGGTTCATTCTGGACAGCATTCTGGTCAGTCTTAGTGGACCGTGGACAGGTCTGAAGTTTGCTTTAATAGCAGACTTTGTCCTTGGTCTGCTTTCTATTCCTATCCCAGTACAGCTTTAAGCTGACGTGACCACAGGTCTGGTCTAGTATTAGCTGACCAGACCTCTGGTCAGGACAGCTCTTAGCTGGCAAGATCTTTGGTCAGGACAGCTATTAGCTGATCAGACTTTAGGTCAGGACAGCTCTTAGCTGACCAGACCTTTGCTCAGGACAACCATTAGCTGACCAGACTTCTAGTCAGGATAGCTTTTAGCTGACCAGACTTCTGGTCAGGTCAGCTCCTGTCCTGTTAAGATAGTGAACCTGGCCAGACAAAGCGGACCGTGGTCCACTCCAACAGACCAAGGTTCACTTTCTGGACAGCTCAAGATGACCTGACCTGTCCAAAAGTCTGCCTTTTGTCTACTTTTGGACAGGTTAGGACTGGACCCATCAATAAATTGTCATTTGTTGCCTCTTATAAGTATGTATGGATAACAAGTTAAATTGAATGCTTTCCAAGTATACCCCTGATGTCGATCAGTAAGAGTAGATGAGACATTTGATGTAAAGCTAATATGTAACTGTTAAGATAGAACAGAAAAAGATGATGTTACGTCATCTTGTTTTGTTCGTGCCTTGGGTTAGTTGACCGAAGCACACATAATATGAAACAGCAAGTATTCATTTGTATGTTGTGACTATGTAGAAATATTACACAAAAGCATACATTGTTATATCAAATCGAGTTAAATATGACAACCCGTTTTGCAATAAAGTGTAAAATGAAATAACGCGTTTTGCAATAAAATTATAGTTCAGTCTACAATTTGTCCGTTGCTCTTATCATTGATATATATGGTTAAAAGATAAAACTCTGGCTCTCTAAGTTTACCCATGCTGCATGTCACTGATGTCGACCAGTAAGAGTAGATACTATCTTAATTTGATATGTAGAGACTGAAGATAGCAAAGAAAAATGATGTTATTTGATTTGTTATGCTTTGCCAAAGTCTACGAAATTACGGGAAAATTTTATGGGGGAGGGGGGGGCTATGGATATTTTTTCGTCCTGCCTTTTTATTTTCGGAAAAAGTCGAGCCTGGATTTTTTTTGCGCACTAGCACGCGCAATTTTTTTTAATTATGCCCCCGCGACAACATGTCGGGGGGCATTCAGTTTTACTCTGGTCCGTCCGTCCGTACGAATTTCCGTCAGGCTTTTCTCAAGAACCATACATGATAATGCTTTTAAACTAAGAATGTTCAGTATGACAAACTATGCGTCCTAAGCGATTTTGAGACCTGTTGGACATCTACTTCCTGTTTGGAAATCAACTTGAAAATTTCCGTCAACTTTTTCTAAGAAAGTGTACATGGATATGATTTGAAACTTGGTAGGATGGTTCAGTATGACAAACTGTACGTCCTAAGCAACTTTCAGGGACATCTGCTTCCTGTTTGGGGACTAGCGGGGCATCCGTGTCCCATGGACACATTCTTTATTTTTAAAGCAACTATACATTTTTATAGGAAAAAATCCCATCCTGCCTATTTACTCAAAGCACAGTCCTGCCTTTTTATTTCTGGATTTTAACCATCATGCCTTTAATATGATGCAGGTTAAACCTGATAAGCTCCCGCAAATTAAGTCACTTTCTTATTTGAATACATGTATGGTACATGATACTTAAAATAAAAGAAAAAACTCATTATTTTAAATGGTAGCAAGAAATGCAAGCTTTTGCATGATTATAAAAAAGGAAAACACCTGCAAACAGAACAAGGGAGTGATTTTATCTTAAACATTGTAAACACCAAGTGATTAAAAACTGCATGTGGAATAGTGTAAACCAGCTATCCGATGTTCTTCCTAGGAATATCTTTTTTTTTTAATTGACAGAAAAATCAAACATGGAATAGATTTGAAACACCATTTTCATGCATTTAAGGGTGTACCCAACACTTTGGCATAAATAAAATTGTGTCGTTTAATTTTCATGAAAATTTGCAAAAATATGTACTTTAGTCATATAAATCAAATTGTTAAATCTTAAGAAAATTAAACCATAGGCTTCTTGGGAAATTTTTCATTGAACATAATGGATTTTCAACATTTTAGATTCTGATCATTGAGAAGCTTAATTTCTTTGTATAATTGTGCCTGACTAAAACGTTCAAGTGATATTTAAGAGTTATTTCCCTTAGGTGTTCTGTACCCCCTTAACATGCTTGAATTTTTGTCGCGAGACCATTGGAAAATGTACTTTTTTCATTCAAAAGCAAAAGTAGTAGTAAACAATAGCATAAAATATTTTCATTGAGTCGATTGGTTAAAGTACAAAAATGTACAGGTACATAAATTATCACGTGGTTTCTAAATATGGTAGTTTCTTCGACCTGTTAAACCATATATGGTAATAATATATGATTTCGGACCTCGAAGAAAGCACTTTCACTTTCATTTTCGAATGCAAACGCTAGAGAGAAAAATAGCAAAAACAATTCATGAGGCCGACAAGGTAATGTACAGACTGCTGGGCAAATATATCTGCTGAATTATTTAAGTTATTCATTTTGGTTGACATGCACCGAGAAAGATAGAATGACAGTCAGCTTTCATTTTGTTTTGATAGACGCGACGCGACCTCTAGAGATAGAATGGAACAATTCAATAATATATGCAAAAAGTCCTAATTTTAAACATTTTAAAACATATCATAGCTGAGAATACTCAGAAAATTTATATAAATATAATAACTATGTATTTAATTTTTTTTAAATGCAAATTGCAAAATTGAAAATTAATTTTGCATTCCGTGCTATTGGGTGCGGATTTTTGACTAGCTTATACGTGTTCCGGTAAAAGACATCATACTCTATCAATTTAGCTCCCGCGGAGCGGTAGCTTATTAGCTCACCTGACCCAAAGGTCAGGTGAGCTATTGTCATCCTTAACCATCCGTCGTTGGTTCGTCCGTTAACTTTTCTTCAAACATCTTCTTCTCAGAAATCACTAATGGGATTGCTTTGAAACTTTGTACATTTGATCTTAAGGATGTCCTCTACCAACTTTGTGAAATTTATGAACGTCAACCAACCAACATGGCCGCCGTTACTAAAATCGAACAGGGGGTCAGACCATAGTTTTTAGCTTATACATGTAGCTCAAAAAGTATAAGAGATAGAGAAAATCCGAAGCATCTTTCCTTCTTCAGCTCTACAAATCTCTCCATTAAGTCAAAGTTGTGGGACGACTCCTTATAGGAACTTCGCCTTGTTTTGTCTTTTCTTCTTGTACATTTGAGACTGATCATTCAAGTTACGATATTTTTTATTTCCTTTAATTAATACAGTATGAATCTAGAATCTTTTGACGCTTTCCTTTTCGTCCTGTTCTTTCCAACCAGGCGCTTCCCTCTTCCACGTTCTCGTCTAGGCTTTGGTGGCATCTAAGTAATACCTGAATTTCAATATCAGAAATAAAGGTTTACACATTTTAACATCTTTCTTCAGTTTTTATTAGTCCCATACCGAAAAAGCCGAAGGGGACTAGGTTTGAACCCCGTCTGCACGTTTGTGTGTCTGTCCGGCCCTGCCGTCTCGCTGTCACAGAATTTTTTCCAGACTTTTTAAAAAACCTTATATATAGATATTAAGCTGATTTTTGGAATGTGAGTCTATATATATATCATGATGAGTTAAAGATCAGATGAACATGTGGTTCCGGTCCACAAATTGTTACTGGAGTTAGGACCCTTTTACCTTTGAAAATTCACTGAAATTTAAGTTTCCCACACTCTTTATTTCTGAACCCTTATAGTTTTTAAACTGCTTTTTGGTATGTACTGTATGCGAGTCCACCATTACGGGTTATAAATCAAGCTTACGTTCTGTTTCGGTCCGCAAATCTTTACGATACCTTTGGACTTTTAGATACCGGTTAGGACCGGTTAGGAAGTTATGTATTATAAGGTAGGCGCGCTTTGTTCAGTAATCGTTCACAACAGCTAAAATTGCTGAACTTTATGCCTAATAATACGATAGCCCATTTAGGCTTATCTAAAAATCAATTTTCGCGTTGTAGCGCGCTTTTATCAATTTTACCGCTATACTATTTCGTAACAACGCGTTACTTTTACGCTATAACGGGTTTCTCGCGTAACTTTCGTAGACTTTAGCAGAACTTAACAAATCAAGTAACAACTGAACTATGATTTTATTGCGAAATTTTCACACTTTATTTCAAAACTGGTTGTCATATCTAACGCGATCTGCAATAACAATGTTTGCTTTGGTGTAATGTTTCTACATAGTTACAACATATACTAGCTGTTTCAGGATTTTGTGTGCTTCGGCCAACTCACACAATGTACGAACAAAACAAGATAAAGTAACATACAAGATAACATACATGTAATCTTTTTCTGTTCTATCTTAACAGTCTCTACATATCGCCCGTTCTACGCTAAGATGGACACGAAAAATGGCAAATTACTTTAAAAATGAAATTATTCTTAAGTATTTTTTGTTTGCGTCTTTCGATTAAAAATCATGTGAGGAAATGATATATGAAAAATTAGCAACACCGCTTTATCCGGATTAGAGTTACATGTATCAAAGAAACAAAATTGCATGCAATTTGCAATGAATACTTGACTTTGACGTTATTAAAAGTTATGACGGTCGGAAGATGGCGTTACGTAAAACACACTCGATTTTCCCCGATTTTGACACATGTTTTGTCCATAATTTCTATGATATTGCACACAGCATTAAATTTTAAACTTATTTTTTGAAAGGAACCACAGCGTAATAATATTTTAGAAATTTTGAATATTTTCATTAACTGCAAAGTAAAGATAATGGCGTTACGTATAACACACCCTTAAAAAATCGGGGATATTATTTCTGATAGAGACCGGGTGTAAGACAATTAAAATTATTTATAGCCTTAAACAGTTTTTTTTATTTTAAGTATTGTCATAAGATTTATAAAACATGCTCTTTTATCACTTTTGTCAAGGCGTTATTTCATTATGGCCAGTTATATAGAACATCTTAGAACTTCTTCGATTCTATCATGGTTTTTTATATGCGATTTCTACCAAAGAAACAATTTGTCAAAAATAATGAAAATTTCTACATTTGACCACTTATATATCAGGAATAACCTAAACAAATCCAACTTGTGATAAGTTTATGCATTTTTTATACAAATTGGGGATTTCAATCACAGCCGATTGGAAGACGAAATTTGCATATTTTTCAGAAATAAACGTGAAAAATCGAGGAAACATATACGCTAAAATACTTTTTTGTGCCACAAATATTTTTATCATTTTTACTCCTTCACAATTCCTAGCTTTAAACTTGTATCCCCTGCGTCCAAATTTTTCACAGCAACCTTTTTTCTTTGGAAAACGGCGAAATTTGCGTTTGGACGCCGTAAGAAAGAACGGAAGATATAAGCTTTAGATCAAATGTCTCATCTACTCTTAAGTTGAAATTTTCACATTCGTGTGTCCATCGTATGTCAAAATCAGGACAGTGTGACGCCAGCATTACAATCTCTCCGGGTGATTTTTTTTATTTTTAGCAAGTTCGTTACTTTCTTTGTACGAAATTGAAATTTTCATATTCGTGTGTCCATTGTATGTCAAAATAGGGACAGTGTTTCGCCAGTATTACAATCGTCAAGCTTTCCGTTACAATCTCTTCGGGTGATTTTTTTTTATTTTTAGCAAGTTCGTGACTTACTTTGAACGAAATTGAAATTTTCACATTCGTGTTTCCATCGTATGTCAAAATCAGGACAGTATGACGCCTGTATAAAGAAGTTGAAGATAGAATACTTCCACCTATATATATGATGCTACGATGGCAAAAGGTGGATTTGGATAAGATAACTCCCGATTTATAAAATATGCACAAGCTTGTATCCATATTTTATCTTATATTTATCCACAGAGCGTGCGGGACTTACATCGATTTCCTCAGCAGAGCGACACGTCTAACGCAAACATTGCTCGCGCAGGGTTATGTTGCTCCTCGGTTGCTGTCTTCACTCAAGAAATTTTACGGAAGACATCATGCACATATGGACAAATATGGGATTTCGATCTCTCAGATGAGTGCAGATGTTGGTTTGTCATAGGGTTCTATTTTGTCTTCCTTTACCGGATTTGACACGCTGAATGATCTATTGGCAACGCGACGGGTGTGCTATAGCAAACAGGAACTGCTAACTCTTCCGGAGCACCTGAGTTCACTCTTGTTTCGACTAGAGTTCGCGTTGTTGATTGATATTCAGTTATTTTGTGTTTCATGTTTTACATGTTGTCTGTTTTTGTCCCGTTCTTGTTGGTGTTTACTGGTTTGGTCTCTGCTCTTTCGGACTTTTGACATTCGGATACCACATTCGTATTTCTGCTTCTTTCTTTTAAAATGGTCTTTTATTATTCTAAAATCGAGGTATTGGAAATCATTCATAAATCTTAACATTCTGTTTATTTAAGTTTAATGATGTTAGAAAATATATAATAACTTTTTTTAAGGAATGACTGGAGTTACCATGCTTCCAATTGCTCCCCCAACACTTGATACTTGCAGCAGTTGTACGTAAGTTGCTTTTTAAATTACAATGGACCAAATATAAGATACATTTTATCTTTTTTCCGCCCATCATAGCGGGGGTAAAAATTTATACTACAGGGTGGTATTTTAACCTTGATGTGCGCCGTCCTGCCGTTGTAAATTCTAGACGTTTTCCTTATATGTCATGAAGATTCCTCTTCATATAAGTTACCCAATTGGGTAAAATCTACACATCAAAAGTCTATTCAGTCCGATTTCCACCGCAAAGAGAACAATTAAATTTAGCTCTTCTATCAAACGAGGTAAAAAAGTGCTATCGGGTTGTTTACGCTGTTGTCAAGACATTTTAAAAGTTATTAAATGACGCTTTTCCTATAAATTGATGCTATAGTCAAGATAGCACCTCACACTTTAAAAAAGAGATACGCAATTCTAAAGTTTTTTTTTCTTACTGCCTTGTTATAACTATTTACCCAACGAACACACCCGTCCTTGTGTCATAGTGTTAAAATGGTTAAAATTTGTGTAAAGTTGTTTTTCAATGGAAATTTACAATCAAACTAATTTCATTTGATTTTAATAAAATTATAAATTAATTTTAAATAGAAATTTTATTTTAATGAATAAATATTTTATTCAAGAAATAACAATTAATTTGATAACATTTTGAAGCTTTATTTTATCATATTAATACTTATATTCTTTATTTGGCAGCTCAGAGGACATAAATTATCTTAATAAATCCTTAAAAGAAAAGATTAACTTGGTGTTACGGGCAGACAATGTAATTCTTCCTGAGGAAATCTTAAGTTGAGACATAGCAATTAAGCTTCTTTTCACAGGAGCGATTAATTACGTAACACTAATGGACATTAGTCCAAAAAGCAATTTCAATTAAATATCTAGACACGCCTAACAATCAAGGGTACCACATGTTTGATAGAAATAATAAAATGTTGCTTTTGATTGGTTAAAAACTTGGAATCGTCCAAACGAAGTTTTAGGTTTTTTGTTGGACAGCAATTCATTCTAGAATTCGCTGTCTAACAATAAACCGTGTTATTTACTTGAAACTTCGTTTGTATTATTTCAGGTAAGTTATGATTTTTATATTTAGTGACAGTATTGTTGTGTAAAGTTCTTGTCTTTGAAAAATTTATTAATTAAAAATTTTACTTCAATTTATTCCATGTCATTTAACAAGTAATTTG
Organism: Arcuatula senhousia; assembly: GCA_963971305.1. Taxonomy (NCBI): domain Eukaryota; kingdom Metazoa; phylum Mollusca; class Bivalvia; order Mytilida; family Mytilidae; genus Arcuatula; species Arcuatula senhousia. The sequence continues at coordinate 21,209,269 of OZ020311.1, forward strand.
ATATTCTAAAAGTATAGTTATTTTCTGATATTATTTTAGTAATTGGTGTTGTATATATAGTGATTGATATTTTATTGATCGAATCAGGTTATTTGAATTTGCAATTTTATTGGTCTTAGGATCGGTTAATGTAAAGCATGTTTTAGGTATAGCTTTGTTTGATAACATCAAGTTCCATAACTCTTGAACTTTGCCGAAATAAACAAATTTGACACATGTCCTTGATTTTACATAAGATGGTAAGATTTAATGATGAAAGCCAGTCGGTAATATTGTGTTGAATGCCTCTAGGTTTCATTTTGATTTGTTTTATATGATGGCAAGTAATTCAAAGATGTGCAAATATCAAGAAATCAATTGTATTTTCTTTGCAAGAGAATATAGGAAATTGCTCGTTCACTTTGCATTTATTTTGCTCTGTAAATAGTTCTTTATTTTGTGAAAATTATGATTGTTAACTAATGGACATTAGTCCAAAAAGCAATTTCAATTAAATATCTAGACACGCCTAACAATCAAGGGTACCACATGTTTGATAGAAATAATAAAATGTTGCTTTTGATTGGTTAAAAACTTGGAATCGTCCAAACGAAGTTTTAGGTTTTTTGTTGGACAGCAATTCATTCTAGAATTCGCTGTCTAACAATAAACCGTGTTATTTACTTGAAACTTCGTTTGTATTATTTCAGGTAAGTTATGATTTTTATATTTAGTGACAGTATTGTTGTGTAAAGTTCTTGTCTTTGAAAAATTTATTAATTAAAAATTTTACTTCAATTTATTCCATGTCATTTAACAAGTAATTTGATATTCTAAAAGTATAGTTATTTTCTGATATTATTTTAGTAATTGGTGTTGTATATATAGTGATTGATATTTTATTGATCGAATCAGGTTATTTGAATTTGCAATTTTATTGGTCTTAGGATCGGTTAATGTAAAGCATGTTTTAGGTATAGCTTTGTTTGATAACATCAAGTTCCATAACTCTTGAACTTTGCCGAAATAAACAAATTTGACACATGTCCTTGATTTTACATAAGATGGTAAGATTTAATGATGAAAGCCAGTCGGTAATATTGTGTTGAATGCCTCTAGGTTTCATTTTGATTTGTTTTATATGATGGCAAGTAATTCAAAGATGTGCAAATATCAAGAAATCAATTGTATTTTCTTTGCAAGAGAATATAGGAAATTGCTCGTTCACTTTGCATTTATTTTGCTCTGTAAATAGTTCTTTATTTTGTGAAAATTATGATTGTTAACATAAAGCTTTTAAATAGAAAATTTAGTTTCTAGTTAATTAATTTTCAAAATTCCAGATTTATCTTAAACAGAGAACCTTGAGTTATTTCCCCTAGAAATAAGTTTAATTATTTTCTTTTATTTTTTTTTAAGATGGACGTAACCTTTGGCTATAATTGTCAGGGCTTAATAAAGATGTTAACGCTTAAAGATAAATATATTTTTATATGATTTTATAAATATTACTTTGTCAGGTTTTTGATTGAGGCATATGCAGCTTAAATTCTTGACTGATTAAGTTTTATAAAAGCATATTCATATTAGTGTATTTTATTATATTATTGAATTGTTTAAGATCTTATATTGGATATGATAATGATGTATTTATTCCAGGCAATTGTTTGTTTGTGGATCCTAGAATTCGCTGTCTAACAATAAACCGTGTTATTTACTTGAAACTTCGTTTGTATTATTTCAGGCCTCCAGAGAAAGACTATACGTCAATTACTGGGCTAAGCTATTGTGTTGCAAGGTCTACATAGAAATTACATCCTCATACATTCCATCGGCAAACAAAAGTTTACATAGAAAACACTCCATAGAAAAAGAGCAAGCACCTGACAATTTAAGCCAAGGGTTGCGGCTGTCACTTGACATTGTGAAAAGTAACAAAAGAAAAATGCTATTTAATCACTAAAATATTTTTCGTTAAATTTATAAAAAGGGTTTTCATTAAGAAAGTACATTTATTGTAAACATGTTTTCATTAGAAATATCAAAAAGGATTTGACCTACTTAAATACAAATCAACACGTACAAACATTAAAAAAAACGACGTGTATCGCTTGAGCAGCATCGCAAACTGTTTATGAAAAATAAACAGAATAAAAGTGAATTCGATTCAAATAGGTTTTGTAATTTGTTCCAACATCTATTTTTATGAAGGTCTATCATGTATTGTAATGTTATTAATAAGTTAATTGTTTAATGTATAGAAACAGTACATATTCCACCACTACCTTCTTTTCCGAGTCATTTCAGAACTTTCATGCAATTATGAATTTTTAAGGTTTACAGTGGTCATTTGTTTTAACCTCAACATATTTATAGTTTGAAGGAAAACTGAATATTAATCCAGTCGCGTGCATTTAAATCTTTACAATATATATAATCATGGTAATGGCGGATATAGAAGGGGGACTCCCGGAGTTTTTAATCCGATTTTCATTGAATAATTTTGTTATTTTCGTGAAAGTTTTCAGCAAAATTGACCCGGAGCTCTCCTCCTGTCCTCAGTAGACTATAAGTGGTACCAACCCCGTCCCCAATTTGAAAACATTCTGTCCGCCCCTGCAACAAAAGTTTTCCTATCCAAATATTAAAGTCAAAAGATAAAATATGTATGAATTAGAATTTAGATTGAGGTAGTCAGTTTGCATTTCATAATAAAGTAAAACCCATGTTTTTTATGTTTGTTATTTCTTTTGCGAAATGTTACATCTCTATAAACACCTATCAACCGCACCACATGTAATTGGTCAAAATGAAATAACATTATTTCCTCTGAAAATACTTGACTACGTACGGGCTATTCAAAAGTGTTACACTTTTTTTGCCCGTGCAGATATAATTTTTCCAATTAGCTCAGTCAGTAAGGTGGTGACAAAATAATATCTCCCTTGTAAATAATTTGCATGTATAACTGATTCGAAAAACACATAATTTTGAATGACGCGATGAGCTGAAATCACCAACTTAATCTTTTGATTAATAAAAATTAGATCATGGTTATTTTCAAGTTCGGGTATAAGTGAATGGACAAAATATTGTTCTTTTTTCTTAATTAGGATGTTTTACGCATAGAATAATAATTTGTGACAAAAAAGGAATTTATTATCTCTAAGGAATAACCGGAACTCTATAAAGGTGATAAACATGTTGAATTTAAAAAATAATGGTAAGTGCGACGGGTTACATACTTTGACAGATGACGACCAATCTTATGCATTTTTGTTGACAAAATTTTAAGGAAATTGGAGAAAAGTGGGGGTTTTTTTTGTCACAAGCAAGTCTAAAACGTTGCTAGGCAAATGAAGGGAGACGATTAGAATTTTACAAATCGAACAAACCTCACTTAATAGACCTCCCCCTTTTAAAACGTCATTTTACATTTGCTTATTATCATTTTATTATAATGACATGCATTATATTAATAAAAAGTAATTTTTAACAGTTTCACCAGTTAAGGCCTTATATATTGCAGAATTAAAGAAAAAATATTTTAGGAAGTCGAGTAAACCATTGCTATTTTTAGCTGGGTATTAGATACTCTCAATGTTTATTTATTTTATGAATGAAATTTCTATATTTAGAAAGGGGGATTCACAATTAACTTATGAAATTAGCACAACTTTGACAATCATTTTTATCAATACCGCTATTGCGACGGGTTCAGGATTTTTTTATCAGAAAGAATGGAGTCTTATCTGTTGGCTATATTTTTTCAGATTTTTAGGAGCATAATGTTTTATTTGTCACAAAGGAAATCAGGCATGGGCGCCACAAAACTTAAAAATACTTCAGTCTGAGAATAGTCTTAATTTCCATGGCGACTCAAATCAAAACTTTCTAATTTGATGACGTCACAATGAGTTGAGAATATTCTCAGACTTAAGTATTTTTTCATGTTTTGTGGCGCCCGGGCCAGACCCCATAATATCACTAAACATGAGAAATGTGCTCTTTTCACGCAAATTCGGTGTTGTTTACTTTCATTTTACATATTTTATATCACATTTTATTTTAAAAGTTGCTCTAATAAACTTTTTAATGCCCATAGTTACTACGTAAACATCCCGAATCAAATTCTACCTTATTTACCAAGAGCGCATGTCCTTTTGTCTCGTTCTGACCACCTTTCTGACTGAGCTGATCGATGTCATTTTGTATTCGCAATTAAAATACCGAAAATAAAGGTGGCACTCATGGAAATAAATACACAGGGTTTTTTTCAACAGAGAATCAGTTCTGCTTGGCCTAAACGATGTGTTTGTGTTAAAAGAAAGAATCTCTATCATATTAAAGGTATGGTGTTTTAAATTTGTGTTTATAACTTACCTTTAAAATTACAAGTCGCTTAACCCAACACCTTATTAATTTTTTAAGGTACTATTTTAACCTTCATACAGTAGACCGAAAAATAGGGCAGATAATTTCTTAACGGTGGAAATCGGACTGTATTTAAATTGCTGTTTTTATGTTTATTAGTAGAAAAAAATAGTCGCAGTCGTATTATAAAGATAGTGTTGTCACTGTATAGTTTTAAAAAATGTACCCATCATCATCATCATAACAGGCTCTTTCATTGTTTTTTAGTATTGGACTTGAATCATGCATGTATGTTATTTATTTTCAATTTAGGGCCACTACTGGTCACGTTGAAGGCTGCTGGCTGTTTTCCATTGTGGATTTTTCTAAATTGTCGTTTACATAGTAGGTTGTGTCTTGTACACTTATTCCTCATTTCATTATCTTCTATCGAAAACATTCACATAACTTTTCTATAGCAGGTTATTTGTATCAACCAAACAATAAAGCATCATAACAAGTTTCATATCTGCCTAAATTGCTTAGAGTGTTAAATTCTCTCTCTAGGTTACCATGCATTATGAATATAGAAATGACGATAAGGAATAAATATTTAACAAGTGGTTACAAGAGTGGTCAAGACATAGTCAAGCCGTACAGTGAGTAATAGACCATTTCCGATCAGCGGACCTTGCTATTCCTTTGTGTATTTTTTTTTATTTTATAATGTAAATATTTCAAGACATTTATTTTCTAATTTTATGAATTTTAGAATAGTTTAATATCTCTGAGTTAATATTAAAAGGCATTGGTTTACAAAATAGAATGAAAGTTCTTTTATTCCGATTATTATTTTTATTAGGGAACAACCATCAGATTTTTATAGGGAGGGGTCTATGGTGAAACTTGAAATTTAAAGGCAGGATGTCAAAAATCAGAAAATAAAAAGGCAAAACAGTGCTTTCAATTAAAAATAGGCAGGAGTGTGTTTTTGCAAATAATTTATTGTACATCTACAATGAAATAGTGTGCGGAAAATGGTTGTTTCCTTAAGACAACTCTTCAGTCCTTTTATTCCAATTATCTCAAAGTGAATAAATACAGATACATATATGATTATGACATTTATCAATTACATGTACATGTACATGAATGTTCAGGACTGAAACTTTTCTTTTAATAATTATAGAGGACCCATCTACCACAACTAAGGGGAAGTGCAGTCATGGAGGTCCTACTGATAATACAACATTATCAGTAGCAGCGACTGGAGGGATAAACAAAGACTCTAAAAATTACGCCAATTCCCCGCACTACTATTATCACGTTACCGCTGCTGAGGTAGCAATTGAACACACAACATATGTTTTTAATGACAACAGTAAGCTTCTACATTGAATTTAAATGTTTTGTAGCACAACCAGTTTTTTCTCCGATTCATAATATTATATTAACTTAAAATTGACAATTCTAATTTCAAATGACTGTTCTTGGCCAGGTCAGTAACATTGTTCTGAGTTTTGTGCCCGAACAGCTTCCGAACTTTCTACATGTATTTGGCATTTTGTTTTCACTTAATTGCATCCTGCTAATTATCTCAAATGGCAAATAAAGTAAGTCATATTTAGTTACTGTAAACATGTATCTAACCACAGACAGACCCAAACGAACCTCAAGATGGTAAAAAGGTTTTTTTTTAAATACCCGTTATTTTGCAATGATTTTCTGTTATTATTGTATCATTTATGTTTTTAGCCAATGGAATCCGACACCTGATTCCCCCAGACAACTTTAAGAAACTGTTTAATTTGGACTCTATTCACTCACTTGTTTTTGTCATAGACAAAAGCGCTTCGATTGCAACTGATCTTCCTATTATTAAGCAGCAAGTACAAGAGATTATAACCGCCGCTAGTACCAGTAACAATCCACCTTCAAAATATGTTCTTGTTACCTTTAGTGATCCAGGTAAATAATTAATTTAAGGTTCATGGTTACACCTTTAAAAAAGTAGATATTTGACCTATATTTCTAGTCTATATACAACTTAAACTAAAATTTAAAAAAATTAAGTATAGCAGCGTCTAGATATAAAATTTACCAATCATTTTCCCTTTCATTTCACAAGAGAACTTTCGTTGTTTTCTCTATTCATTTTCTTTCCGTTCAAGTGAGTGAGTGAGTGAGTTGGTGTTTTACGCCCGTGCAACGCTATATAGGTTAATTACAGGCGATGAACATGAAAAGGGTGATAAAATGAACATGAAATGATGATGATAAATGAAATTTGGGGATGGGATGGGACACAAAGGACCGGTAATTTTTGAAGAACCACAGGAAAAGGGGAGAGGTGGGTAGGGGCGGAAAATTAAGCCTATGTGGTGCACTACTTGGCGGTCCACAAAGGGGTATTTTACGTGCATGAAGCGTGGCACTCTCCACACACGTTGGCCCACTATGGTCGGCGGTCAGGGTTTCCGTATTATAGACCTGACAACCCCCGCGGACGAGGGCCACCCTATTCAGCCACCTAGGGTACACACTTGGTCGCTCTGTGGGCTGAGCACTGACCCGACGTCAGAATCCCAAGACCCTTCTCTTTCCGTTCAAATTGTACCTTCAATTTAGCATGAATTACCTCTAAATAACCTTCCATGAAACAAATTTCTGGTAGATTTAATAATATTAATCATGAAACTTCCTTGCACGTGGAAGCCAATTGACAGGGCATTGTTGATATTTGGCTATATTTTGGAAAACTGAAAAACGCAAATAAAATGCCACAGCAAAACGGATAAGTGTATTTTAACGGCAAAACGGATGAAGTGAAAATTATTTGTACACGTACAAAATACTAAAACTTTACGCAAAAAATATTTATCTAGATGCTGCTATGCCTTATCAAGTAATTGGATCTGTAGTTAACGCTCCTCATACATGTCATAGACTAGCAAAAGACGTGAAATGTCAGTCTTTTTTTTTCTGAAGTTTAAAGATTTTAAAAACTTTAAAGCTTTGAAAAAAACAAGATAATTGATTTAAGGTTCATGGTAACGGTAGATATTTGACCTATTTTTCTAGTCTATGTACGACTTAACCTACACACAGAAATAAATAAAGTGTAGCAGCGTCTAGATATAAAAATCGCCGATCATTTTCCCTTCTATTATTTCACAAGATAAATCTTGTTGTTTTCTCTATTCATTTTCTTTCCATTCAAATTGTACCTTAAATTAAGCATGATTTACCCCTTAATAACCTTCCTAAAATCCAATTTATATATTTAATAACATCAAAAATAGAACTACCTTGCACGTGGAGGCCATTTGACAGGGCAAGGTTGATATTTGGCTATATTTGGGTGAACTGAAAAACTCAAAGAAAATGCTCCGGCAAAACGAATCAAGTTTACACCTACAAAACACTAAAACTTTATACAAAAAATATTTATTTAGACGCTGTTTTGCCTTAATAAGCGATTGTATGTGTAGCTAAGGTTCCACATCTGAAAAAAGTCGTGAAATATCAGTCATTTTTTCCAAAGTGTAAAGATGAACCTTAAAAGAAGAAAGATTTGTAATCCGATGTGCATATATGTCTTTCACCACAGAACACTATAAAACAATATCAACACAGCAAAGAACACGTTAAAAACAAACTTATAGATTTTTTTTAAAAATTATTTCAAATTGCTTTTCAACTATCAAGAACTCATCTGAGACGCTCAAACCAAAAGCTAAAGACCAAATAAACATGAATTAAATAGCACAATTTTTTAAAATCCAATGGTTAATAAAAATAATTTTACTTATAATGTATGCCTTCTTAGAATAGAATAATATTTTTATTTATAGATTTAAATTATTTAGACTAAATATTGACATGCTTAAGAGTCTAAAACCAATCAGATTTCCTCTTTATTATTGTTTTTGAAATCAGAGACATTTAAGTGATTTTACCCTATGATATATCAGGTTTGTTGCTAACATATTGTTTACACCAGTTCTGAGAACTTTCTAAACGAGTATTCAATGTCAGTCGGTCTTTACAGTTTGAGATCAAATAAAAGACTGTTAAAATATGTACAACGTTGTTTTTGTATCTAACAAAATGAATTATGATATAAATACTTGTATTTTTTCTAAGCACTGCCAATTTTTCTAAGTACTATTCCACAAAGGAATCAATTTAGTGGTCATAACAAAGTAACTGGCATTGCTTTACCTTATTATGTTGAGATTGTTCTGTTATCGATGTACCTCCCTATTAATGGTACAAAATGTATCTGCCTGATTTTAAGAAAAAGTAGTACTTAAATATATTGAAACCGTGTGATTTTGACAGCGCCCTCTATTACTGGTGTACAGATCAATTCAATATCACAGTGTATATTCGAAACGCAACTACTAAGATCAACAGCGTTTAGCGCTACTTTTCAGATCAAGACTGCTTCTATTCAGATCAAATTGTAGGAGAAAAGCCCAACCTTGTCTACAAAAATGTTCAACAGGTCGAAGGGCAAGTGTTTACATCAAACTTTTGACCAATGGTTTTAGAGAGAATATAAATAACTACGATCATTAACACGTGCTTTTTGAGAAATAATTCAACAAAAACTGACTCGATGAACAAATTTTAAAAATGAGCGGTGAAAAAAATAGTTGGTCTATTTGCATCAAGATCAGATAAAAAGTTATAGTATAAGGGACACCAATTTTTCCCCGAGGAGCATTGACCAGTAGGGAGATTTTATTGTTATGTTTAACTTTGTTATTGTCCAGTGACCAATAAACCAAATGAAATAGAAGTCAAAATGTGGAACATAACGTTACTTTATAAGGAGAATTTACGCGTGCCAAATAAAATAACGTTTAAAACCAAAACTTTACGGTATTGACAAAATATGAGCGAGGAAGTTAAAGAAAATATGTTTATGTTGAGAACTTTCGTATAAAAACTTCGAAAAAGTTTTACTATTTTTCCCCATTTCAAAGGTCATTTTTTAAAATTTTGATTGATTGATAGGTCAAATAATTTCTAGATGACTCGACCTGTTCAATGGTATCTTAAATGAATTTGTTACTTTTACGAAACGTCTATATAGTTTAGGTGTACAAATTTTCATACTGGACCAAATAAAGAACATTCTGTTTTCAATAACTGCAAAAATAAATCGCTGTTTTGTAATTGTATACAACCAGAGCAGCATATTATTTTCTGCTAAAGCATCTCTTTTTAACAAACCATGAAAATGCACGTAAATAAAACCACTGGAAAGACGGTTATGTTCACCACAGGGACTTGACTACAAACGATTATTAATAAATTTACTAACATATATATGTATACTATCCATGGCCATACTCGTGATTTTTTAGTATATGGCCATGGATAGTATACATATATATGTTAGTAAATTTATTAATAATCGTTTGTAGTCAAGTCCCTGTGATGTTCACCGCTCAAAGAGAAAAGCTAGAATTTGTGCCAAATATTTAAAAAATTATTATTTGATCGCCGACTTAGACGCGTAAAAATTTAGCTTTTTGTTTGCGCATTTGTCGAAAAAAATATACTCTTCAAAAAAAGTTACGCATAGGTAGAAAATTTCCTATATGTTTAATACAAACCCACACCATTTCGAAACAATATAACCAAGCCGTCCATTGTCTGATTTTTATGAAATAAAAAAAACAATAATTTTGAGCAAAACCGTAACCTCGCTGCTTTAAAAGATATTGCAAATAGAAATCGAGATTACATTTTACGCATCAATTTCCCGTATTAATCAATGCAAAATGTCTTTATTTCGTTTTTTTTACTGGATTTTGTTTCATGAAAATCGGTTGCAGAACAGCTCGGCAATATTGTTTTGAAATTCTGTAGATTTGCATTAAACGTACGGGAAATTTTCTATTTATGCGTTACTTTTTTTGAAGAGTATATATTGTATTAGCTTCTCGTGAGAAATTTTGAACACCTCAACTATATAGGAGTTTCTAGAAAATAACAAAAATGTGTTAAATATATTGATAAAAATAAAGTATTTTTCTTGAGCGAGTTGCTTTTTTTCTTTTACATTTTGATCTGAATAGAAGCGTTCTTGAATTGAATAGTCATTGATCTGAATTTTTGCGTTTTGAGTGATGAGTGAGTGAGTGAGTTGGTGTTTTACGACCTTGCAATGCTATATAGGTTATTAAAAGGCAATGAACATGAAAAGGATGATAAATTGAACATGAAATGATGATGAAAAATGAAATATGCGGATGGAGTGGGAAACAAAGGAAAAGTCAATTTTGAAGACCACGGGAAAAGGGGAGAGGTGGGTAGGGACAGAAAATTAAGCTTATGTATTGCACTACACTTGGCAGTCCACAAAGGGGTCTTTTACGTGCATGAAGCGTGGCACTCTTCACATACGTTGGCCCACAATGGTTTGCGGTCAGGTTTTCGGAATTATCGCCTGACGAACAAAGCATTCATAATGACAGGGCTGCCCCGTCCAACCACCTGTGGCGTATATCCCAGTCGCTTTGTAAGCTGAGCAGCCTGACTCGGTGTCAGGTTTTCTGAAAGAAGCAGAGGTATCAATGGGGTATCCGAATATCAAAAGTCCGAAAGGGCAGAGACAAAACCAGTAAAAACCAACAGGAACGGGACAAAAACAGACAACATGGAAACACAAAATAACTGAATATCAATCAACATCATCTGAGCGCTAAAATAAGTGGAATTTTACCGACGAGCAAAGTGCTTCTGTGGGCCTATTCGGCTCCCGGACCCCGCACGGGATTGAAGATACACCATGAATATGAACATATAAACATTTTTAAATATGTAAAAAACGATGACCAACTCAAATAAATTTAAGTGCAATTCAGCACCTTGGATGTTTTTAGTCGTGGCTAACGGGGAACGTCCCTCTGCAACGACTTTTAAATATGCTATGTGCTGTTGGTCACATGCCCATGAGGCACCACTTCCAGTGTAAGATGTCATAGAGGGCCCGGTTACGATGACCATCGTAAAAACGAGTCTTCCACCACGAGGAGCAGGCAGGAACTATGCAAGACAAGTTTGGTGCTGTGAAACACTCGATATATATACTAACTTACTGAAAATAATGAAAGGAATAGAAATACCGAACTAAATTATCAATCTCGAGTGTCAAAGAAAAAAGACAAGACAAGTCAATGATATGAAACTATTGGTAAGGGCTTTAAAATGTCGGTTGACCGACAAAATCAGTCAGTGATCAATTTAAGCAATCCAATTCAATGCATGTCAAATCCTGTATGGGAACTCCTTGATAAACTCAGATCCGTGCTTATCTCTTTTAACATAATTTATATTTAGGACCCAAAGAGCCACAATTACTCACTTGATTTCGTTAGCCTATAGCTTAAGCTGTGTACCACTAAATAATCCGAGTAGAAACAGGATACATATTATGAATACAACGTAACAAGGCTTTCAGACCACCAAGAGCTAAGCAATTAACGATACTACCTTTTTCTAATATGAAATAGGCATTGCCTAAATATGAGCACAGTACATGCAGCATAAATTTAAGTTGATCCTCCTTTTTCCTCACTTTTTTCCCTCATATGACGGAGTTCCGCGTCTCAATGGATAAAAAAATCGTTTAAAATTCGGAAAATAAGATCAAAAGGAACCCATTCCTGAAAAGACGTGGTAGACACTTTTGATGCAATGTTAACAGTTGTGATCTCTTCCTCACACACGAGCGATGTTTGTTTTCGTTAAATAAGCTCCGAGTCACACGATTGAGATGTTTTTATTGATTATTGATCATTATTTTGAGCTGATGACACAATGTCTTTTTCGTCTTTGTCTTTGCTATCATAGTTTTTCATGAACGAATAAAAAGTTTGATTTTGTATCGAAGCAGTCAAATAAGATTGATCAGTTCATTTTCTAGAACGTTCAGTTTGGGACAAGATGCTTGGGGCGAATGAGCGTAAAAAGGAAGCATATCCGGACGAAAAAATTCAATATCAGCATTTGGCAAATTTTACGCGGGAACTTGCTGAAGACCTCTCCGCTATAACTTATGATTTTCAAGACCAGTGCAAAAATGCAAAATGGACGATTCAGGAAGATCCCAGATCGCAAAAATATGTTGGGCCCACGTTGATTTATGGTTAGCAGTCTCGTTGGCCTATCGTTGACTTAAGATATTGGCCCAACATCATTTTGTTCATCGGGCCCACGTCATTCCCAACCGTTGGCTCGACGTTGGCCCGACGTAGTACAAATATTAATGCCAACGGCGAACCAACGTTAATAATATGAAGAGTTATGTAGTTATTATATTTATATTTATTCTATTATTCAAACACTAAAGTGTATTTATACGTTCAGCAGTCGAGAAGTTTTTTTATGAAACTTGTCTTTGATCTTGCTGATCTTTACAAAAATAAAGGCAATAACATAAGAAGTCAATTCTAAAGGTCTCTATTTTTGTGAAGTTGAAATGTAATAGGTTAAATTAAAACCTATTATGGCACAAAATTGCTTCGAATCATCAGTATTGTCAAAACTTGTTAATCAATTAATCAAGTATGCATTTTTTTGTTCCATAATATGTAAGAAACTTGAGTCTTGTTTTGTATAACTTGTAAAAATAATTTCATATCATTGCATATTATAATGATTTTTAGAGGAAATAACCAAGTTTTTTACGTTGGCCTAATGTTGGGCCAACGTTGGCCAATCTTTAAATTCCAAATACAACTTAAAACCTCTTAATATATGGAATTTTTTTACCCTTGGAAATTTGAAAGATTATGAGATGGAAAAAATATATTCATTTTCAGGATATTTAGTTCAAAGTATAAATCATGCAAAGTTGATATGAATTCAGATGAAAGTATACTCAAAAGTTCACATTATTTGCGCACAATATTGATAAGAATGATAATTATATCAATGCTTGATCCGTGTAATACTTAAAATATTTACTGGATTAATTTATAACCAAATCATTTATCCTCGGTTACCCAACGTTTTGCCAACCAATGGCTGTACTTTGGTGGGCCAACATTGGGGCAATGTCGTACTGCCAACCGCGAGTGTGACACATTGGTTCAACGTTGGCCCAAGGTATACAGGCCAATGCCAACCATATGCCAACCTTGCCAACTAAATGCCAACGTTGGCCCAACAATGTCTTGCTATCTAGGATAGAATTTTTAATAAGGACTTTTCGAGCTACAAGCCAAACAACTAAGGCCTGACCTCTTCTTTGTCTACTTTAGGAAAAGCCATGCTGTTTTGCCTGAAGGCATAACTTTCACAAACTTGGAAGAATAAAACTGGAAAAGCAAGTGTACAATTTCTACAGTGATTTAAAAAAAAATAATAATTTAACGGAACACGGATGCCAAGTGATGAACAAGTTTGTTGTGATATTCTCTGATACCATTCATAAGAAATAATTTTTGAATTTGATTTTACAGTTTTCAGTTTAGTTTTATTATAACAATTTATAATTTGCAGTTGGTAGATCATCATCAGATATAAAGTCCTTATACTTAGCAAAGGTGTACCGTGTATATACATTACATGTATGATCATTTAAGTCTTTGGTGAGATTGAAGGCTTCTTTTATCATATTTATGTATATTGTCTGAACAGGGTCTAGACATGAATGACACTGTACGAAGTAAGGTCATTTGTTCGAGTGGGTACACAAGTTAGAAGTTGTTTTACGTACTCCCAATATGTGTTTACAGAAACTTAAGTGTACTGTTTCTGCAGGGGGATTAATCAATAAATTGCAAGGGATCAATGATTTTATTGCTCAAGTTCCTCCTTATTTTAGCTCTATAAAAGTTAGTATACATTGTAGGTAGTGGCTCCATGGAAGAGGTTTTGCTTTAAATGAAAATAATACTTTTCTAGCCTTTTTCGCAAGATCTTCTAAAATGTATTTGAGGTTACCGTTTCTTCGGAGGCTAGTACCTCAATATCTATATTCAGAAGCATTTTCTTTATAGATTTATTTTGCCTTAATAAAGGGTTCTTCAGGTTTCACTATACAATTCGTCCATATTAGATTGAGGACCTTGTTAACTTTCTGACAATATCAGAAGGTCATCAGAAAAAAGCAGACGTCCTAAGGTTGAGTCTATCAACTTGAGTGGCAGTGAAGAATTTTGATTCAATGTATCACTCATGTCGTTAAAAAATGTTAAGCAAGGTACAGTAGGACTTTAAGAGTCTCCTTGTCTTACCAAGCTATGTGAAAAAAACTCAAAGTGTAGATTGTTAATTAGATTGACGAGCTCGTAGTATCTAGTAAGAAATAGGAGGTAAAAACAAGACGATTAGATTCTCGATGAAAAAAATCCTGGTGCCTAATGCTTGTCCTGCTTTTTTCAATCATATATTTTATTTTCAGCAAAACCAATATAAATTTAAAAAAAAACAACCATTCATAACTTAATAAGTATTTTAATACTATTTTTCAGTATCAGCGATAAATCTACAGGAAACTGTGAGTGCTTCTTCAATAAAAAGTTGGATAGCAGGTATTCAAGCTTCTGGTGGAAATGATTGTCCTGAATTTACGCTAACAGCTCTTGAACAAGGTAAACTATTCAAAAATTAAAAACATTATTGTTATACGACTTCAGGTGGATGTCAATTAAACTGTTAATTTAACTATATTATATTTAGATATTTCCCTTTGATCTCAAGGTAAAATTAATACTAATTTTACATGCAAAGTGTGTCCGGGTCATAACTGTTCTGTTCTTTTATATAGGGCTTTGATATTTGGCATGTGGATGTATCACCATGAGACGATGTGTCGCGTATCAGAATGACTTTCATATGACCTTGACCTTTGACTTCAAGGTCAAATTAATGCTAATTTTACATGCAAAATGTGTAAGGGCCATAATTTCTTTATTCTTTTACATAGGAATTTAATAATTGACATGTAGATGTATCATTGACATATGGCTTTAGAATGTAGATGTATCATTATTAAACAATTTGTTGTACAATGTATGTCATTGTGACCTCAAGGTTGAACTTGTGTTATTCTGGCAAATATAGGAAGGGGAGCCATCCGTGTTAGTGCACTAAAACAGTTTTTCCTAGTTTTACTCCGAACAGACACATGAATTCAACAGATCGTGCCTATTATAACTGACTCACCAACTGACCCATTTTATGACAAAAACATGATTAATTCCACCAAAAACGTACATGTATGCCTGTCTATTTGTGTTTTTTTAACGAATAGTAATATGTCAAACATACATGCTAAATACAAAATTTAAGCTGCTTTTCTGGTAAGACAATCGACTAAAATCAAGCAAAACGTAGTTTTATTTACATTTTTGAATGACAAAATTCGTAGAAATATCTCGCTGAGTACAACGCCTTTTCATTATGTAGCTAACCAATTTAAGCTAGAGAAAAAATCATCATATCAATACGTCCAGTATTCAAAATTGTTTTGCACAACATTTTTTTTTTATCAAAGACAGTAAAAACCAAATATCCCATAAAAGATTCAGATCCTGCTTTGTTTTTGGTCAACAGACTTTTGCCGAGTCAGCAACAGACCCATTTTCCATATAGCCGCCATGTAAAATTAAACCAACAGATCTAGAGCGAGTTCTCAGTTAGCCGAGTAGGAGGTGATGTTGCATGTAACACGTTTAATTTTGTTTATTTTGTTTAAAAAAACCAGTAGTTTGGTTCTAGTCAAACTTTAACAGTCTGAAATTTCATTTACTGAAAAGTTACAATACTTAATAATAATATGTACATGTATACTTTACAGCCGCAAATATATCTACGCCTTATTCAACCATTTTCGTATTTACTGATGCTTCTCCAAAAGATCCCTATAAAGAAGAAAGGGTTGCAAGTATGATAGCCAACAAAAGACTGTTGATTAAATTTGTTGTCACAGGGACTTGTTCTACAACTGATAACAGCGGACTGAAATACAGCAACAATTTAAAGAATATTGTCGGTATGATACCTAATGATATTTATTATATCAAGTAATACACCAATAAGAGCCATTTTGGTAGAGCGCCTCTGATAAGTCTTGGATAGACGAAACGTGCGTCAGGCGTAGCAAAATTTATTTGTCTTGAACTTTGTTGTAATTTAATTTGTATAGAGCTAATAACTCCAATGTGTGTAGTACATTCCTCGCTAGCGGTGACAATTTAAACAAATTTTCAAACCTCTTAACATCATTTGCGAGGAAAAGATTCAGTTCAATGTGGCCGCTACAAAGACCACACTCGCAATCTGCAAGTTGGAGAGGGATTTACTTATATATATACATGTATGCATAAAACTTGTCCATTCCAAATACATAAATATTAAGTTAAACATAACAAACCAAAATCAGGGGATTGTCAGAGATACATGTATATGCAATAAATTTGTGTGGTTATTATCAAAGGGAAACAGACCCGTGGGATTTTTGTTTCGATTAATTTCATAGATTTTCCTTTGACTAAAAGTACAATTTTATAGAAATGTCACCTAGCAGAAACTATTTTAAAAGCTCTGTTTTTTTTTCTTTTAATAATTTTGAGTTAAGAAGACTACTTGCACTAGAAGATGCCAACATTTTGGTTGTAAATAGTTATTGATATGTCTCTATGTCTACATAAATATTTTACAAGTACAAGTTTTTTTAATAGCTTGTTCGGTCTCAGCATTTACAAGCCCGGAATCTCGATAGTCTCAATCAAATGTTGAATATCTTAAATATATCGCAGTCATTTTCGATTGAGACTATAATCTATGTCGAAGCTGAGAATCGAGGAGGTACATGTAGGACTTTTAATTTTTCCCATTTATGCTCTATTTTTTTGAAAAATTGTTAGGCAGCGGCAAATTTATTTTCCTTTCCTACAATGTCAATGCAAACTTATTGGAGCCTGTTGTTAAAGCTAAGGGATTTGTACAAGTTGAAAAAAATATGTCACATTTTCAAATCCACAAATCGAATTAAGGGAGCAACCATTTTATTTTTATGTGGGGTATGGATATTTTCTTCGTCCTGCCTTTTTATTTTTGGAAAAACAGCGAGACTGGATTTTTTTTCGCGCTAGCGCGTGCAAATATTTTTATTTTTCAAGCTACTTTAAACTGTTCAGCCAAAAATACCATCCTGCCTTTTTTAATTTAAAGCACTGTCCTGCCTTTTAATTTCTTTATTTATGCCATCCTGCCTTTTTATTTCAAATTTCAAAAATCAAATAGTTGCTCCCTAAGTAATATATTCTCCAAGTTCGCAAAATTTGTGGTTAATAAAAACGTAGCTCGTTTATAACCTCTACTTGGAATTACTCATTACATACAGAAGACTTAAGAATAGAAACCTGAAGTCTGTTCTTGAAGTTAACTAAAGAAACAGGAAATAGTATGATAAATGCGATATCTAGATGCTACAGAATCACAGTATTTAGGGCTTGTGTTACATGTAAGGTTACATGTAATAAAGTTGTACACATATGAACAACATGATATTGAATATTTGATATAAAAATAAACAAGTGTAACAAATATGATCTGAAAAATATCTTACCATTTTGATTAAAATTAGTTACAAAACTGCTGTGCATTGTCATTTGTTAAGATAGGCGATATGTTGATATAAAATTAATTTCTTAGTCTTTTCGGTCTTTGGCTTTCATTAGTACATTAAATTTCCATCTACTACATTTTCCCTATGATTGCTTCATTTTGAGATTTTATATGTAAAAGACTTAGCCTTCTACGTAGCTGTTCTTAAAGTAATCGGTAGGTATGATCCTGAACTACAGAAAAAAACAAGTGTTTGAACTTTGATTTTTTTAAATGCATTTGACATATGTTTGTTTTAATTCATATTCAAAATTCAATGATCACTATTTCCGTTTTTAATACTTAACAACATACCTTTTGCATTGAAATGTCAGAAGGATAATTTTATCATTGCAGTACTGAAATCTGATATTACGTGAAAAAGTTCCATGTTTCAGCTAAGAAACATCATCGTTTTGAAATATTAATACAAGATCTATCATTAGCCCCAAAAGACCTGAAAATTTTGATAAGAGCTGTTTGTTTGTGATTCCTTATTTAAAATGCGTGTGGTGCGTTTGTTTCCGCTTGAGTGACATCCGAATGAATGACATGTTTGATCGCAGACGTATTTGCCATCCGAATATTTTTTCTTATAATTAATAAATTCCATAATTCACAATTTTGAGAAATTGACGCCGGCTGTGTCCATTCGGACTTAAGAATCAAGATTAGTATTTGGTTAAATTTTCTCGGGAACGGCACCGTAGCGATTCCCTTTAAACTCAAGAATTCATTTACGAGCTTTTGCTCGCTACAATATTTTAATTCCTCCAAATCATAACTTGTTTCTCCAGATCACAACATTCATCTCGATGTCATAGCATCGTCATTTTTTTCTGTCTATGCTAGTTTTTCCGGCACGCTGGTGAAACAAGAGTAAATTATCTTGTTTTTTCCATCCTACATAACATTTTTATCACCAAACAACACCAAAGATGCTAGCAATATTGTTTTCATGAGATAGAAATCCGTCTGAATGATCACTAGCCCTTACCCCAATCAACTTCCAAAAGTTCTAGAGCGTCGTTACTGTAATAGACGGGAAAGAGCTTTTAATAAATGACAGGGAATAATCAAGAGATTATGATAACATTCTTAGATTTTTTTAAAAAATTTTCTCTTTTTTCTTTACTTTTAAGCAACATACGGGGCACGACCAGTAGACACACCTTTCCAAAATGACAATTTTCATTCCTCCGAATCACATCCGGAAGTTTCCCTGAGGATTTTTTCGTCACAGCATTCGGCTGTGATTGGGATCGATTGGTAGCCTTGATATCGTTAAAATATATGAAAAGAGTTGCAAATAAACTTACTTATGATTAATATAAAAAACGAAATGATTGCATATTCAATAGAAATTACACGCATATAGTTTAGATCTAGTGTGACCAATCTAAAATAACAGTGTCTTTGGTGAGTCGATTGAGTTGCTTCGTCCTCGACATGTTTTCTGAGTATGATCATACATGTATATGAGATGGTATGAACATATGAATTTGTTGGAACTTTGGAACCAACTCTTTATTTCTAAGAAAAAAAAACAATTACAAACAATTTCTGTACTTGTAAAGATGTACAAAACCACTTGTGATATTGAAGGCTTTTGATTGGTTTTTAATTGGTACACATCTCATTTATTTGAATACTGAATTAGTCACTATGATCTTCGTGTAATAAAACAGGAACCAGAGCTATTATATTAACGAAGAAGAGCACAATAGAGGAAATTGTAGACAACAGTTTATGAATAGGCTGTTGTCTACATTTTTCTGCTATTGTCATTTTATTTGTTCAGAATCATGAGCAGGTAAATGTTTTGGACTTTTTTGTAGCTTGGTGGTTAAAGTCTTCAAACAAAATACAATAAAAAGCTGAGTGCAGCATGATACTCCCGCAACATGTCGAACACATGGAGCCCATGGTGGACTGACAAAGTTTTTTGACACATGTAGCCTTTGGTGGATTCTCCATCCACATTTAACAAGAAATTCGTTTTTTTTAAAGCAGATCAAAATAATATTACAGCTACAAAAATATTACCCCTTTTGGTCCTAAATTAATGGTATCATCTTCCTTTCACTTTTGCTCCTTTTGGTCCCTAGCAGCAATTCAATTTTGTTAATTTACTACAAGAATTTATTTGCAAAAAAAAATGGAAATCAGACAATAAATAAAAAAATGTTCAAATTAGACCCCTTTTGCCCCTATTAGCAAAATGGAGTATGGATAAAGCAATAATTATTCCACCATTTTCTATCCACCATTTGACAAGAGTTAACATGGGAAAAAAAATTCAAAATCTGACCAGATATAAAACAAGAGGCTCCCAGGAGCCTGAATCGCTCACCTGGTCTTGAGTCAACCCTAAACATGTAAACACTTTTCTATAGCTTAATGAGCTGAACATTTAAGCAAGCAACAGCTTTTCTCTATCTACTATAATAGTTTCATTATGTAGGCCAAAAACATGAAAAAACGTTATTTTAGGGGCTGTAACCCCTATAAGGGGTTATCAGACAACTTTGACCCAATGAAAACTTTTGTAGAGCTAAATGAACTAAACATTTAAGCAAGCAACAGCTTTTCTCTATCTGCTATAGTTTTCATTCGCTAAGCCAAAAACATGAAAAAACGTCGTTTTAGGGGCCGTTACCCCTACAAGGGGTCATCTGACAACTTCGATCCTTGGAGACTTTTGTAGAGCTTTATGAGCTGAACATTTAAGCAAGCAACAGCTTCTCTCTATCTGCTATAGTTTTCATTCACTAAGCCAAAAACATGAAAAAACGTTATTTAAGGGGCTGTAACCCCTATAAGGGGTCATCTGACAACTTCGATCCTATAGAGACTTTTGTAGAGCTTAATGAGCTGAACATTTAAGCAAGCAACAGCTTCTCTCTATCTGCTATAGTTTTTATTCCATAGGCCAAAAATAGGAAAAAGCATTATTTTAGGAGCTGTAACCCCTATAAGGGTTCATCTGACAACTTCGACTCTATGGAGACTTCTGTAGAGCTAAATGAGCTGAACATTTAAGCAAGCAACAACTTTTCTCTATCTGTAATAGTTTTCATTCTATAGGCCAAAAACATAAAACAATGCTATGTTTCACCTTTAAGGGGCCGTAACTCCTATTAGGGGTCATCTGACAACTTCGACTCAATAGAGACTTTTGTAGAGCTTTTGATGCTGAAGCAGTAAGGTGGCATCAGATTTCATCTATCTTTTATACTTTTTAATTTACAAGCCAAAAACAGTAGTCTGACCCCCCTGGTCTATTTTTAGTAACGGCGGTCATGTTGTTTGGACGGTAGTCACCATTTGTGCAATCTTGGTAGAAGACATCCCATAGATGAAGTGTGCAAAGTTTCAAAGCAATCCCTTCAGTCGTTTCGGAGGAGAAGATTTTCAAAGAAAAGTTAACGACGACGACGACGGACGACGACGGACGCCAAGTGATGGCAATAGCTCACCTGAGCTAAAAAGTCGAATTTTTTGCCCCTTTTGGGCCCCTTATTTCTAAATAAAAAAGGGGACCCCAAAATCAATCCCATTTGTGGTATAATGGTAAGGCATATCATTGTCAAATTTCATATAACAATTGACCAATCAGAACCAAAGTTATTGTGGAACAAATAAAATATTTTATTTTTTTGCCCCGTTTTGGAACTCCTAATTTATAAACGTATAAGGGGAGACCCCCAAAATCGATCCCATTCATTCTTTTATGGTAAGTTTTTTGTAAAATTCACATCATTTGGTTAACCAGAACAAACGTTATTGTGGGAACAAACAAAAAAGTAGCATTTTGGCCTTCTAATTTATAAACGAAAAAAGCGGGACCCCCAAATTCAATCCAACCCATCCTAATATGGTTAGGAATATTATTGTCAAATTTCATATCAATCGGATAACTAGAACTTTAGTTATTGTGGAAACACCAAAGTTAACAGTCTATTGAAACTTGATTTAATTGATTATTAGGGTGCCCTGCACAAAAGTTGTGTTTCGATTTTTGATCCGTCAAAAAACGGCAGCCGTTGCTAAAAATAGACCAGGGAGTCAGACTACTGTTTTTGGCTTGTGAAGAAAAAAAATATCTGAGATAGAGAAGATCTGATGCAACCTTCCATCTATCAAAAGCTCTACAAAAGTCTCCATATGATTGAAATTGTCAGACCACTCCCTATAGGGGTAATGCAAACTATTGCAGATAGAGAAAAGCTGTTGATTGCTTAAACCTTCAGCTCATTGAGATCTACAAAAGTCCTCATTTGGTTTAAGATGTCAAATGACCCCTATAGGGGTTATGGCCCTTTAAAGGTCGAAAACTATTGCAGGTATAGAAAACTGTTGTTTGCTTAAACCTTCAGCTTATTGAGCTCTACAACAGTCTCCATTGGGTCGAAGCTATCAGATGACCCCTTATAGGGGTAATAGTCCTTTCAAGGTTAAGCAAATAGCAATCTTTCATGTTTTTGCCCTATAGAATTTAAACTATTGCAGGTATAGAAAAGCTGTTTCTTACTTAAACCTTCAGCCCATTGAGCTCTACAAAAGTCTCCATTGTCTTGAAGATGTCAATTAGCAATCTTTCGTGTTTTTGCCCTTTAGAATGGAAACTATCGCAGGTATAGAAAAGCTGTTTATAACTTAAACCTTCAGCCCATTTAGCTCTACAAAAGTTTCCATTGTCTTGAAGATGTCAAATGACCTGCTATAGAGGTTATGACCCTTTAAAGATCAAAAATAGCATTTTTTACTCATAGAATGAGAACTATTGCCGATATAGTTAGCTGCATGTTGCATGCTTATTTTAAAACTTCAGCTCTATTAAAGTCTCCATTGGGTCAAAGATATAATAACTCATAGAAGAGCCCTAATAGCTTATAATTAAAGACTAGGTGAGCGAATCGAGCTCGTGGGAGACTCTTGTTTAGGTAAGGCAAAATTTAAAAACGGTACGGGTACGGATAGATTAGCAAACATATATAAATGGTACAAGTATGTTTGGGTTAAAAAGTTGGTGTTTTTCGCCCTAGCAACACAATATTGGATATAGGACGATAAACATTAAGGTAATGATAATGTGAACGTGAAAATATGACGATAATATTGGAGTGGGGTATGATGAAAAATGTAGGGATGGGAAAGAAAACTAAGAAACAAATATATCAACACCACTTGAAAAGGGAGAGGTGGGTAGGGGCAGAAAATTTAGTCTATGTGGTGCACTACTTCGAGATCTTTACGTGAATGAAACGTGTCATTCTCTACACACGTTAGTTCACTATGCTCAGCGGTCAGGCTTTTCGTCATTATAGATCTGACAAACCCATGGACGAGGATACCCTAATAAGCCACCTCTTCTGCTCAACTTGATTGCTTTGTGGATTGAGCACTAATATAGTTGTCAGGGTCTTAGTCCCTTGGTCACCTCTTACGACAATTTAGACTCTGTTTGGAGCCTATTTGCCATCCTGTGAAACATCTTTCCGGTTTTTTTTTCGTTGTTGTAAAATAAAGTATATGTCACTGACTTCGTTTGCAAACCGCTACATTGTACTAAAATAAGCGAAAATAGCAAACAAATCTAACTAAAATTGACGTTTCATTTTACAACTTTAACAGGTCGTAAGAGAAGAACTGTATCAGACGAAGATTATAATAATTCCAACAAGGATCAGAAACAAAATGAGGTATGAATGTTTAATTCTGCTTTATCCTGAAAATTCAACAAGTTGTTCAATAAAACATAGAAGCATGGACAAGAGATTTTTCATGTTTTCTGTTTATTTTTTACATTTTTTAACAGCCGAACTTTTTTAGAATGAAATATTTAAAAGCCACTTCACATTTTCTATTTATTCTTTGTTTAAAAGTAGTAAAGTATTACATTGCATAATATGTAATTCATGAAATGATATGGAGTAAATGAACATGAGACCACCAACTGCAATTAATTTTCATTGAGCTGTATGGCCATTTCGGAAAATTATTCCTCATCAGCAGCACTAGAACCCAAACAAAGGAAATCCATAATTCAAAAGATGTTCAAATGCATCAAACCAAATGAAATCCAAATATATATAGCTAAGAGCATAACTACGATTGAGGGAGTTGAACCTTAGGTTTTAGAAGTTACATAAATTTAGATAGTGGTTAAAACAAAGTGTACACATAAGAAGTAATCTCATGTACAAGTACACCATATTTAAAAAATAAAGATCATATTTTTGTGTATTGATAAATTTTTTTAATGTTTCTTCGATTTTCGTTGTATTCTTTGTGTAAAGAAATTCCAAATCTCATCATGTGCAATAACTTTAAAAATTTGTCGTCTCAAGGTATATTTTACATGGGAATAGAAATTTGGCATTTTTTATAATACACTCATTGACTTTGATAGAGGTGAATACCAGGTTTTATCAACCGGAATAGAGCCAACAGCGTGGTGGGTACTATTTTTAATGATTGATAAAACCGGTTTTCACTTATATCAAAATCTATGAATGTTTTATTATATGACTACCAAATATATGTGAAAAGATAAAAGAATGAAAAGAAAAACCCTTTACATATAGCATGTAGCATTGAAAAATATCAAAAGCTTTTATTTTTCTGGAAACCGTATAGATACACGAATATGATGAAAGGCCTCAGAATGAAATCTTATTGAAAAATCATGATTTTAGTCTTCGACGGAATTAAACCGTTACAATGTATTTAAAGGCATGATTCTGAAATTATTTCACCAAGAAAGTCTCTTTTTGCCTAATAAAGGTCATAAGTTCATCCAATGACGTCACAGTCAAGATTCTATTTTTTATCGACTGAAAAGTGATAAATATTCTATTTTAAGCGACTGAAATATCAAAATTTTTTATCATTGTATTAACAGACTCACTGCATAATACTTTTCATGATATCCTCGACCATTCAAAAAGAAGAAAAAAATTATTCATATATAATAAATGATTTTATTAGACAGTTATGTCAGGATATTATAAACTAAGATAGCTAAAGCCCCCGTCACACTGGACCACGACCTTACTACGATCTTGATTTTTTCCTAAATCGTGGATCATCGTAGTGTTGTCGTCCTGGGGTCGTGGAGATCGTGTTGTGATCATACTAGGTCGTGGTTGACTACGACTGCACTACGTAGTTAAATTTTGAACATGTTCAAAACATTCGTAGTGCAGTCGTGGTGAAAATAGAGCGTACTAACAGCGTACTGAGATCGTCAGAGGATCGTAGAGCAGTCGGCTTCAGTCGTAGTAATGTCGTGGGACAATCGTGGTAAGGACGTACCTTAATTGACAACCGATCCCACTACGTTAGCGCTGCGCTCTCGTCACGATCATACCACGATTGTAGTACGACCTATACGATCGTTCCACGATGATACTACGACCTATAAGATCATACCACGACAACACTACGATGCTACCACGCTCTTGGTGTTCTTAGTACGATCCTTCCAAGATCTTTCTACGTTCTACATACATGTAACAATTAATTGTCTCTCGCACTGACAAAATCAAATGCAAAAAAGTATCAACTGGCCTAGCCTTATACCCATTTGCAGCAGCATTTGTCTTCCTAGATTTCAGAAAAAAACAGTTTCAATAAAGCCAAAAAAATATATAATATATATATTTGGAAAAACCACATTCAATGAGTCTTGATAAATGCAGGATGGCAAAAATCCAGAAATAAAAAGGCAGGACAGTGCTTTGAATTTAAAAAAAGGCAGGATGGTTGTTTTGGCTGAAAATTTTCTAAAAGCTTTAAAAAAAATAATGGCGCGCGATCGCGCGCAAGAAAATCCAGGTTCAGCCTTTTCCGAAAATGAAAGGGCAGGACGATGATAATATCCACATCCCCCCATAAAAATCAAATGGTTGTTCCCGTAGTAGCTATCTCGTGTTCCAATTTCATACCATCATTTTTTCATAAAATATTCCATAGTGATTGAGTTTGGTGAAATGATTCCGACGGCCAGTTGCCCAATCTGTCATTCTGTCGATCAACCAGGCAAAGCATTCATCGATTTGAAAATGGAGCGCCTATATATCATATCATAATGTTTATTTATGTTTATTTTTAAAATCGCACATGTCTAACAAATTAAATGCATTTTGCAAATTTAGAGAATTTTTAAAATTGAATATGAAAATATATAAATATATAATGCCTTTAAAGGCATATTGTCTACGGCAAACTATATTTTTTAACCCCCTATTTTTTGGTGTCAATTAGACCAAAATGCAATAAAATGAATATTGAAAAACAAATTTGCTACAAATTTTGCCTCAAAAGTAGTTTATTTTGATCAAAATATCTCGACAATATTGATTGATATTTTATTTCCCTTCATCACGTCACATTGACACAGATTTAGACTGAGTAGTTTTAACGCGGATCCTAATCGGAATCTCGGGTTTGTCCCCCGAATACATTAATATGTTGAAAAAATACCAATATTTTTCGTGTTTACCTTTCAAATCACATTCAAAACTTAATACAGGCAATAATTGTCAGTTTTATTCATTAAGTAGCTCTAATATTCGG
The DNA here is from genome assembly GCA_963971305.1 of Arcuatula senhousia. Taxonomy (NCBI): domain Eukaryota; kingdom Metazoa; phylum Mollusca; class Bivalvia; order Mytilida; family Mytilidae; genus Arcuatula; species Arcuatula senhousia. Next base: position 21,235,822 of record OZ020311.1, read on the forward strand.
ATGCCGTTTTAATTTTCTTCCGAGCTAAAACTTCGAGAAACAGATTATGCACCACGAGCAAGAACTATGGAAGTTTTCAATCAAAGAAAGTATAGTGCGCATGCTTACAGCTCATCTACATCTCATGAATATGAATTTTTGTAAAGCTTTACAAATATTATATATTTTTCAATTTTTGAAGTAATAAGGTACCCTAGTGGTATTTTGAACGTTTGTATCTATCTAAATAAACAAAACGAATAGTCTGACGACAATTTTTTGGTTTTACAAAAAAATAATTTTTCGTAGACAATATGCCTTTAATGTATTGGTGAAAATTGGTTAAATTTTTAGTGGGGTACGCAGCATATGAAATTTTAGACATCTGATGTGTATATGACTCATTCGTGTTCTTAAAAAATCATCTTAACGCCTTTTTAAAAAAAAAGATGCAATACTGAAAATATGGCTTAATAAAGCCTTCTGCTCTGTAGAGATCTCATGATTACTTTATCATTCAGTATAAAAAGGAGAATGAGAGAGGATATCAATTTCAAATGCAACATGACAGAAATTTTACGGTAAGATAAAATGAATTTACAGAAGGTACATCACGTTTAGAAATCACCTTAATTTATGTTGCTTAACATGTTAAAGGAAACACATCATATAACATTTCATGACTAGCTTGGCACCTGCACCCCTTACCAAGTTTTTAAATTTAACTTCGACCGATCGTAGAGGAGTCTTTGTAAGCGTAGTGGAATCGTACCGAGCGTAGTACAAGCGTAGTGAAAGCGTAACACGATCGTAGTGATCGTAGAAGATGCGTAGAAAGGTCGTAGTTGGTCGTGGTATAACCGTAGTATGGTCGTAGCAAAGTCGCTGAAGCAACGTACTGCACTCGTGGTGGACGTAGTAGCATCGTACTTGATTTGACAATTGAAAATAAATTCCCCTCGAACTATCGTACTGTGGTCGTAGCTCTGTCGTACTCGTAGTCACACTGACTACGTTTTAACACAATCGTCGGGACTCTACTACGATCTTTAAGATCGTGAAGGTCGTGGAGAGCGTAGTAAGATCGTGGTCAGTGTGATGGGGGCTTTATTAGTGCCGAACAACAAAAATATAAAAAATATATTTCGTTTAATATACGGTTTATCAATTCATTTGTACGATTTATGAATAATAAACCGTTAAAGGATGGTCAAAATTTTTGTTAATCAAGTTTTTTCTCAAACCTTCATTTTTGAAATGCTAAGACCTTTGGAAATTCTAATTTGATATGAAAAATTTATGTCCGTGTGTATTTAAATGCGCAACAGTTATAAAAAAATCTTTAATTTGACAATTATTTTTTCTTTTCATCATTTTTGCCTATATTGGGGCAATTTTCTTTAAAATATTAGATTTCACAATCAAGTTTTCTTTCTATGTTTCCTAATTGGTGGATGTGGATATTCTGGGGAAAAATATATATCCGTGCTGATATATGAAAATTTAGTCCACAAAATGCGCTTTTTAGCCCATTTTCTACACCATAAATCTTTAAAAATCAAGATTTTTAAATTTTCTTTCATACCAAAACCTCAAAACCCTACATTTTCGTGTAAAATGATTGGAAAGTTATGTCATGAAGAACTAATAAAAGGAATCATTCAAAATAACATGCATATTTTTGCAAGAAAAATGAAGTTAATTACCACTTCCTTGAAATTGGCTAAATTCTAATTTTGATCAAAGTTCAATTGTCATCATTTTTATCATTTTTTCAAAAACTACTGTCGTTTGTCCATATTTTTTGATAGAGCATTATGTAATTTAAATCCAGCAAAAGTTTTCAATTAAAAGTCAATTTTAAAAAAATTCAAAACGAGATTTCAATGAGACTGAAACTTTAGAAGAATGCACCCATAAACGAGTTAGTAAGCCGTTCAAACGAATTAATCAATCGTACAAACAATTTAATAAACCGTTTAAATGATTTTTTAATACACCGTTCAAACGAATAAATAAATCTTTCAAACGATTTAATAAACTGTACAAACCAATAGATAAACCGTTTAAACGATTTAATAAACCGTTTAAACGACCGTTCAAACGAATTGATAAATCGGACAAACGATTTAACAAGCGGTACCAAAGTCTTCAATTAATAAATCGTTTAAACGAACAAATAACTGGTACATGTACAATCGAAATTAGATTTTGTTTGTTCTTGTTGTTTGGCACGAATAAGCCGTCACAGTGAGGATATTATAAACAGCTTTCAGATGTAAATAATACATCATATAATTACACCCGGGTTAACGCGAGATCGTGAAGTCGGTGGTTATCGTGAACTGTAAACAAACGAGAATGGACCAATGGGAAAAGAGAAATTTTGAATAAAATGTAGTCGTTAACGCGGTTAAAAATCAAAGCTGTTATCGTTTAACTCGGTTTAAGTTATCGTCAACAAAACATGGTCACATATGCCTTCAACGGTAACTTCTAGTTTTAAAACGTACTGCATATGTTTTAATGACACTATTCTGTTGAGATAACTAAAACAAAAGGTTTACAATGAACGTTTTGGAACGGAATTCCCGGATTTGCGCACTAACGATTTATGAAGCATTTTCTCTGTGATCATTAAGAAAATACATAAAAGGTATTTCCTTAATAGTTATTAACACCCCATAAAATAATAAACGGAGTATGCAGATTCATACAATATACAAATTGTTGTGACAAAATAAAAAAAAATCTAAAATCACAAAATAAAAAACCGTGTACAACCTATACCTCTTGCTTTTCTGGACTAAATCAAACAAGCATTATTTTGATGACAAACTAAAACCAGTTTTACCGAAATACTTATAGTTTAACATTATTGCGTTGCCAGTAAATCATTATTATAGACCTACACACTTAAAAGTATTTGTATACGATTTAACAGCATACTTTTGCACAGTATTTAAGTGACCGATCATTTCCGATAAAAACACAAAAACATGATAATTTTTTTTTATTAAAGATATGTTTTGACAGCACAGGTTCAGATAAACATTGAAAAGGATTTCTGCAAAATAAAGAATAAGGCTTTCAATAAAAATATTTGGTCATGTATGCCATGCGAAAGGGCTAATGTACGACCATAAACGAGAAGGAAATGAACCAACTCATAAGACTAATGTACCCCCAATGCACCATAGCCAATGTACCCAGAAAATAACGAAACCCCCATCCAAAACAATCGCATGATCTGAAACTTTAACCTATGGTGACTGACAATGTAGAAACCTTACCTGAAATGAGGTCATATACTAGTTTGAACACTTACCAGAGTGGTATATAGCCAACCCTTAACCAGGTTCACATAAGCAACCCTTATCTGTCAAAAATACTATACTGAATCATGTTGAACCGACACACACTGAGCGCGAAAAAAGGGTTTGGGTGAGAAACAAAAGAACTGTAAATTTTGAAAACCACAGGATAAAGGGTGAGGTGGTTAGGGGCGGAAAATTTAGCTTTAATATTTGATGCATTACTTGGCGATCCTCAAAGTGATCTTTTACGTGCATGAAGCATGACTAATCAAAGGTGGGTTAAGGACCGGCGTGCCGGGCGCGCTCCCTCCCGTTTTACAGGAAAATGTGGTTAGTAACTGTATTAAATAAGAAGTCACAAAGACTGTTTTTAATTGCGCGCCCTCCCCTTTCAAAATTTCTGGATCAGCCACTGGCCCTATCCACTCACCTTGACCCACTATGGTTTGCGGTCAGGTTTTCCGAATTATAGCATGATGACTCCGGTATTCATTATGACAGGGCTGTCCCATTTAACCACCTTAGGCACATATCCCGGTCGTTTTATGGGCTTAACGAACGGATCCAATGTCAGATGTTTCTGAGCGCTCTTTAGTGGACTTCTTCCGACAAGCTTAGCGCCTTTGTGGGCCTATCGCCTCCCGTGCACTGCACGGATTCGGAACCAAGTGAAGCCCTTTTCATGTTAAATATTCTGTACATAACGACTGTCATTAGATTGAGAATTAATTATAAAGGTCAATAATATGATTAAGGGTCGCAAATGTCCCTCATTTTGCTGGATTCAACGAAGTTAAAAATCAATTAACTAAAACTCAACAACTACTTATCGCAGCCTTTCGATATTTGGTATGTAGCATAAGTATGCAGTCCCATAGCATTGGAATTGATTTTACGTCTGTCACTCTCGATCTACTTCCTGTATAACAAAAAGACGGTCACTATGTCTTGACATGGTTTATTTTTTTTTATAAACAAAGTTAATTGGTTGTACATTTGTACTACACATGTCATGCATGTATATAGTGCCAATATTGAATAAGCTGTTGGTTTATTATGTTAATGATATCTATTCGTGTCCGTGTGTCTGTCTGTCTAAGGATTTTGTTAACCTTTTTTGCTTAAAAATTAAACCCGAATTCGAAGTTGCAATTTGCCATACCGTTTATATTCAAAACAATAAAACCAAGTTGTTATGGAAAAAGTTAATAAAGAAAAAGTAACATAATTCTTTATAAAGTACTTTAACAGGGTCAGAAATAAATAATCGGAATAAATAATAATAAATAAATAAATTGCATATGGTTGACAACCTTACTATATATTATATATTATTATAGTCCGGCAATTTTACCTATATTTACCCTTTTTTAATGAGATACTTTTAATTTCAAAGACCAAAAAGTTAATTTGTTACATTAACAAAGGTTTTAAACATCTAAACTAACACTATTTGATAAGAGAAAGAAGCTTTTGGTACATATTACATTATACAAATTCGCGGTTCACGATAACAGTAAAAAGGAACAAAGCGGGTTGAACGATAACATTAACCGCGTTAACGACTACCTTTTAGTCCAAATTTCTCTTTTCCCATTGGTTAATTCTCGTTTGTTTACATTTTGCCTAACCGAGTTCACGATACATGTGTAACCATCGATTTCACGATCACAGGTTCACCCGGGTGAATTATTTGTAAGGTAATCTGATCGAGGTCCTAAAAATACATCTTTAATAAGCCCTTATCATGCTTAACCATGATGTCCAAAGTCTTGGCAGCCATACAAAACAAAATGTCCACCATTGGAAAAATATAACACTGATATAGGGATATGATCAGAGAAGTATTTATTTATGTATTCAAATTTTCATAACAATACGTAGGAGTTATGAAGTTTTTGAAATATTGAATTGTTTGTGGAATTATTTTAATTTTTATGATCCTTTATTTTTTGATAATTACATACTTTTTGCACTTTCAAAGAAATCACCGGAAGAAAAAAGAGTTCTTATAATGAAACACGAGTTATCTATCGACGAACCTCCAATCATTCAGATACCTTTCGACATCACCTTGACGGAAGTTGTTATTGAGATTCAAGGAGACTCCGGCATGCCTTATCCAATTCTGCAGAAGCCTGACCGTAAGAGTTATTTGTAATACAATTCAAAGGTTTTGTAACTCTTATTAATGCATGTCATTTTTATGTTCTTATTAAATGTAAGATATACAAACAAACAGCTAGGTGTACCTCTAGAGCATGCTTGAAGAGTAAACTATCAACTTATTACACATCTATGAGTTATTCGAGCATATTGTTACGAGTACGTTACGCGAACGAACTGTTACGCGTGCATCTACAATAGTTATACATGTATATGTTGACAGCGGTATGTCAGTTAAAGATCGCCTCGACGGCCCCGGAAGTCGGATTGGGTGATCTTACTGAGTCCAAGCCTTCAAATTATGTCATGTAAAATTTAAATACAAACATAAGAATACATTCTGTGCAGTTATAGAATCAAATAGAACATTTTTTATATTAAAAAGTATATAGTATCCCTATTGGTCCTAATATAAGAGCAACCATGTTTTCTTAGAAAACTGGTTCCTTTTGTGGAAGTGAACCTGCTTCAGTTAAGAAAAAAATAGTGTTCCAGTTAAAGTCATGACTATTAGCACAAAACATAAAAAACATGTCCGCCTTTGTATAGGATTTCCCATAAGAAATTAAAAATCAGTGATGCGTTGCTAGGAGATGTGGAGGGGTGAAATATTGGAGAGAAGATGTAGATCATATGTCAGTTGTCATCACGAATAAAAATGGGTGGAAAAAAATCAGCAGACTCTAACATGTGTAAAATATAAATAAAACAAGAAATCTGTGAGCTACCGCTCACTCAGAATACCCCCGCTGCCCCTAGATTTAACGATGTCGTTAAACAGGAAGTCAATATCTGACATGCCTTATTAGCTCACCTGACCCGAAGGGTCATGTGAGCTATTGTCATCACTTGGCGTCCGTCGTCCGTCCGTCGTCCGTCGTCCGTAAACTTTTTAAAACGTTAACTCCTCTGACACTATAAGTCCAATTGCAACCAAACTTGGTATGGTTGTTCAGTAGCATTCGGTGCTTAGAACTGATGTGGGGATTTTTGATTCGTCGTAAAACATGGCTGCCATGGCTAAAAATAGAACATAGGGGTAAAATGCAGTTTTTTGCAAATAACTCAAAAACGGCTACAGATAACAAAATTCTGGCGTCGGTAAAAGTAATCAGCACCTCAAGATCTACCTACCCTGAAATTTTGAAGAAAATCCAACGACCCATGTAGGAGTTATTGCCCTTTTTGTGGATTTTTTGCAAATTTTGCACCTGTTTAGCTCAATATCTTGAAAACTATACTAGATATTTGAGAAATTTAAATTGCATATTGTTTAGCACATCAAGATCTACAAAATATGTAACAGGGTCAACGTTGTAGGACCTTTCCTTTTAGGAGTTATTGCCCTTAGAACGTCAAAATTTAGCATTTTAACAGCATTTCCTCATTACAGTGAAAACGTTAACTCCACTGAAACTTTAAGTCCAAATAGAACCAAACTTGGTATAGTTGTTTATTAGCATTAGGTGTATAGAACTGATGTGGAGATTTTTGATTGGTCGTAAAACATGGCGGCTGTGGCTAAAAATAAAACATAGAGGTAAATGGCAGTTTTTTGCAAATAACTCTAAAACAGTGACAGATTTCAAAATTTTGATTGGGAACAAAAGTGATCAGCACCTCAAGAAGTACCAGTTCTGAAATTTTAAAGAAAATCCAACAACCCATGTAGGAGTTATTGCCCTTTTTGTGGATTTTTTTGCAAATTTTGCACCTGTTTAGCTCAATATCTTGAAAACTATACAAGATATTTGAGAAATTTAAATTGCATATTGTTAAGCACATCAAGATCTACAAAATATGTAATAGGGTCAACGTTGTAGGACCTTTCCTTTGAAGAGTTAGTGGCCTTGAGCATTTTAACTGCATTTCCTTATATTGAAAATGTTAACTCCTCTGACACTTTAAGTCCAAATAGAACCAAACTTTGTATTATTGTTTATTATTATAAGGTGTATAGAACTGTTGTGGGGATTTTTGATTGGTTGTAAAACATGGCCGCTGTGGCTAAAAATAGAACATTAGGTTAAACTGCATTTTTTTGCAAATAACTCAAAAAGGGTGACAGATTTTTAGATTTTGATTGAGAACAAAAGTGATCAGCACCTTTAGATCCACCATATTGTCAGATGACACCCTTATTAATCATATGACCCTTTCAACGTTAAATAGGTTTTGCCTTATAACCTTTACTTCAGGCACATATGTCAGGTGAGCGATTCAGGCTCCTGGGAGCCTCTTGTTTCGATAAAGGACCTCATAAGGTAGCCAAATACGAAATTTCAAGCCACTGTGATATGTAATTGTTGAGAAAGCTGTAACGAAAATATTCAACAATTGACTTGAAATGTTGAAAATTGACTAAGTCGATTAACAGGAAGTAGATATCCGACAAACCTAATTTCGATACCCGCGATAAAGAACTACATAACGAAGCCATATACTAAATTTCAGGTCCCTGTGATATGTAGTTGCTAAGAAATCTGTTACGATAATTTTCAACAACTGACTAGTAATGTTGAAAATTGATTAAGTCGGTAAACAGGAAGTGTATATCCGACAGACCCATTTCGATACTTGCAATAAAGGACCTCATTAGGAAGCCATATACTAAATTTCAATACACTGTGATTTGTAGTTGCTAAGAAAACTATTACAAAAGATATGTTGCGGACGGAGGGACAGGTAAACCAGTATAACCCCCTTCTTTGAAGTTGGGGTATATAAAACAGTAAATGAATCTTGTGGCCCGGAATATAGATATGGACACACCTCATTACATTGACATAAAGAAAAAGTATAAGAATGGCTTTATTTACAACAAAGGGCCCTCAAGGGCCAAAAAATCAGATTCAATGATTAGGATTACTGTAAAAGTACTTATTTTCGCGAGGTATTTAATTTCACGGATTTCGCGGTCAAGCATTTTTCGCGAAATTTAATACCCGCGAAATGAAATAAATTGTATGAAATGAATAGAATGATGAGCAGAATTCGTGAAATAAAGTACCGGCGAACTTGGGTTAAACCGTAAAATCGTTAAAATAAGTACGTTTACAGTATTCTACAATATACAAATGTATATAATATAATTGAACACAGGACAGGTATGTTATAGTTGAACATAGTACTGTTTTTAGACATGTCGGAGGGTTAGTCAGTACGAACTTCCGTCAAGCCTTCTCAGAAACTGTACAAGATAATGATTCTTAACTTGGTAGGATGATTCAGCATTACAAATTGTATGTCTAAAGCGACTTTCAGACCTGTCGGACTTCTACTTTCTGTTCGGGAATGAGCCGATATGAAAATTTACATAGACTTACCGTCAAGCTCTGCTCAGAAGCGAACATAATAATGAAGTGAAACTTAGAGTGATGGTTCATTATGACAAAGTGTTTGTCTTAAGCGATATGAGCGACTTTAAGACTTGTCAGATTTCTACTGCCTGTTTGGGGTACGGACGGACAGACATGCGTATGTCTATACACATTTCCGTCAAGCTTTACTCGATGATTTAAACCTTGATAGGATGGTTCAATATGACAAACTGTAATTCTAAGCGACTTTCAGACTTGTCAGACTTTGTTTGGGACTGAGTCGAGATGAAAACTTATACGAAAATTTCGGTTAACCTTTTCTCAGAAACAGTACATGAGACTGATTTAAAACTTGGCAGCAGGCTTAATAATGACAAACTATGTCCTAAGCGACTATCAGACCTGTCAGACTTCTACTTTCTGTTTTGGGCCATCGGCCATCGGGGACGTCTGTGTTCCATGGACACATTCCTTTTTATTTCGAAATAATTTATGGGGGGTTGTATTTTGCAAAGAAGACAAAATATCACTATTTTTTACTTTTCAACTGACATGTTGCTGACCACTTTTAGTTAGATTATGATTTAATATTGCATGAGATTTGAGGCCACGTTCAAGTGATATTCACCTAAATCAACTGTGCTCAAAAACGGGAAAAGGTAAAACTAAAAAACTAATAGAATTAACCATGAAAATATCATCAACAATTATTAAAATATTATTATATTTAAGCCCTACTACGGTTTACCTTTAATTCAATGTTGCAGTCTCTGCTGTACTCATACTGAAAAAAAAGATTTAGAAATAAGCCATGACTTTCAAAAATACCACTCACAAAATAAGAAAAAAAAAGAAGTTCAAGCCACTGTGATATGTAATTGTTGAAAAAGCTGTAACGAAAATATTCAACAATTGACTTGAAATGTTGAAAATTGAAGTCGATTAACAGGAAGTAGATATCCGACAAACTTATTTCGATACCCGCGATAAAGAACTACATAACGAAGCCATATACTAAATTTCAGGTCCCTGTGATATGTTGTTGCTAAGAAATCTGTTACGATAATTTTCAACAACTGACTAGTAATGTTGAAAATTGACTAAGTCGGTAAACACTAATAAAAGTTTGATAAATACTATGCATTTTTACTAACATATATTTACAGTATTTTACTAAATAAAATTGATAGAAAATCATGTGGACGAAAAATATCTATTTTCAGAAGAATACATCAACATAGACGGAGAAAGTGTATCTGAGATACGATATTATGATAACACTGTAACTTTAACAATGATGGTAAGAAAATGTACAGAAAACAAATCAATTTGTCTATAACATAAATAAATTGCAAGAAGCAAAGGTGTACCAAAGGGGTAATCAAACACCATTATACCGAAAATACAAAAAGTATTTTTAGTCGGTAGACAAAAAATAAATCATCACAACAAAACAAACCACAAAAAAACACACATAACAACCAAACCACATTTACCAACGTGAACTCAGAGTGTGAACTCAGGTGCTCCGGAAGAGTAAGCAGTTCCTGCTTGACATAGCACACCCGTCACGTTGCCAAAGATCCAATTAAGTGTTGGTCAAAATCCGGAAAGAATGACAATACCAAACACTATGTCAAACCAACATCTGTGCTCATCTGAAAGATAGAAATCCCGTATTTGTCTACAAGCACATGATGATTTCCGTAAAATTTCTTCAGTGATGACAACAACCTGGGAGCAAAGTACCTCTGTGTTTACAATTTGCTTGTCAGTCGCGTAGCTCTATCAAGGAAGTCGTTATTCTCCCCACGTGATCTGGAATAACGAATCAATTGTGATACGTAAACTATGTCACGCGATAGTAACAAAATCTGATAAACTACATTTATCGACCGTAAACTATAGTTTGATGTTGAGAAACTGGGTTTATCACTCACTAAATATAGTTTGCGTTCGTGGAACCAACTTTATCAGCAATAACTTTAGTTTACGAAACACAAATGCTACTTTATTAAAGCGAATCAGCATTTATGGACAGTAAACTATGGTTTGCGGTCGTTAAACTCAGATTATCATCGGAAAACTGGATATATCACTCGCTAACTATAGTCTGCTTTTGTGAAATCCAGTTTGTCTGCGATTACTCTAGTTTTCGATGTACAAATACTATTCTAACATCACAAACAACATTTATCGACAGTTAACTATAGTTTGTTATCGATCAACCTAGTTTATTACAGATAAACTCAGTTTATTTTGAGAAACAATAATAAGCATTCAAAATCTCCATGTGAATGTGAATTAACAAACTTGGTTAATCAGGGTTTTATACCTTACGTTACAAAGTTGTTTTTGACTTGTATGTGTTTAATCATAATTTGGGGTCGAAAATCTCCTGAAACTACTTAACAGAATTTAATGAAACTGATATGCAAGAAGTATATACCATATGTAGTGCACATTATCATATTTTTTTTCTGTAATTTCCTATCGGAGGGAGGAACCTTTTAAGTAGGAAAATTTTGATTTCTGCATTTCACATTTTTACCCTAGTACTTTGATTGATTTAACAAAATCTTGTAACAGTCCGATTTCCACCGAAAAGAGAACAAAAGAATTTAACTCTTCTATCAAACGAGGTAGAAAAGTGCTATTGGGTTGTTTACGCTGTTGTCAAGACCTTTAAAAAGCTATATATATATATATTAAACGACACTTTTGGACAAAATTGTTCTTAAATAAGGATTAAACATATATTTCTTAACTTACATACGAAATATTACGACCGAAAATGGTTTACGTTTACAAATATTTTTACTTTTGTGTCAAATGGGGGGTGTTGTTATTTACTGTTACACTTTTTTGCCCGTAACAGGAAAAATCTACAAAAAATTCCAATTACACAGTAAATATTTTCTTATAAATTGATGCTACAGTCAAGGTGGCACCTCAAACATTTGAAGAGATACGTAATTCTAAAGTTGGTTCTTTTTTAGTGCCTGTGTTATAACTATTTACCCAAACGAACACACCCGTCCTTGACATTGCGATAAGTAACAAAAAAAAATGCTATCTATTCACTAAAACATTTTTCGTTAACTTTATAAAAATAGTTTTATTAAATTTGTATGAAAATTGAAAAAATAAAACATATTTTCATTAAAAGAATCAAAAGGATATTTAATTTTATTTTGAGTCACGAGGATTTGACCTACTTAAATACAAATCAAAATACAAAGCCAATTCTTGTTGATATTTGATCGCTTTATCCAAATTAATAGAGAACCGGTTTGATTGATAAACAAATTGAATGATAAGTACCCGTTAAGAAAACAAAAATAAAGTGTATCGCTTGAGTAGCAACACAAACTGTTTTATATATAAAATATAACTGAAATGGATAGTAATATTATAAATCAGTTAATTTGTTTTAATGTATTGAAGCTGTACAAATTTGACGGCTTTTGTATATTCCACGCCCCCCCCCTTTTCAAAGTCATTTCAAAACTTCCATGCAATTAACAAGTATTCTTTTCAATATTAACATTGGTCGTTTCAATTAGCCTCAACATCTTCATAATTTCAAGGAAAACAGTCGCACAAATTTAAATCTGAACAATATAATTTATCTTTTATCATTGCAATGTCGGATCTAAAGGGGGGGTTATCGGGGTTTTTAATCCCCTTTCCATTGAATAAGTTTGCGAAATTGACCCTGAACCCTCCTCTTGGCCTCGGTAGACTATAAGCGGTAACCCCCCCCCCCCCCCAATGTGAATCGATTCTGGATCTGTCCCTGCAACAAAAGTTTTCCTATCCAAATGTTAAAATTAAAAAGAAAAACGATGCATGAATTAGAATTTAGATGGAGGTAGTAAGTCTGCATTTCAAAATTATGTAAATTATATATCTGTTATTTCTTTTGCGCAATGTTACATATCTTTAAAAACCTATCAAACGCACCACTTGTACTTGGTCAAATATAACATTAATTCCCCTGAAACTACTTGACTACGGGCTATTCAAAAGTGTTACACTTTTTTGCCCATGTACATAGAATTTTTCCAACTAGCTGATTTGGTGTCTTTTTGTATTCGCAATTACTAAACCGAATGTGTAGGTGGCACCCATGGAAATAAATACACTGGAATTTTTAACAAAAACCGAGTATCAGTTCCGCTTGGCCTTAACGACGTGTTTGTGTTAAAAATATGAATCTCTATCATTAGGTATGGTGATTTAGATTGTATTCATAGAGGCAAAAATATGTCTAGACCTTACCTTTTAAATTACAAACCGCTTAATCCAACACCAGATTTTTAATCGCACATTGTATAAGAGTGCATCTCACCTTAGCGTCATGTATTTTTAAGGTACCATTTTTAACCTTTTTACAGGAGAGTGAAAAAATAGGGCAGATAATTTTTTAACGGTGGAAAACGGACTGGTAATGCTATTCAAATACATGTTAGTTATATTTTCAATGCTTGCTGTGTCTCTATACCTTTTAATCAAAAATTTGATAGTCTAATAGCGAAATGCATAAGGTACTAGTATGCCTGCGCTCACTGAGATTCTTTTATTGCTACTTTCGGCTGCCATACTACATGTATATATGTATGGCATGCCATAGTAACAAAAAAATATAAACTTTTTTATCGACCTTAAATTATGGTTATCGCTTAAATACTATAAATTGCGTTCGTGAAACTCAGTTAATCGGCCATCATTATAGATTACAGTGTGCAAATACTAGCTTGCAAACGCAAAACAGCATTTATTGACTTTGACTTAAACTTTAGTTTGCAGTCGATGAACTTAGTTAATGGTTTATGGCACAAGTTAGTCACAAAACCCCATAAACTGGGTTTATCACTCCCCAACTTTAGTATGCTGATGCTAATGATAATTTCAGTTGTTTGAGATTTATTATTAGCGGTCGATAATGGGGATTGTACATGCTAATTAGAGATTCTCGGTGATAAACTGGATTTATCATGTACTTATAGTAAATAAAGGATTTCTTCTCTTGGTGATTAACCTGTTGTTCATAATGCTGCTGTCACACTGTCCCGATTTCGACATACGAAAGAGACACGAATGTGATAATTTCAACTACGTGCGAAATTATTCCCGAACAGAAAATCAAAATCAAAACCGAAGGACGTACGATAAGGACCTATGGCTGAACGATTAGAAAAGTTGCACATACTGATATCCTATAACGAAGGTGATACGATGTTATCAACATTAATTGAGAATTAGATCCGAAGGAGAAACGAAGTTATACGATGGCTGTACGACATTGTGTTAAGCATACGATGTGTTTACGATGCATCACGATCGTTATACGAAGTATGAAATGTTATAACGCAATTTGCTATAGGATTATATAGTTTAGTCTATATAAATTGTCTTTTGCTGTCTCTAATTAGTATGTATGGATAACTAGTTAAAACAAAGGCTCTCTAAGTATACCCCCTGCTGTCCATGATGTCGATCAGTAAGAGTAGCTGAGACATTTGATCTAAAGCTTATAGCGAGCACAGCTCGTAGCGGGCACGAAGTGCCCGCGAGAGTGGGGAGCTCTACAGCAAGTTCCCGCGAAAAAATTGTCAATGCTGATATTGATTTTTTTTCGTCCGGATATGTTTGTCACAGTTTATACCGGTCCGGGGTGAATTTGAAAATAATTATCAATATTGTTAGTCGATCTTATTTGACTAATTCGATTCAAAATCAAACTTTAAATTCGTTCCTGAAAAACTATGTTAGCAAAGACAAAGTCGCATAGTATTTAAGACATTGTGTCTTCAGCTCTAAATAATGATCAATAATCAATCAAAACATGTCAATCGGTTTACTAGGAACTTATTAAACGAAAACGCACATCGCTCGTGCTTGAGGAAAAGATTACAACGGTTGACATTGCATTAAAAGCGTCCACGTGTTTTCGGGAATGGGGTCCTTTTAGATCTTATATTCTGAATTTTAAACGATTTTATTCCTCAATTGAGACGCGGAACTCCGTCATGTAAGGGCAATAAAGGGGATCAACTTGAATTAATGCTACATGTGCTGTGCTTGCATTTAGGCAATGCCTATCTCATATTATGTAGAGACTGTTAATATAGAACAAAAAAGAGGATGTTACTTTATCTTGCTTTGTTCGTGCCTTGTGTGAGTTGACCGAAGCACACATAATCCTAAAACTACAAGTATATGTTGGAACTATGTAGAAACATTACACCAAATCATACATTATAATTGCAAATCACATTAGATATGACAAATCGTTTTGCAATAAAGTGGAAAAATTTCGCAATGAAATTATTATAGTTCAGTCTACATTTTGTCCGTCGCTCACATTATTGGTATATATATGTATATGGTTGAAAGATAAAACAAGGGATCTCTAGGTATACCCACGCTGCGTGGTCCTGATGTCGACCAGTATTGTAAGAGTAGATAATTCTAAATTTAATATGTAGAGACTGAAGATAAAAACAAATTATGTTACTTGATTTGATAAGCTCTGTCAAAGTCTACGAAGGTCACGCGAGTAACCCGTTATATAACGCGAAAGTAACGCGTTATTACGAAATAGTATAGCGGGAAATTGATAAAAGCGCGTTATAACGCGAAAATTGATTTTTTTAAATTGCCAAAATGAGCCCAATGGGCTTTCATATTTTTGGCGTAAAGTTAAGCAAGTGTAGCCGTGTGAACGATTGTTGAACAAAGCGCGCCCACCTTACAATACATAACTTTCTTACCGGTCCCATATCTAAAAGTCCAAAGGTCTCGTCACGACATTTGCGAACCGAAACGAAACATAAACTTGATCTCTAACCCGTAATGGTGGACCCGCATATAGTGCATACCAAAAAGCAATTTAATAACTATAAGGGTTAAGAAATAAAATGTGTGGGAATTTCATTGATTTTTCAACGGTGAAATGGTCCTAAATCCTGTAACAATTTGCGGACCGGAACTACACGTTAACCTGGTATTTAACTCATTATGGTAGACTCACATTCCTAAAATCAGTTAAATATCTATAAATACATGTAAGGTTTTTTAAATAGTGTGGATTTTTTTTGTGACAGCGAGACGGCCGGGGCCGGACACACACACAAACGGGCAGACGGAGTGCAGACCTTGTCCCCTTCGTCTTTAATCGGTAGCAGACTTATAAAAAGTGAAGTAAGATGTTAAAATGTGTAAACTTTTATTTCTGATATTCAAATTTAAGTATTTAAAGATGCCACCAAAGCCTGGACGAGAGCGTGGAAGATGGAAGAACCTGGTTGGAAAGAACAGGGCGAAAAGAAGATCGTCATAAGATCTAGATTTTCAGATTGTCATCGTCTTGTTTTGTTTTTTCTTCTTGTATTTTTGAAACTGATCATTCTAGTTCTGAATATGTTTTGTTTATTTCCTTCATTAGTTTTGGAAAAACAAGAAAATTATGAATAGAGAATTAATAAGGGTACTTGTACCATAAGCTGCTGTCTTTAACGTTCCCTCCTGCTGCATATTAATTAAAAGAAAAAAAGCTGAGCTACATGTACTTTTCTTTTTTTCGACGATTCACTGTAACACGTCATACCTGAACTAAAATCTAACTGAAAATGAAATTGATTTTAAAAATGTCACTATAAGGCAGTTTTGACACGTTTGATATTTCTTTGCTTTGACCAGTACCGTGATTGCATCTCTGTGCCCCCGCCCTCCCACACACACACTAGCTACGACGGATTTACGAATACAAAGCGAAGTCTTAGTGACGCCGAGTTTCCTTCGCACCACCTTTGAAGAGCTTCTCGTTTCATTCGTGCCGCCATCGTAAGATAAATGAAACCGATGACACTTTGAAGGCAACGCGAAATCAGAAGATGCTGTCACGAAGGCATTACGATGGAAAGGCTGATAAACGAACACAACACGGACAATGACCTTCGCACGAACCTTCGTCAGTTTTTTAACATGTTAAAAAAATTCTAAGGCACTACGAAGTTTACCCCGAAGTCAGAAAATTTCCACAGAAGGTGCTACGATGGAAAAAGATGGCAATACGAATAGCGCGATCTGGTTACGATCAGTCCCGATTTTGAAAATATCCATAATCATGTTTCCATCGGGGTCTAAATAGTGATAGTGTGACGCCAACATAATGAAATACTTTCTCGAAATTTCATGTTCCGTGGCTGATTAAGCTTTATCACGCCCGCTTCTGGTAATATATTACACCCCTTTCTGTCACTCCTCGGAAACCTGACGTCATTTGTGAAATTCCGTAATGACGCTGCTTTTATGGACGTCATTGTGAAATGATTTAACAAAATTTTGTTAACTTCTATTTAGGTTTATAAAAACGGCAATATAAGTTATTCTCTAGTTCAGTGTTGAAGTATATGATAAATTCATCATTACATGTCTTATTTTATATCTTACCATTATTCAGCCCTCGGTCAGTTTAACATCCCTCGGGCTGATAAAATGACCTTATATACTGATAAAGGGTAACATGTAATAATCTATACTTATCGGTGATAAACTCAGTTTATCAACCACAAACTGTAGTAACAGTCAATAAATGGTAAACTAGAAATTACAATCCGTAAACTATAGTTATCGCCAATAAACTGGATTTCACGAATGTAAACAATAGTTACAGTTTTAAACCGAGTGATCACTATAGTTTACATAAATAAAATAGTTTATAATGTTATTTTGTGTTTTTTGCATGCCATGCATATATAAAATGGTAGGGGAAGTAACAATAACAGAAACACAGTTAGCGTGCTTACATATCCAACTTCTGTGACTATCAGGTTACAAATGCGTATTGGTTTACAATGCATTTTCCATAGGGGGTACCCTGGTTTACGATTTTTTTAAAAATAGATCTTACCCGAATTTCAATATCTTTAGTTTAAACATATTTATTTATCCTGGATTGGGAAACAAGCTTAATGCTTATGTAAATTCCTCTCCAGCTAGCAGTTTGCGAGTGTGGCCTCTGCAGCGGCCCCCATCGAGCCTACTCTTATCGAACTCTACAAAGGGGTCTTTCACGTGCATGGGGTATTGCTCTCCACATACACGGGACAACCTTTTTACGTCCCTTCCGAAGGACTAGCATCGTTCCTTGAGACCATCCTTGCAAATGGTGTCAAGAGAGAGTCGGAAAATTAGTTCATGAAATTTTCACCCCGGACGAGGATCGAACCACGAACCTTGGTGTTGGTAGCCCGGCGCGTGAACCACTACACCACCGGCTGTCTTCAATATCTTTGGCACAGAACCTTTGTGTTGACATGCATTTGTTCATTTTTAGCCAATAAAAAAATGGTGTTCGTGCGGCGTTGATGGGCGTAATTTTTGGTCGAAAAAGGGGTGTGCTTTTTAGCTCACCTGACCCGAAGGGTCATGTGAGCTATTGTCATCACTTGGCGTCCGTCGTCCGTCGTCCGTCGTCCGTCGTCCGTCATCCGTCCGTAAACTTTTTAAAATGTTAACTCCTCTGACACCATAAGTCCAATTGAATCCAAACTTGGTATGGTTGTTCATTAGCATTCGGTGCTTAGAACTAATGTGGGGATTTTTGATTCGTCGTAAAACATGGCCGCCGTGGCTAAAAATAGAACATAGGGGTAAAATGCAGTTTTTTGCAAATAACTCAAAAACGGCTACAGATATCAAAATTCTGGCATAGGGTAAAAGTGATCAGCACCTCAAGATCTACCTACCCTGAAATTTTGAAGAAAATCCAACAACCCATGTAGGAGTTATTGCCCTTTTTGTGGATTTTTTGCAAATTTTGCACCTGTTTAGCTCAATATCTTGAAAACTATACAAGATATTTGAGAAATTTAAATTGCATATTGTTGAGCACATCAAGATCTACAAAATATGTAATAGGGTCAACGTTGTAGAACCTTTCCTTTTAGGAGTTATTGCCCTTAGAACGTCAAAATTGAGCATTTTAACAGCATTTCCTCATTACATTGAAAACGTTAACTCCTCTGACACTTCATATCCAATTGGAACCAAACTTGGTATAGTTGTTTATTAGCATTAGGTGTATAGAACTGATGTGGGGATTTTTGATTGGTCGTAAAACATGGCCGCTGTGGCTAAAAATAGAACAAAGGGGTAAATTGCAGTTTTTTGCAAATAACTCCAAAACGGTGACAGATTTTAAAATTTTCATTGGAAACAAAAGTGATCAGCACCTCAAGATCTACCTACCCTGAAATTTTGAAGAAAATCCAACAACCCATGTAGGAGTTATTGCCCTTTTTGTGGATTTTTTGCAAATTTTGCACCTGTTTAGCTCAATATCTTGAAAACTATACAAGATATTTGAGAAATTTAAATTGCATATTGTTGAGCACATCAAGATCTACAAAATATGTAATAGGGTCAACGTTGTAGAAACTTTCCTTTTAGGAGTTATTGCCCTTAGAACGTCAAAATTGAGCATTTTAACAGCATTTCCTCATTACATTGAAAACGTTAACTCCTCTGACACTTCAAGTCCAATTGGAACCAAACTTGGTATAGTTGTTTATTAGCATTAGGTGTATAGAACTGATGTGGGGATTTTTGATTGGTTGTAAAACATGGCTGCTGCGGCTAAAAATAGAACATTGGGTTAAACTGCATTTTTTTGCTAATAACTCAAAAAGGTTTTGAATTTTAATTGAGATAAAAGTGATCAGCACCTTAAGATTCACCATATTGTCAGATGGTCCCCTTATTAAACTTATAACCCTCTCAATGTCAAATAGATTTTGCCTAATAGCCTTTACTTCAGGCACATATGTCAGGTGAGCGATTCAGGCTCCTGGGAGCCTCTTGTTTAACTTTATTTTAATTGCCCATTTTTACATTATTAGAGCGCAAAGGTGACTTCAGAATTACTTGGCTATTACTATTCAAAAGCTTTCTTGGTGCTATATCTAGAAGCAACAAATATATCAACCAATGGAAATACGCTTTATGTTGGGTGTAAAAAAGTTGCCGGTGGCCAGGATTTACTAATGCGCCATTGTTACCTATACGCTGGATATAAGAATTAGGGAAAATATACCTTATTAAATTTTGAGTTTATATTACAAATGGCAGATTTTTTTTAAAGACTACAACCTAGTAAAATCGCCCAAAATCCGAATAAATTTGGCGTTGATATACTTCTCTATCTAAACAAGACGTTAGTTACAGTTTGTGATGCTTTACAGCATGATTAATATTTTTGCTTGCATTTTTTGTGTTACACCCATTTTTTTCGTAAAAATGAAAATTTTCACGAACCAAAATTTCGATTATGTTCATGCTCGAAGCATGAACTTTTTGATATATTTGTCAAAAATAAACCCCATTTTAAATTTTCAAAAGTGTTTAAAAGATTGGTATTTGTATATGCAAAATAAAACAAAAAACAATTCCGACATATTTGAAGCAATAATAATTTATCAAATATTCTTAGAGTCCATCCGCTTTTCTCTTCATTTTCATTTATGTAGAAAAAAGAAACAGACTATAGACTGCTTTTATGTGTCTTAATTGAGATCGAGTGTCATAATACCCATAGGATAATTAATTGGGTCGATTGAATAACAAAAATATATATGAGTATATGAGTATATATATACGAGTTAAATCTCAGTGCGTTCCCGCACGAGTGATCATATTTTGGTTATTCATGAAACCTAATTAATTGATTATCATATTTATTACATAGATAAAATGCCACTTTTTAATCGTTTTTAATAAATTGATTTGAATGGCGTATGAATTTAGACCGCAGGAGTCATGCCGACGACGCAATACAATTCACGACGTCGTAATTGAGTTTGGCCGGAAAGGACGCAAGAGTGAAAATATTTTTGTTATTTCACACTGTGAATTTACCAGATTGTATTTCACTGGGAAAAATCGGTATTTCATATGCATCTATGTCATAATTGTTTTTATATAGAACTTTCACTTTCAAAACGATTAAAGTTTTTAACCAAAGGATGCATTGTAAAAAACATTTTTCCTCGGTTACAAATGGGTATGTATACGTCATTCATAGTATTATGACATGGAAAAATTTAGTGCTTTCAAATGAAAATAATTCAATTTAACAGTTACAGAAAAAGGTTTCACAACTATGAGCGATGCTGATATCGATTTTTATCACACTCGTTAGACATTTGTCAAAAAGAAACTCGCAAATGCTCGTTTCTTTTATGACATATTTCTAACTCGATGTGATGAAAATCGGTATCACACCGATAATAGTTGTGAAACCTGTATTGCCCATTTTAACATTACTATGAGCGCATAAGTGACTTCAGAATTTCTTTACTATTATTATTCAAAAGCTTGATTGGTGCTATATTTAGAAACAACAAATATATCAACCAATGGAAATAAATTCTGTATTTTCTCTTAAGATTTATGTTGGGTGTAAAAAGGTTGCCGGTGGCCGGGATTTGCTAATAAATGCGCAATTGTTACCATCATTACTATCCTCGAGGAATACGTATAGTGATACTGCAAGCAATTTAAGGATAATTTTCATGAATATATATGTCATAACAAGATTTCGTTAAACGTAGAAATGAAAATGCAGAAATCAAGATTTAATTAAAGGAAAACAAATTTATGGTAAAAGCACAATTCTATTAAGTACACTTCTTGCATACCAAGTTTCATCTATTTCTGCTACATGTAAGTAGTTTCATAGGATTTGCGTACACAAAATATGATTACAGACGGATGGAATGGACTTACGTACGAGTCAAAAACAACTTTGTATTATAGGATCTAAAACCCTGATAAACCAAGTTTGTTGATTAACATTAACCGTCGGCTATTTAGATTTTTAATGCTACAATGAGTTAATCGTTCCCAAACTCTTGTTCACAATCGAATAATTCTGTTTAAGTTGTTAAAATAGTATTTGAACATTGTAAACTGTAGTTATCACAGTGAAACTGGGTTTCACAAACGCAAACTTTAGTTAGCGAATGATAAACTCAGTGTCCGGGTGATAAACTGAGTTTAACGATCGCAAATTATAGTTATCGAACGATAAACCCAGTTTATCAACTGCAAACTATAGTTTACAGTCGATAAATGTTGTTTTGCGTTGATACAGTAGCACTTGCGTCTCGCAAACTAAAGTTACTGCTAATCAACTTGGTTAAACGAACGTAACATACAGTTAGCTAGCGATAAACCCAGTTTATTAACAGCAAACTATAGTTAACGGTCAATAAATGTAGTTTATCAGGTTTTTGTTACTATCCCGTGCCATATTAGCATCTGAAACTCCCATTATCGAAAGCTAATGATTAATTGCAAACAACTGATATTATTATTAGCATCAGAAAATTATGGTAAGTGAGTGATACACCCAGTTTATCGACCGTTAACTACAGTTTACGGTCGATAAACCCAGTTTATGGGGATCTTTTTACTGTTGCGTGCAATTGAAGATGTGCACTTTTCCCTTTGGGATCATTTTAAAGTTTCGTTTAGAAATTATGGGCCCAAAAGGGAGAAAAGCTATCGTTCTTTCTTTCTAGCCAAAATAGCATTTGTTCTGGTTGACTTAACAGTTATGTTTCTTATCATAAAAGATATATTGGATTGGTTTTGGGTAACCACTCTTTTTTCGTTAAGAAATATTGAATACAAAGTGGGCAAAAAATGAAACTATTTTTTTTTCTATAATAACTTATAAAAGTTATGGTTGATAAAGGTAATAACAAAACTACCGAACTTGTATGATCAATCTCATAGTCCAGAGAAAATGACAAAAACGAATCAGTCATACCGGAGAATTGGTGGATCGCAACGGTCCTGACCTGGTTCAGGCATTTCAAACTAAATGGTGGGTTAAACCAGGTTTTATGGCGCCAAACCTCCCTCTTCCATTGCGATCTTAGGATCCAGTAGTGACCATAGAATACAACATAGTTGTGAGACACAATAGGGACATTGAGGTGATCATCTCAGTACAGCAGACCAGTCAAACACCAATTAAAACAATCAACCATCATATCTTTTAACTCAATTTTGAACCCCTCCACTAGCGGCTGATAACGAAGAAAGATTTTTTTTAGGGATCGTATGAGACGTATTTTCTTAGAGCCCCGCCCCAAAAGTCGGTCACAAAGAAATCGGTGTCTGATCAAAAAATATTTGAAATGTGTGCATGCTATGGCACATCAAACAAGTTGTGAAATATAAACACCGTACGCAGGGGAAGTAGGTATATTGCTCTGTAGATTAGGAAAATTGATAATTTGAAAATTAAAATCGTCTCTTTTATCGTAAATATTTGTACTGAGATGACCACCTGGGTTGATTGATTGCTATGTAATTTTACAATCATGTTCCTTTCCATAAATATTATTCATAGGCCGGATTTATTAGGTCTCCCATTTTTCGCTGATAATTAAATGGCAAAAAAATTCAACTATGTTTTTATGGTCCTATTTATAAAAATGCAAGTACATTCTTGTCTTTATTGAATACAAAATGGAAGATAAATATATTCTTGATACAACCTGTTCAGTTATCTTATGTATAAAAGGTTGCGTGTGACTAATATGCTTGGTCAGTCCACCATAGAATGCAAGTGTCAAAAACTATTGACTGTCAATATTTGGCCAAGAATGTACAGGATTCAACATTTTGCCGTGCGACAACAGTGCCAGACATCACTTGGTCTTGTTTTACTTGTACAATTTGTTTCTGCGACCGGCTTTAAGATCAGGGTTTTCTTAAACACTAGTAGTATATATGCACCATTGAGCTCACATTTCTCAGGAGGATTGAGGATTAGGGACATTTGCGCATGCCTGTGACGTCATATCGGCTTCCGGTCGCCATCTTGAAAAGCTTCTGTGCATGTCTACATGTATGACATCATACCCGCTTCCGGCCCTTCATCTTGGATTTGGGTTGCCATCTTGGATATCGTCGGACATTTTGCTTCTGGTAAACTAAGGGGGGGTAATTCCGCAAGTCAAAAGGCTTGTAATTAAGTTATGCCTTGACCAGTTCCTTTCGGGTTTGTTGCATTGTCTTTAGTAAGACAATGCCTCTTTGTTGATTATCTTTGTGGTCGACAGTGGTCATTAGGAGCTTGACCATTAGGTGACTATTTCTTATTTCTTATCAAAGGTAGTGTTGTTGTATATCGTAGAAAGGTGTAGATGCAATTTCTGAGATGTTTAAGTCGGTAGTGGCCAGTGGTCAGTCAGGGCTTGACCATAAGGTGGTCCTTTTTTCTTCTTGTTGTATACTAAAAGTCTAATATGTCATTGTAAAGCTTGTGAGGTGATCTCGTGCCATTTATATTTGCCACATAATGTTAATGACGTAACGATTTTTCAGAGCTTCTCTATACAGTGGTAACACATCCCTGTCCGGTTTTGATATTGCCTATTTTCGTGATTGCCACTTTACGTGTATGCATCCAAAAAACTAGACCTTACATGCTTTACAATGACATATTAGACTTTAAATATACAACAAGAAGAAAAAAAGGACCACCTAATGGTCAAGCCCTGACTGACCACTGGCCACTACCGACTTAAACATATCAGAAATAGCATCTACACCTTGCGACCTTTCCAACGATATACAACAACACATTCTTTGATAAGAAATAAGAAATGGTAACCTAATAGTCAAACTTTAATGGCCACTGACGACCACAAAGAAAATCAATCTTACTAAAACAGTGCAACAAAGCCGAAAGGAATCGGTCAAGGAATAGCTAAACTACAAGACTTTTGCCTTGCGGAATTAACTCCCCTTAGTTTACCGGAAGCAAAATGACCGACAAGATGGCCGACCGGAAGCCGGTATGATGTCATAGTCATGCGCAGAAGATTCCAAGATGGCGACAGGAAGCGGATATGACGTCACAGGCATGCGCAAATAACCCTAATCCTCAAGCCTCCTGAGAAATGCGAGCTCAAAGGTGCATATATACGACTAATACTTCTTATATAATGACTCTGAACATTTTTGCTTCCAAAGTTAGTCATTGATTACTTGAAAATGTTTTTATTTGGGAAACATACTTCATTGTCAATTTTATGGTTATCAGACCGTGAAATAAAGAATTATTTAAATGCTGAAGTAGAAGACAGCAGCTATTTTAAAGCATATGGGATTTTTCGCCGCTCATGGTATTCAACAGTCCCATTGCGTAAATTTTCATATTCCTTAGTTATGTTTTGACATTTTTATTTATTCAGAGCTGCATCTAATTATTAATTGTATGTGAACAATTGTGTGAATAACAATGTATTCGCTTGTTTTTATTAGAATCCACAACCTGGAATATGGAATCTGTTTCGGTTGGACAAAAATTACTGGAGTGTGGAAGTGACAGGCAGTAGTAGTTTAGATTTTGAGTACAAAATTTCCAAGATTGTAAACACTTCAACGATTACTGGTAAGAGTTTGATATACAATATAGTAAAGTTACAATCATCATCATCGTTTGTTACCTTTTCTTAACAAATATTTTTTGAAATATACATGTTCTTTGTCATTCAATTATTTGGTGTTTTTGAGATTTTTGAATGGCGAACAATCTACTTTGCAGCAGTCACCAAGGCTGTAACAAAACGAAATAGTATGATTAAGCAACTTTTTTCCTTAGTATCAAAAGGCCGACTTAATCAGACCGAATGCACGTAAGCAAAACCATTTCATGGACCAGTTTAAGTCTGCCTTATGTCGCCTGCAACGTGCTGCAAAGCCACATATAGAAGTCACATTGACGCTATCCATTGTCTTGCGTTGTCCTGCATCCAGCGTCCTGTGGCGTCACAAAAATTTCGTCGCAGTTTTCTTCGCAAATCTATGTCACAGCTTCTTCATATTTGGTATGTACTATATGGTGTAAAGCGATTTTATGCCCATTACTCATCCACTCATGTTAGCCGAATATTTTAAGACGCATACATGGAAGACCCCACTCTTGTTTTTTAAAGGAGATTTAAGTTTGAACCAAACCCAAGCGCTTTGTATCATATATAGTCGTATTATATTGAGGACTGTTTTTCTCCATTTTCATTTTGTTTGTTTTATCTGGTCATTGACCTTTGGCAGATATCTAATGTAATTCGTTTTTGTTTTTTGTTTTTTATTTAGGCTCCCTGAATGTGTTTTAACTTTTATATTTTTTGGACTTTGGTTTTTGTTTCTTTGTTTGTTTGTTTTTGGTTTTTTTGTTATTTGTCTTTTTCGGGGGGGGGGGGGGGTTCTTGGTTTGTTTTTGTTTTTTTTGCTTTTCCCCTGCTGCAATGAGTGCATGCGTCCGTCACACTTTTCGCGTAAAAGATTCTTCAGATATGTTTGGTATGCAGCTTCAGGTAGGGGATGAGTTTTTAAGTCTGTCACTTATTGCTCGATGAGCCGATTTAGAAATGTTTGCGCTCGGTGGGTAACCCAGGAAGTCTGTTCTTTAAATTTTACCGTAATCCAAAATTTATGTATTATCTGTCTTTCATATTATTGGATAAATGGATAAATATAGATACACGAACATATATTTAGTTTCCCTATTAAAATATAGGTTTTCTGCATTATCATAGCACCAATGTATAACGTACATTAGAACTTTTTGTGTCCTGTTTATTGTGTTGATTGTGTAGGAACAAGTGGCCTACTGGAGTTTTATAAAAAAAAAAATAAGCGCTTGCAGACAAAACCATTGATGTCCATGATAGAGGGGAACTAATGCACTTGTTAAAAAATACTCAATATCTCAAATGAATCTGGTCTGTCGCATTGTTTGCCTAGCATCTTTTTACTTCACTTGACTAACCTCGAAATGACCGGCGTCCGCATAAATAGCCCAAAATGACCGTGTAAAAGTCTACAGATGAGATTCAGATAGAAAAATCAATAAAGTGGAAACCGAATTTGGTGGCTGAAAAAATCAAAATTCGATTGAGCGAGATGCACATAGTCAACACAATTAAAGGAGGGTATATGTCATTGATTTATTATTCAAAATATTAAACCTGTACGTTAATGTTTTTCCACTTGATGTTAATTTCATCAAGGTCGTCATGTCCGTCTCCGTCCTTGCTTAACTTTTTACAATTCAAAGATGTACAGTTGAGCCCAGTTCTAACATCTTTACTGTCCAGCTCTCCTGACAGTTCTAGAACTATTCTAACCCTGGACAGCAGCTGTCATAACCTGTTTTAGGGTAGAACTGCCATAACCTGTTCTAACACATTACACCTTTAGAGGTATTCTAGGCCCTGACAGCTTAGAACTGTTCTAGAACCTGAAACATTAGAACTGTTCTAGCCTTGGACAGTTCTGCATCCTAACAGTTTTAAATGACGTCACGCGGTTATAAAAAATACTCCTAATTCGGAAAATGCGCATATTTTCGGCATTATCATTTAATGAAACTCGATATATAAATTTATTTTAACCAGACAATTCTTTATTCTATACTGTTCTGAAATCGTCACAATCAGAACTGTCAGGGGGTTGAACTGTCCGAGGCTAGAACAGTTCTAAGCTGTCTGGGCACAGAACAGGTTAGAACTGTCAGGGCGTATGACAGCTTAGAACTGTCAGGGGTTAGAACAGTTTTAAATTTGTCACGGGATAGAACTGTCCAGAACTGTTCTATGACAGGACAGGGATTGTCATAAATTAAACTGTCCTAGAACTGTCAGCAGAACAGAATTAGAACAGATTCCTGACAGTTCCTGACAGTTCTTAAGAGATGTTAGAACTGGACTCAACTGTACGCCTTCCCAAGTTCCTAAAAATACATACATTGTATGTTGCAATATTCTTCCAGTACATACGCCTTATTTTATTGCACGACTGTTTTGTTATTTTCAGATTTTGTTGTATGATTTTTATTGTTTTCGATCCAGTCCGGCGGTATAGTTTAGAGTTTTCTGAATTTCTTAAGACCATAGAATAATTAAAGGATATACACATAAATAATTTTCATTCTCTATTATATTTTTTCTTCTCAATTGAAAGTGATGTACTAGTCGTCTAACGGATTGCTCAAAACTACAGTCTGGTGTTTATTATTTCAATGATAAAAACTTTTTTTCACAAAAAAAATACTTTACCTTTACTTGTTTACATGTCATACAACTGCAGACCATACAAATACATGTAGTTATATGATAAAGGCGTATTGCATTTGCGCCGATTTTAAAGATATATGATGCAAGTTTATATTTCATTTGCGCCGTAATTTTGTATTTCATTTGCACCACTGATAAATCTTTCATTTGTGCTATTCTCGGGTAACGGTTATTCAAATTTAAATTAAGAGTTATAGGTCAGGTTTTTCAGTGAGTTTATACCCACTTCTCAAATAAAATAAAGCCTCTGTTGTTAAATTGCTTGTCTTTTTACCCAATCTATCTTGGGCATATTTATTCAGAAATAAAAAGGGGTAATTCTTACAAGCTTTGTGCGAAAACTAATCTTCAGAATTCTAATGAGACCCAATTACGGAGTGCTTTTAGTCTTGTACTTTGATATTTCTTTTAATGCAGATATTGAACATTAATTTTGTAGTTTAACATTGCTTTTAAAGAAAAAAAAATTATATTTTATTCAGAATTTATTTCAAAATTTACTGTTACAAAGCGGATTATGTAAAACATGCACCATGAAACATTGAGTTTATGCTTCTAAAAACCAAAAAAATATTAGTTGATACTTAAAAATATTTATTTATATTCGAAATTTGATTAATTATTTCGGCGTATTAATATGTACACTTGTGGAGTCCGTGCAACTACAAAGTAGTATAGGTTCTTACATAAGTTCTTGGAAAGATCGGCTGATAGAATTGTTTTAGTCTTTATGCAAGTGGATCGCAGCGGAACGAGCCAAAAGACCCAAAAATTCTATCACGAGTAAAAGGTCATTGCCGGTTTTCCAAGAACACGTGTAAGTATCCATTTCTTCTGGAAAATTTTGTTTTATATACTGAAACCTTAGATGGCTTCATTCTAAAAACCGCATTAACATAACATTAGTCTAGCCTTTTCTCCTAATTCCATTTTTAAATTTATACCTGAATGAAACTTTTTTATTTGGTTTCTTTAGACCTTCCAAAAGCTGAAACTACACATGAATTCATTTTCAAATAGCTAACTTTTGTTTTTTTTGCAAAAAAATATAAATTGTCCTTGGTCAGCTCCTCTGGAACAAGATATGTAACTCAACTTAATTATCTATCATTTTTAATGGTGTAAGGGAAATAATCCATGCTCATTTTCTACTATGTTCTATTCCAAAAAAGGAAAAATATCTGCTAAAGTGTTTTCAATTCTTTATTGATCTGAAAAGAAAAAAAAAGTTATTCTTACAATGTTTGCATGCTATAATTATACAAAGAATGACTTCAAAATTTTGTCTTTGCCATGGGCAGCTGGATGGGACGGATCCATAACATAATGGCATACTTTCCGTTCTTCTGAAGCACCCGGATGTACTTCTTTTGTGTTGCACAGTTTATAATGTGCTTGTTTATTCTATTTTGTTTTGTTTGGATATATTTGTCCTATATGTAGGCTAGGAACTGTGTAAAGTGTAGGTCACAGTAAACTTAATACCAGTTGACTGTGTCACGGTCTGTCATTAAGACTGAAAAAATATCATAAGAAATTTTACGGGAGACACCATGAGCTCATTGACAAATACGGGATTTCTGTCTCACAGATGAGCGCAGATATTGGATTGTCATAGGGCTTTGTTGTATTTTCTTTCTTCACTGGATTTGACTTGCTGAATGGACAATCGGTGACACGACAGGTGTGCTATAGCAGGCAGGAACCGCTTACTCTTCCGGAGCACCTGAGTTCACTCTTGTAACGACTTGAGTTCGTGTTGCTAGTTGTCATTCAGTTGTTTCTGTTTTGTGATGTATGTTGTTTCTTTTTGTGTCTTCATCGTTTTTGTTCTGTGGTCTTGTCTTCGAAATTTTGGACGTTTGATATTCGGATGCCCCTTTGGTACCTCTTTGGCTTCTTTACTATATAAACCATGCTGTATATACATTTGTAGTTTGTAAGATATGGAGCTAAACCAAGAAGTGCTTCACATGTTTATACAAGCATAAATGTATTATTGACATGTACAGCAGGCACGGATTTAAAGGGGGCCCTTTAATGGGGGTGGACCTGGTGTAGCCCCCCCCCCCCAAAAAAAAAAAAAAACTGACAAAAATTGTACTTTTTGCATAAACATGATAAAACAACGTTAAAAACACTACAAAAAATTTTGCCTTGCTCCACTCTGCAAAATTTTCACGCCCCCCCCCCTAACCTGAAATCTGAAAATTTTTAAGTGTTTTTGACGTTGAATTTAATAATACAAAAAAATATTTTTTCCAGTTTTAGTGGGGGGCGTACGCCCAGTACGCCTTTCCTTGGATCCACGCCTGAGTTCAGCCGAACATCTTTTGCACATGTTATAAAAAATACATACATATAACATTTATTACAGAGACATACCATGATAATCATTATGAAAGATCCCATCAGGAGCTTTTTTAAGACATTAGTTTGTTTATAAATCTATTTATACCATCATTATATATATTTATAATATTTATTTCCTGTTGTTCATGGTTTACATTCAATTTTGCATGCAATTGTCTGCCGTACAACAAGATACCATGGTGCAGAGCCTCAGATACCTTACTATGGAATGTTCATCATAGCATGGTGGACTCATGGCGCTCTAAATAGAAGTCTGCATTATTCTATCAGGAGCTTTACCTGTTGCATTGCATTACCATGAAAAACAGTTACAATAAATTACTGTGAAATAATTGATATAGTTCATGTAGTTATAAGCTCTCGAAGGGAGCTCTAATGGTAGAAAATTGAACTAAATTGGGTACATACTATGGGCTGAAAATTCTTTCAAAATCCGGTTTAGCACATGCATATTCCCACACTTCACCGGAAGTATTCAATGTATTTTGACGCTTGTCTGGATTTTACAAATTTTGTGTTTTATAAAACATTTTTTTGACCCAGATATAACACCACATTACACAATTCGGTCTGGTCGCCCCCACTTTGAAATTACGCAATCTTCGGGAGCTAAAGTACAGGTTAAACCTGTCTCATATTAAACAAGATTTATTTTCAAATAAATGCATGATATCAAACAAACCTGCAATTTTATTTGTACGAGGATTACATGTATATATATTATTTCATGAACACAATACTTACATGTACAAATACTGCTTTAAAAGCCAAAATGGGTATAAACAGAAAATTTGCACTGGCATGACTGGGTTGTCTTAATAATCTGAAAAAATCATGCATGTACATATTATGCATGTAGATTCAAAATGTATTAATTATAAACAAATAATTAAAACAATGCTTTGATGTGTCTTAGACTGAGAGGATGATTGAAAATTAAAAGCATCCTCGTAAATTTAAACAATTTATCTTCTTCAGTTGTATGAAGTGCATTTTCATAAATTACTTAAGATCTATTTTTTCAGTGGCCAAATATTACCCTTAGCATACCATATTCTTTGTAATTTCTTACATATATCAGTGGTGGATTCAGAGGGATGGTCCAGGGGGTCAGGATCGACCCCCTTTTGTTGCAAAAATTTGTGATTTTGGACAAATTTTGGCAAAATGAGTCAATTTGAAGTTTTGGAACCCTCCCCCGTACCTTGGACCCCCTTTTAAAAAATCCTGAAGCCTCCCCAGTACAATTGTATATCATGTTATGATGTATAATATAATATGTAGATTGTTTTCATATACATGTACATGATGTACAGACTATACTAACAAGGGACATAATTTGTGTATTTTATCACACTGTGCCAAAAAAGGGTACATTGAAGCAGTTTTTGTTTTAAAAGTCATAAAAATATTCCGTAAGCAACTAAAAGAAGTACTGCTAGTGCATGTTAGCTATGATTTTTTTTCACTTATTTGCAAAATACAGCTATGGGTCAACAGATGGTCAAAGCAACTGCAATCTGCATTGCATTATTTTTAGGGTCCGAAGAAGATAATTTCCATCGTTCTCATATTAAAAAATCGTTTTTTTACTTGTGTCACCAACAGACACCAAACAAACTTTATAATATGAAGGAAAACCTACAAAAAATCACTCAATTACCTTTTTGTATCGTCGCCCAAATTCTGAATGTCCTCGATTTTAACTTTATCGCGACTTCCGGTACGTGGCGGGAAACGAACGATAATTCAAAATTCGTTAGCGGAAAAGGCTAATTAGTCTATCAACCAAATCGATTAATGTCGAAAACTTACCTGACTGTATGATTGGTGCAAATGAATATTTTACGAAAAGTCGCAAATGAAGTATAATTTGTGGTGCAAATAAAGTTAATTTTTGGCGGAAAAGAAAAAGTAATTTGCGCAAAAGCAATGTACCGTGATAATTTTCTTTCCGAAGGATACGAAATAATCAGAAATATATAAATGCTTAGACAATTACTTAAAATGTCAATTGACCTTTTCCTCTGTAATTTGTTGTTTTTAGTCAATAGTTTCATAGTTATAAGGTCCAGATCTATATTTGAAGAGTGAAGAAATGGCTTCCGGAACAAAAAAAAAATAATATAATAATATAATAACAAAAATATAGTATAACTTGAAGATAGAATTAAATATAAAAGAAATACAAGAGTTAACACTTAAGTGTGTCTCGCCTATCGGCAACATCAGGACCAATAATTCTTTCTTTAAAACTTCCACTATATGTTGAATTTAAAAGATTTTCAATTTCTGAGATAAAAAGGTGTTTATAGAACTTAGACATTACTTATATATGCAATTATTATAATGGAAGTCACTCAACCAGAAAATCAAGGTGAAGGTCAAAAGATGGGGATGCAATTTTGCTAAGCTACTACTGGAGCATATGCATACATTTCATCAACCTAGGACTTATAGTACTTAAGATTTGGAATTGCTAGCGAAACCTTACCATTGCTGTTATATGTATTGGAAATTGTCAAAATACTTATACAAAACGCTTATAATGCAGTGTAATTTGGTTATGCTGTATATGCATATTTCAACGAGTAACATCTCATCAGCAGCATTTGAATCAAAACACTGGAAGGTCAAAACCAAAAGTATTGAACAACGAAAAGTACTCAAAGCCAAAAAAAAGTCCGAACAGGGATCCCTAATCCAGCATCGAGGATATCGACCATGCGCAGTACAAAGAAAGAAACCTGGTGTTTTAAACAATTTTGAATTTAACAAACGGAAATTTCAACTACAAAATAGTTTTAAATTTAATTGGTAAATTGGTATCAGACAAGTCTGACGACCAGGCCTGTGATTTCCCTCGGGGACCTCTGGTCCACCAACAGCGGTTATCGACCTAGTGGCTTCAAAATACTTTTACCAAAACTGTTATAAAACGGTCTAATTTGGTTATGTTGTATATGCATATTTCAAGGAGGAACCTCTCTTCAGCAGATGCATACCAAGTTTCATCAACCTAGGACTTATAGTTTTTGAGATATGGAGGTGCTCGCAAGACCTAACCATTGCTATTATATGTATTGAAAATTGTCAAAGTCAACCAACCAGAAAATCAAGGTCAAGGTCAAAAGATTCGAATGCAACTGTGCTTAGCTACTAATGTGGCATATGAATACCAAGTTTCATCAACCTGGGACATATAGTTCTTCAGAAAATTGTCAAAGTCATTCAACCAAAAAATCAAGATCGTGGTCAAAAGATGGGGATTCAACTGTGCTAAGATACTACTGGGGCATATGCATACCAAGTTTCATCAACTTATGACTTATAATTATAAAGATATGGAGGTGCTCCTAAACCTAACCATTGCTATTATATGTATTGAAAATTGTCAAAGTCATTCAACCAAAATATCAAGGTCGTGGTCAAAAGATGGGAATGCAACTATGCTTAGATACTACTGGGGCATATGCATACCAAGTTTGATCAACCTAGGACTCATAGTTCTTGAGATATAAGGAGGTGCTCGCAAAACCTTACCATTGCTATTATATGTATTGAAAATTGTCAAAGTCACTCAACCAGAAAATCAAGGTCAAGGTCAAAAGATTTGGATGCAACTGAGCCAAACTACTACTTGGGCATATGCATACCAAGTTTCATCAACCTAGGACCTATAGTTCTTGAGAAATTGAGGTGCTCATAAAACCTTACCCAAAAAGTTAACGTCGCCGCCGTCGCCGCCGCCGGTAAATAAAGGTAATAACAAAATTACCAAACTTGGAGAATCAATCTCAAATTTCCATAAGACGAGACAAAACAAGAATAACATTCCGGAACAATTGAAGATCGCATTGGTCATGACTTGGTACAGGCATTTCAAACGAAATGGTTGGTTAAACCAGGTTTTAAGGTGCGCCAAACCTCCCTCTTCAATTGAGATCGTTGAGTCCGGCATGTACACAAAACACAAGAGGTCTGTGATGATATATTAGGGATCTCAGTACATCAACCAGCCAAATGCTAATCAAGAATTAACCATTTCGTCTAAAGTAACACCTATGTCCAGCTCTGCTTCGCAGGCGAGACAAGAAATGAAACCAAGACTTTTATTTATGTTTTAGATTTTTATAGAGCTGACGTATTCATAGACCAGAGGAGTGTAATGTTGTACAATATCTTGGTAGGAAACCAGCAAGGTGACATTTTACAAAAAGTTGGTCTTCTGAAGAAATCACATTCCTCCCGAAAAGAATATTCTTGTGTTCTGGAAAGCATTCGAAATGTATGTAAAAGGACAAATGGATAATGATATATTTATTCTATTTAGACGAAGATAATGAATAGTTTTAGATACTCGAAAGTTGGTATTTATGTATTTCATTACTTATTGCTATATTTAAACAAGTTAAACTAACTTTTTGATATTCATATTTCTGAGGGGTATTACCTATTTTATAATTGACTACGTACCTTCAAAACTATTTTATAAGTATTTATTTTTTTTTTGTATTTATGAAGTCGCGCACAATGCTAATACTATCGTTCCAAACGTCACCCAAGTTTAATGAAAATTGTTTAAAAAAAATTGTTTAATGAAAATTGTTTAAAAAGGTCACGTGATCAAATTCACATCGTCTGTCATCATTTAAAATTTAATTTCCGACCGGCGTAAATTCGTAGTTTTTGAGACACAATACTTCTAATTAACCCCAGGTGTCCAGGTTTTTTGTATATCATCAACACCAAGATCAAGCTTTCATAATATACAATTTACGATATAATATGTATGTTAATTAACTCATTTATAGCTCGGATGGCAAAAAGCTAGTGAGCTTTTGCCATATTTCCGAATAAACATTTATAGCTCACATGGCAAAAAGCTAGACTACAGTGAGCTTTTGCCATCACTATGCGTCGTCATCCGTCATCGTCTGTAGACATTTATATAAAAAATTCATTCCTCTGAAACCACTGAACCAATTTGACTGAAACTTATAGGTCAAAAATAGCATTTAAGTATGTTTTTGCCCTATAGAATAAAAACCTTTGAAAAAAGGAAAAGCTGTTGCTTTAACCTTCAGCTCATTTAGCTTTACAACCATTGGGTTGAAGTTGTCAGATGACCTCTTATATGAATTATGGCCCTTTAAAGACTTAAGATACCATTTTTTCATGTTTTCCCCCATCAGCCCACTTCAACCCAATGAGCCCTACAATAGTCTCTATTGGGTCGAATTTTTCAGATCACCCAACCCCTTATATTATGATGGCCGTTTAAAGATAAAAAATAGCGGGTTTTTTTGTCAAGTATTTGCCCTTTCGTATGAAAAGTATTGAAGATAGAGAAAAGCTGTTGCCTGCTTAAACCTTCAGCTCATTAAGCTCTACCAAAGTCATCATTTGGTCTAGGTTGCCGGATGACCCCTTATGGGGGTTATGGTTCCATTGGGTCGAAGTTATCAGATGACGTCTTATAATTTGACCCCTTTTTCACAAAAAGGGGTCAAATTTTGCTGTTATGTCAGAAATTGGTAGATACCCTATTATCTTTGATTTATTTAAAGCCAGTATCAACTATTGGCATAGACTAGAAAATTCACCATCAGATTTACTCAAAGATGCATATATTAATAGTAAAGATTTACATAGTGAAGGAGTAAAATCCTGGGTCTCTGCTCTAACTTGTATGTTTAAACTAGTCAAAACTCCAGCAGAAACATTTTCTGGATACTCAAAATATAAATTAAAAAGCACAATTTGCACACATTTCAGAGATTTGTTTAGTGGTATTTGGTATAAAAAAAGGAATCAGTTGATTGAGGAGGGAGGCAAACTGAGAACCTATCTTATTCTCAAATCAAATTTTGCGTCTGAAAAATATTTAAATATTTTAAGTGATTTTCAAAATAGAAAGTGTATAACAAAATTTAGAATAAGTCAGCATAAGCTGAAAATTGAACTGGGTAGATATACTAAACCCATTACCCCAGCAAATAACAGAATTTGTGAACGATGTAGTCTAAACTCTATCGATGATGAATATCATTTTTTTAATGATTGTACCAAGTTTAATAATGAAAGATTAGAACTGTTTAATTTGATTGCCTCTAGTAACAGTCATTTCTCCTCTCTTTCTCCTGCTGACAAGTTTTATTGGACATTTAATTGTGAAGATCCAATCATATTAAACAAATTAAGTCTTTTTCTGCTGGAGTCAAACTCTATATTATAATTAAAATAAATATATATATCTATATAGTATTTTCTATAATACTTGTATTGAATTATACACATGAGTCATGATACCATTGTTCAGTTAAAACACACACATATATATATAACCTTTATACAATTAGTCATTTATTGTCAAAATCAATCTATGTTGTAATGTCATTGCCCCTTTGAGGGCCCCTGATTGGTCAAATAAAATCTTGAATCTTGAATCTTGAATCTTGAATCTATATTGGTTTTGACCTTTTAAAGGTAAAAAGCGGGTTTTTTTCATGTTTTTGTCCTAAAAATTAAAACTAATAAAGATAGAGAACAGCTGTTGTTTGCATAAACCTTTCAGCTTATTAAACTCAATAAAAGTCTCCATTGGGTTGAAGTTGTCAGATGACTTCTCATTGGGATTATTGACTATTTGAAGGCCAAAAACAAAAAGCGTTTTTTATTTTTTATTTGTTCTATAGAATGAAAGGTAAAGGCTGTTACTTTTGCTTAAACCTTCATCTTTTAAAGCTCTTCAAAATATCTTTTGGGTTAAAATTGTCGAATGAAGAATGAAAAAGAGACCTTTATAGCCCTAAGCATCAGGTGAGCGATTCAGACTCCTGGGAGCCACTTGTTTGACGAAAAAATGTTTTCAGTTATGATAGGTCATCTTTAAATATTTGAACATTAAATTCTGAGAAAACGCGTTGAATTCCATGGCTGATTCTGAAAATATTGAATCTGAATACTTTAAGATTAAAAAAAAACTGAAAACGACCCATAACAACCTACGATTTCGTTTTGAAATTAACCGAAAAACATTGCCAATTTCAACTAATTTGCATGTTTAAATCAAACATATTGAAGCCAAATTTTGTAGAATTCTTAAAAAGGAATAATTTCCTAAATCTCCAAAAATGTTTTTTATAAGGAATGTTGAATTTAAAAAAAAATAACTTTAAAAAAAATATATATATTTATTAAATTATGTCTTCAAATAGTTTTAAGTATATAATTTTAATATTCAAATATAGTTTGCAGCTTTTTGTCGTTGATCATCTGTTGTTCAAATTGGTTATCAACTTTTTATGACGTCGTCGAATACACTTACGGTTTGATGTTAACTCTTCGATAACCACTGTGAAACTGCTTAGCCACTCAAAATATATGCGTCCCGTGTTCAAAGTGTCCAACCTCCTCTGCATTTTTTATCTTGTAAAATTCACACATTAAAATGTAAAATACGACGTCTTTTTCGTGCCAAGCAACACAGATATTTTTTTTTTAATTTCGTTTGTACGATTTATTCATCCGTAAGAACGGTTAAATGGTTTACGGTTAATTAAATCGTTTGTACGAAAACAATTTGTTAAATCGTACAAAGAAGCAAAGAGGCACCAATGGACATTCGAGTGTCAAAAGTCCGTTTAAGCAACGACATATTTGGTAAATAAGAACAAGACCGACATGATGAATCACAAAAAAGAACGTACAAAAGCAACCAAACAGAAATCAACAATGCTAACTCAAGTCGTAACGAGAGTGAACTCAGCTGCCCCGGAAGATTCAGTCGTTCCCGCCTGCTATAGCACACTCGTCGCGCTGCCGACCTTCAATTCAGTGTGTCAAATCCGGTAGAGGAAGACAAAACAAAACCCCATGACAAACCAATAATTGCACTCATCTGAGGAATGGAAATTCCATATTTGTTAATAAGTGCATGATGTCTACCGTAAAATGTCTTGAGTGAAGACAGCGATCGAGGAGCAACATAACCTTCGTTGATCAATTTTTGTGTCAAACGTGACGCTCTGCAAAGGAAATCGTTACATAATTCCCACAAGCTCAGGGGTAACGAATCAATTGTGATACGTAGACTCCATAAGCAGGAGCGGACGGAATGTGCTTCACAAGAAGGGAAAGTTGACAGTTGGAAAGTTGAAGTAATCAGATTTTTCATAGAGCCTTGTTAAAATATTTCCTTGAGAGTCTATTTCGAGATGTAGATCTAAATATGAAGCCGGCTCCTAGAATCCGTTGTGTCCTTTATACTCAAGTTCTTGAGCATATATGAGATATATGAGATGGAGAAAGTTACCAAATCGAGAATTGGTCATTGAAAGGACATCATCAATATAACGGAAAGTTGGGTTAAAAAAGAGACATAATCTACGATCTTTTTTTGTCTAGAAGAGATTGTTAGAAGACACAAATCAGCAAGCAAACACTATGAACCAAAAAAATTACTGTCTATACCAGACACAGTCATTTTTTTACTGCCTTACACTGATATTTACTGTGAAACTACTGCCTAACAACAGTGAATTACCATTATGACCCTATACAACCAAGGACAGTTTGTGACAGTGATTACCTTCCGCCTATAATGCACTGTCCTACATTGGCCTGTACTGTCCGGCATTGGTACAGTTTCTCATAGATCGTGACAGACTTTACCTGGATTGTTAATCACTGTCCTAAATTGTTACAATTTTGGGCAGTAGTTAACAATTTTACCTGTATTGTTTATCACTGTCCTAATCCGTAACAATTTTGCACAGCAGTTGTCAATTTTTGTTGACCTATTATGCACTGTCCACCATTGCCATAGTAAAAGGCAGTTGTTGACAAGATATCCACTAACTGTTATGCACTGTTGTGAATTGCTGCAGGAAATAATAGGTCATGACAGATTTGTGTTTTCTGTTTTGAACTGTCATAAACTTAAGCAGGAAATGATATATGGTAATATATAAATAACATATAGCTGAGAGGGTGATAGAGTAGATTGATACCCTGAGAAAAGCATTGTCAACTGAGGCGCAGCCGAGGTTGACAATGTCTTTTCGAGGGGTAGCAATCTACTCTATCACCCTCTCAGCTATATGTTATTTAATTTATTATACTGAATCATTGAAATACTTTTACGGACTTTTCAAATTTTTTTTATTTGTTTTCTCGAGTTAAACTGAAATAAAATGTTGCCATGTGAAATAACTTTATTTTTTTTTAATTTGTTTATGCGCTTGTTAGTAGATGCATTAATTAGTGTTAGTGTTAGTTTAAATATTAAGTACTTTGCACGAAATATTGTTGCGTCTAAATACTGTCAATTTTACAACTGATTAAGAATGTCAAATTGAGGCTGTGCACG
This sequence comes from Arcuatula senhousia, assembly GCA_963971305.1. Lineage (NCBI taxonomy): Eukaryota > Metazoa > Mollusca > Bivalvia > Mytilida > Mytilidae > Arcuatula > Arcuatula senhousia. The sequence goes on from OZ020311.1 coordinate 21,275,519, forward strand.
AGCTCAGCGCACGAGAGGGTGATAGATAAAACAATATCACCCGCGAGGGTGATAGATAAAAAATTATCACCCGCTGGGGTTCGTTTTTTGAAATATGCTATATGATAGATTGAATTGTTTAATTAAAATTTGTTAGGAAAAATTCTTATGAAGTATAATAACAATTTATAACGGTCTCTTATTTACTGTCCTTCATTTTGAGTTTTTGGCGAAGACGAGATTATTTTTATTTTTATTTAATTATTATGCTTTAAATGCTTTGTACATAGAATCTTTTATAACCTAGCCCACCACACCGAACGCGCGAGTTCTATGGGTTTTTTATTTTTATTTTCACATATTTTTCTATCAGAATCAGAACCACAAATTTATAACTGTCACATGCATTCGTAAAGCCACCTGGAAAAATCTTCTATTTAAAAAAATGAAAGAATCTTTTCTGAAACAAGCTCTTAAAATCGCTGATATTTGTTGTTCAAAATTAAGATTAATTAATATTTTGTTTAAAAGTCGTCATGCATAAGATATAATATGACTTTCTTTCACTTACGTTTTCAATGTCAATTTTAAAAATTGGAAATAATTATTTTTTTAATTTTCATGTCAGTATTAATAATTGGAGAAGAAGAAAAAAACGCTACAAATAATAAAAGAAACTAGAAGGAACATGTGTTTATGAGCGATGTGTGAACTGCCCGTACTTGAAATATCGCCACCCCCCCCTCAAACATGAAGTTCTTAGTGACCTAAATTTAAGTGGTGGTAGCAGTACACACCTATAGTGTTTAAATATTATTGTCTCCATACATGCATCGAACATTAAGTAAACAAAGAAATAAGCCATGATAGTCGTTCATGTGTAAAATATAGGACGCAGTGACCTATTTTCAAGTGGATGGCGAGTTTCTATTCAAATCAAATCTAGTATTGAAATATCATCAATGATCATTGGCATCCTCTATGTAGTATTCAAGATCACCAAAGTGTTAAAATATAGCTGTAGCCAACATACACATGACATACATGTACATAACCATTAAAGCACTGAAAAAAACTTCTTTTCCGTGTTAAATGTATTTTTCAATATGATAAATGGTTTTATTTATAGCCTTTGTTTCTAATTGTAAAATTACAGGTCTATGGTTCTCTTAAGATAAAAATTAAAACGGGTCTATAATTCCCAAAACTTACTCATTAGTTAAAATACATCCTTATACGCCTTTTACCCAGCGGATCGCTATATTCACCGCTTTGTCTTATTCATTTCTGGGAAATAAATTTATCTTGAAAAATATTTTGGCAGCAGAGGTTATTTCTGCAATATAAAATGATGCTAATAAAGGTTAAAAAATAAACTATTTTGACTCTTTACCATTAAAAATAAAAAAAATTTCCGACCAAAAAATAAAATAACCCCCCTTTTTTAAATTAAGTTAAATGGTCCGCCCCTGAGCCCGGTCTTCATTAATCAAACATTATTTAGACGCATTTGTAAATTAACAAGTTACACAATACTGCCGTGAAAATGTCTTGATGGGTATCCTGCTGTGTGTGACCAGGCCGTAGACAGGATGTTTATTGTGAACGACATGTATATTACCTAATACCCGCATGACTGTCTAGGTAGCAGGTTAATTAGACAAACGCGTACCTGAGGCAGAACACACTCAGAGGAGAGAGTTCACAGTTTCAGAAAATCATCAGTTTTACTTTAAACATTTAATGCAGGAAAATGCATGCACTTGACAAGAAATGAAAGTATTTTATGCATGTACACATACTTCTTATTCGTTCCGTTTTGTATAACAATAATTTAAAAAGTGGTAGAAACACTTAATACAATCAAACATCACATTATTTTATATGGATGCATTGACTAAGAACTTGTCATGAAAGATCGACCTACCTTTGTTTTCTACTATAAGACCCCTTCCAATCTAATCATACCAAATCTAAGTAGACATAAGCTATTCAAAATTATTATTTCTCGAGAGAGGTGAGCACACACTTGTCTTATTACTTAATATTCTTCTCAGACCCCTGCATATGCACTTCATTATTGCAAGTTTTATGAAAATTAATTGTGTGATATAGATCTATAAGGAGGTGTGAATAAATGTTACAGATTGTAGCGCACACACGGTTAATTAACCTTTTTTATTTTTCTGGGCTCCATAGTTTGTACATGTTGCGAAAAACAGATACGTGTTGCATTATGCTTCATCAATGACTAATAATTCATTATCATTTAAAGCGTGTATGTTGGAATTAAATCCCTGTCGCCCATCTACTTCCCTGTCGCCCATCTACTTCCTGTTTTAAAAATATCAGTGATGTTACGTAAGGCATAAAATCAGGACGCTACCAATAGTTCTATGAGTGTTCTTGTTGTTTAGTCTAACAAACTTATTTTTAAAGATCTTAAAAATTCATTACTTTTCTATACAAGAATTTCCAAGAATTTACAAGTAATAACTCATAATATTTAAACAATTTTAGATAAACAGGCGGCAGATGTCTCTGCTGAGAATTCCCGGGGAAGCGGGTGAGGGCTTCTGCGAAAAAAAAAAAACTTCCCCGCAAAGACAGGTGGTGAGAAAATATCTGTCTCCCGAGAGACAGACTACTGAGGTTTTCATGGTAAATCAAGATTATGAAACATTATAATGGATGTTGTTTAATTTAATAAATGTGTTATGTTGATCAAAACTCTTTTAATTTAGTAGTGACAAAGGGGCAAATGCAAATGCAACATTGGGGGGTGGTGTTACTCTTAGTACTTTAGGGTGCAAATATTATACCCACCCCATTCATATATTTTTAATGCATTTGAAATTACACAGAATATACTTAAACTTGACATTTATTAAAATCAAACGGTTTGTATGCTAAAAGTTATTGAATGCATGTACAGTTAGGATTACAAGGAGACAAATTGCGAATACGAATTCACGGCGGCAATGGGCATATTTTAAAATTGTATGTCGCACAAACATTTTTTGGAAAATAAAATTACATAAACAAAAACAAGAACTGATATATGTGAATGTTTATTATTTATTAAACCAATGAATGAAAAAAATAGTAATGATTTATTTAATTTCGTTAAATGTACGCCCGCGCTGCCGCAGTCTTGAGCGTTTGATTAATCTAATGTTTGAATAAGTTAAAAAAAACATTTTATTTTAATTAAGCTCCTTTAGTTGTAAAAATAGTCTGTGGTATAAAAGGATTTGTATAAAAGGAATTAATATCTATAAAACTGGTGGTACATTGTATCTGTGAAATATTCCTTTGAATTGGTATGATGAGTTTAAATGTTTATTGTGCAAGAAGTTTTGACATGTTTATTGTAACTACCAAAATCAACAAGCCGTACGTGTATTCTGATACTGAAATGCACACAAGGACGCAAATCATTTTATTTAAAATATTTCTGAATTAAAAAAAAACTCGTAATAAATAAACAAACTAATACTGGTACATGTACATATAATATATAATCCTTTTTATTCTGTCATTCCAAATTTACTATTTTAGTTATAAATTTTAATTCTAACTCTTTATCTAGCCTTTATTTGTATCATTGAACAATATCATAATCATTTATCAGATATTTTTCATTAAACATTGTATGACCTTACCCAAGTCCGTCTTAAGACCTAAGTTGAGTCATGTTTTCGAAGGTCTCTCAATTTGGGATGCTCCGTAATTTTTCTCCTTACTTTAAGACACCTGACGTTCCAAATGTTTTTCAACCCTATTAATGATCTAAATCATTAATTCTTAAAAACGAATCTAGTCATAATTTATATGCAAGAAACACCAATATTTTGGCAGGAAAAAAAAATTGAAGGATTTATATCATTTAATCCATTTACATTAAAAATGTTTTAAATAGAATATACGATATTGAGATGTGGAATAAGTGTACGCGACACAACAAACATAAACAAACAGCAATTCATACAATACAAAAGTATCAAAAAAAGTATCTATATATGGTAGGAAAATATAATATATTATCTACTGTAAGTATTGCTTCCTTGACTTTTTCTTCATATGTTCGGGTCTGGTAATAGCTGAATTGGCCCGCAGCAGAGTCTAGTTTGCCGTAAGAGGCGACTAAGGGTCTTGAGATTCTGGTTCTGCCAGTGCGACAAAGCGTGTACCCTGGGTGGGTGAATATGATGACCCTCGTCCGCCGGTGTTTTCAGGTCTATAATACGGAAATCCTGACCGCTGACCATAGTGAGCCAATGTTTGTTGAGAGTGTCACGCTTCATGCACGTAAAAGACCCCTTTGTTGACTACCAAGAAGAGCATCACATAGGGTAAATTTTTCTACCAACCTCTCCCATTTTCTTGTGGTCTTCAAAATTTGATATCCCCCTTTCTTATCATCATTTCATGTTCATTTTATCATCTTTTTCTTGTTCATCGCTTTTAAATAACCTATATAGCGTTGCAAGGGCGTAAAACACCAACTCACTCTTCATAGATCTTCATATGTTCACAGTTTTAATTTCTTAACAAAAACTAACACAAGTAATTATATATATTATATTTATTGATTATTTATTGAAATGAAATGGCTGGATGTCGTTAAACAGGAAGTAGGTATGCGGCAGACCTGAAATCGAATCCCATGTTATGGGACCCCACGCTGATGCTGTATATTAAATATCAAGTGGCTGTGATCAGTAGTTAATGCTGAGAAAACGGTTACGAAAAATATTTCCCCGCCCGCACGCCGCCCACCCACCCGAAATTCACCATTTTATAACCCGGATTATTTTCACTCCGTGAAATCAGGGCAATTATAGTGAGGATTGTCTGAGTTAAGAAGTTACTAGCAAGGAATACTTTGAAAACACCCCTAAGTATTTTTTAAGTCATTCCTAGATGTTTCCGTAAGTCTGTCTAAGAACCTTTCTTATGGCTTTTCTTAGGAAAGCTTCGAGAACACCACCCCAGATTAATACTGCAAAGGATCAAAACGGAAAATTCATATTATATAAAGGTTGATCTAGCCTCGGATCTAGCAAAACGTACAAAGGTGAGATTTATTTGTCACTCCCTGCATTTGTAGGTTTTTTTTGAAATTTTCAAAACCATGAATCATATTTTAACATGTAAAAGTCCTTCAAATGAGCCATGATTAATAATAAATTTGAATAAAAAAGAAAGAGCAAGCAGGGATGTCCAAGGGATGTCCAAAACAATCCCTGGAGCAAGATATAAAACTGTTTTTTTCAAGGAAAAGTAGCGAAAATATATTATGAATGTAGGTTTGGTCGCGACATGTATTCCACATCTCATTTTTTATGATTGATAGGCCGGCACATGATCGGCAAAGTGTTTTTTCCGAATCTAGGTGCTTTCGTCGAGGTCCGCTATCGCTTTACCAAGAATGCATTTTCTGAAAATCTAGGTGCTTTCTTCGAGGTCCGCTATCGCTTTTCCGAGAAAAAAAAACATTTTCTGAAAATCTAGGTGTTTTCTTCGAGGTCTGCCATCGCTTTTCCGAGAAAAACAAATCGCCCTCACGAATTATCCATTTTATGGCTTGAAACTTTGTTAACGTGTGGATTTTATTAAAAACATAGTGTTTTATTTGGTTATTTCAACTTATTGTTTAATTTGGTTATTTTGTGTGGTCTCCAGCGTCAACATTCAGCATTATTGTCAAAATGAGGTCTTGTTCAAAATCTATGAAGACTACCAAGAAAGTTTTTTTTTTTTTTTAAATGAATGGCGATTAATTCAACAAAAGACATAGTGCAAAAGGAAAAAAAATGTTTCAAACCCGTCTTCAGTCGATAAATTAAGTTCAGTGTGAAAAGCCGGATTGGAAGGTTATTTTACAAATTTCTCTGGCAAAAGAACGCGTGCAACTGTCCCGGGGCCACTGTCCTCTATCAAACAAGAGTACCAGGGCAAGATATCTGGCCAAGACCCGACAATCGCTCAGTAGAAAGCGTAAGAAAATATAAACGTCCGTCTGTTCTGTTTACTGGAATAACATCACTTAGCATCCGTTGTTCAATTTCTACTTTCGGGTACAAGCGTCTCTTACGAGTCTTACATGTATATTGGTGAAACTGTAGCACTTAGATGTGTGTTTACGTGGTTGCTGGTTGGTAAACTAAGGCAACGACCATTTGATTTTCGGGAGAGGCTGGGATTTTCACCCGAGCCGGGAATTTTTTTCAACCGCTGCGCGGGCCAGCTTATTTTTTTTCCATACACTCAATGCTAGAAAATTTTGTTCATAAAATCTCTTTTTCCTAATGCGCAAAATGAGGGCCAGATTATTTTTTTCGCCCTATAAGCTGGCCAGACTATATCTAGGCAAAAAATCAGAGCCAGAATATTTCTTTTTTAAATTCCAGCCCCCTCCCCCGAAAATCAAATGGTCGGTGCTTAATCAAATGTGTCAAAATTCTTTCATGGGTTATGTACAGATTTGTATAGAAATTTAATTCATATATGGTATATGGTCACCACCTTGAAATAGAAGATCTTTTTTTTTGTCAGCTGTAACGTTAATGTGATGTTTGGCATAAGGATAAGAGGTTACATGTGTGCTCTATAAAGTTGTGTTAGAGGAGTTCCTTTAGTTTATTTTTAATATAGGAGCATTTCCGGGTTGTTTATAAACTTGTGGTTTTGATTCCGATTCTGATTCAAAAATATGTGCAAATAAAACACATAGAACTTCGAGCATGCGTTGTATCAGGCTAGGTTATTATTAATAAAATATTCTTGTCGCCACCAAAAACTTACAAAATGAAGGACAGTAAATAATTAACCATTATAAACTGTTATAATCTATTATTTCCTGCTTAAGTTTATGACAGTTCAAGACAGAAAACACAAATTTGTCATGACCTATTATTTCCTTCAGCAATTCACAACAGTGCATAACAGTTAGCGGATATCTTGTCAAGAACTGCCTTTTACTATGGCAATGGTGGACAGTGCATAATAGGTCAACAAAAATTGACAACTGCTGTGCAAAATTGTTACGGATTAGGACAGTGATAAACAATACAGGTAAAATTGTTAACTACTGCCCAAAATTGTAACAATTTAGGACAGTGATTAACAATCCAGGTAAAGTCTGTCACGATCTATGAGAAACTGTACCAATGTCGGACAGTGCAGGCCAATGTAGGACAGTGCATTATAGGCGGATGGTAATTACTGTCACAAACTGTCCTTGATTGTATAGGGTGATAATGGTAATTCACTGTTGTTTTGCAGTAGTTTCACAGTAAATAGCAGTGTAAGGCAGTAAAAAAATGACTGTGTCTGGTATAGACAGTAATTTTTTTGGTTCATAGTGAAAGGTGCAAAATCAGTGGCCATTAGAATCCCTTTTGCTTGCTGAAAAACACGTCCACCATACTGAACAAATACATGTATGTTGTCCATAAGAAAAATGGGCATGTCAATTATTTAATCTTCTGTAAATTTGTTCTTTTTCGTTGCCTCATTGATGACAAAGTAAGTCTTAGTATAATCGACTACTAGATATTTGTACCTGCGTTTTCCATAATTTTGGAAAAGCTGCGTTAAATAAGCTGTGTCAATCGTGATTTGAGTTGTTCATGTAGAATAGAAGTGTAAAGAGTGGAGAAATCGAAAGTTTTCATGCTGTTACAAGATGACACTGATTGAGAATTCTTCAGGAACCATGGACATTTGATCGACACCATTTCTAGAATAACAACAATCGTAATATTTCTATAGAGTCAGGATTTTATTGCCGTCAGTATTGAAGTCTATAGAACTGAAAGAGGTTTAATTGTGCATTTCGATGACCCTGCGATGAAGCGCTATTTGTAGTTTGTGTTGATTTTATGTAATTTAGTTATCCATTATCGGGAAGGAATGTCATCATTGTAAGCACCAAAAAAGAAATGACAGATTTATTATTGTCAAAAATATCTTCAAAAATGTTCCTCAGACTAGAGAACCCTTAACTCGGACTAGTGAGCCTTCAGACTAATGACCCGACAAGTACTGTCCGTACGGAGTTGATTTTAGACAAAAACATTATTTTTAAGCAAAGAAACCCAGAATATGCAGAGTATATCTAAGATATAAAGTATTTGAAGTATCTTATTATAGGAAAGCTGAAATTTGATGAAAGATTAATGGAAAAATGCTAATGTTACAGAATAAAGTGTAAAATAAAAAGATTAAAGTATATATCTTACAGAAAAAATATGTAAGTTTTACAGATAAAAGCGTATTTTTTACAGATGAAAGTGTACATTTTACAGAATAAAAGTATAAATTTCACAGATTAAAGTGTAAATTCATGAATTACAGATTAAAGTGAAAAATAAATAGATTAAAGTGTCAATTTTACAGAAAAAATCGATACATAGACGAATTATGTTGGCACTAATACGCTGATGTCACTAATTATTATGTCTCCCCTTCCCAGAAGGGGGAGACATATTGTTTTTGTGTCAGTTCTTCTTCTTATTCTTCTTCTTCTTCTTCTTCTTCTTCTTCTTCTTCTCATACAAAGCGTGTCCGGGCCATAACTTTTTTATCCTTTGAGATAGGGCTTTGATATTTGGCATGTGGATGTATCACCATTAGACAATGTGTCGCGTACCAGAATGACCTTCATATGACCTTGACCTTTGACCCCAAGGTCAAATTAATGCTAATTTTACATCCAAAGTGTTCCGGCCATAACTTTTTTGTTCTTTGACATAAGGCTTTGATATTTGGCATGTGGATGTATCACTATGAGACGATGTGTCACGAACCAGAATGACCTTCATATGACCTTGTCCTTTGACCTCAAGGTTAAGTTAATGCTTATTTTACATGGAAAGTGTGTCTGTGTCATAACTTTTTTGTTCTTTGGCATAGGGCTTTAATATTTAACATGTTGATGAATACCATGAGATTATGTGTGGCGTACCAGAATAACCTTCATATGACCTTGACCTTTGACCTCAAGGTCAAATTAAAGCTAATTTTACATGCAAAGTGTGTCCTGGTCATAACTTTTTATCCTTTGATATTTGGCATGTGGATGTTTCGCCATGAGACAATGTGTCGCATACCAGAATGACCTCAACATGACCTTGACCTTTGACCTCAAGGTCAAATTAGCTCTTTTTACATCCAACGTGTTCCAGGCCATTACTTTTTTGTTCTTTGACATAGGGCTTTGATATTTGGCATGTGGATGTATCACCATGAGACGATGTGTCCTGTACCAGAATGACCTTGACCTCAAGGTCAAATTAATGCTAACTTTATGTGCAAAGTGTGTCCTGGTCATAACTTTTTACCCTTTGATATTTAGCATGTGGATGTTTTGCCAAGAGACAATGTGTCGTGTACCAGAATGACCTTCATATGACCTTGACCTTTGACCTCAAAGTCAAATTAATGCTATTTTTACACATAAAACATGTCTGGGCCATATATATTTTAATACTATTTAAAAGGCTTTGAATTTTCACATTTTAATGTGTCATCATTGGAACAATGTGTCACCAACCTTAATGACTTTGACCTGTGACTTCAATGTCAAATAAATGCCAATTTGACATGCAAAGCCTTCCAGGCCATAACTTTTGTATCCTTTGACATAGGGCTTTAGAATATAGATGTATCATTATTAAAAAAATTGTTGTACAATGTATGTCATTGTGACTTTGACCTTTTGACCTCAAGATTGAACTTGTGTTATTCAAGGAAGGGGAGACATCAGTTTTAGTGCGCTAAAACAGTTTTTCCTAGTTTAACACTGAAAAACGCAAATGTTGTGAGAAAATTTAAAAGACGTCGTTTTTCTGCTACAGACGCGTAACATAATCGGGCATTTTTTATTTTTTTTAGCATTTCTAGATGTAACTTTTTAACTTGTTTTAAATCATACATGATATATTTTATGAACAGGTTCTTGTAAACTATAATAGGAACTTTTTTGTTGAATAAAATCCAAGTTAAGCACAATGTTGTCATGATCGCATTTTTTCGTCTTGAAAAAAGATGTAGACGCTACGAAAAATAATTCACAAAAAAAATGTTTTTTACAATCGATTTTCTTAAAATATTATATAAAACCAACGATCTCAATAAAAGTATTAAATATTTGGATTTTTTTCTTTATACTTAGACTATTTTTGTCTCGGATTTTATAATAAAAGTTATCAAGGCTATATATTTTTATCGATTTGGTAACTGAATGTCAGCCCTCGCAATTTAACGGGTTTTTTTACATTTTCATTATTTAAAACGTCATATATATTCCTTTGGGGGGAAGGGGGGAAGGGGGGGGTAGTCGCAGTTCCTTTTTCAATAGAAATATTACTGTGTGTGTATAGAAAAAAAAATTAAAAGTATTAAGGAGAGTAAACTTTTATATGCATAATTATATTAGATTTAAACACGAAAAAGAGAAAAAAAAATATGAAAAATAGTTTTAAATGTTTTTAGATGACAAAAATGTACTTTAAAATGACATATTATCATCGACCAAATGAAGCATAACGGAATTTTATCACAATTTCTTATAGGATAATTAATAAGGACTGAATAATAAAAATATTATCACGAGTCGGTGAACGCATCTGATTTAACGAGTGTAAAATCGTTGTATTCATTGAAAACTTTTTTTTCAGTTCTAATACTTTAATACAACTCTCAAACATTAAACAGCATCATATATATAACAATGATCAGGGGCCAGGTTTTCGAAAGTATCACAAAGTTGATCGTAATACATATCGCATGTCATAAGTTACAACCATGGTAAGATGGTCATAAGACTCATCGTATCATGTAAAACAAAGCCGTCGCAACACAATCATTAGTGTGATTGTGTTATGACCATCACAAGTCACTGAAACATGTTTAAGTATAGTATATAATAGTTTTGATACTGTATGTAAATGTACAATCATAATGGTAAAGTCCAATATTAAATGATAAATAAATATATAAAATAGAAAAGTTAGCATTTTATATTGTGAACTTGTGAACTATGCCTTAGAAACCATTAGAAAGAACTCGGAGTCGAGCAGTACTTTAGATGAGATAGGGAAAACTTTTGTAGGACATAATTGGGTGTGTGCAAACATATTGCATAGGTTGAACATCATTGACCATGACAATATATTTAAGAAGGGACTGTTCATTTAATTTGGATGTTTCTGGCCAAAATGTTTTTTCCGATTCAGACGCAAAAAATTATTATGTAATAAAAGGTATTTTCTTTTATTTTGCTTAAAAAAAATCAATATAAAAATCTGCGCGACGGTTGTATTGCAATATGCAAGTACCGTTTACTCTTCCGGGGCACATAGTTCATTCTCGTTACGACTTGAGCTCGCATTGTCAGTTCTGTTCAGTTGTGGTTTGTGGGTTATGCGTTAAATGTTTAATTGTTTGTGTTTGTTGGTTTAACTTTTCTCTCTCTTGGATTTTTAACTTGGAAACGCCCCTTAAATTGGCACATCTTTTTCTTTCAGAGTTAAAATATTTATTAGCCAAAAACCATGTCCTCTCCAAGTTGAAGGTCCTTAATACTATTTCCCAATGAATTTAATTAGTTTGAGTTATTCTGTAAACATTCCATTCTAAAATATGTTCTACAAACTTCCCCTGTAGTCTTTGAAAAATTATACAAGTAAACAGCAGTCATTTAAGATCGTTACATTTCCAATAGAGGGAACATGATGGGAATTGCTTCCCCTTTATAATCAAACAACTATTTTCAGTCTTTCAACCTTTCCATGAAGAATGTTTGATGCAAATAAAATAAAATCTATATGGTGTAACATTTTTTTTCCATTGAATAAGTGGTGTCAAATCATATGTTGACCCCCTTTTGAGAGAGCTGTTGTAAGCCGAGTTTAGTTGGTGGATGTTTACATACAATTTTCTCCGGTGTTAATGAAAATTTCATCCTTGTTTAAAAATCACACAAAAAATATCCATCATGTAGAAAGTTTTATTCTTATTTTATTAAACTTCACCCATTTAAAAACTTGAAAACATACATTGAACATCCAGTCTTGATGTTTGATCCTATCATAGTCCAGCAAAGTTGTAATATCTAGCTTTAAGCTCTGTCACAGTCTGACTTCCGGTTGCGCAATACTTAATTCCTGTAATGTTTCCTATAATTATATGGTACTTGTGATCATCATATCTTATAGCACCACTGTAGGAGTCGTAAGATTTTGAAAAATTTTGCGATGCATCGCAATTTACGATCCTTTCCAAAACGTAGTTCAAGACTGCGACGTACCGTATTTACGATCCTTTCCAAAACGTAGTTTAAGACTGCGACGTACCGTAAGACCATCTTTCGACACTTTGCAGTCGTAACCTGGCCCAAGAAGCGCCTATTGTCATAATAGCATCTTTTATCATAACACGTGTTTAACCTGTAACTAAAAGTATAAATGAAACTGATTAGCGATATAACACACGGAACAAGTAAAATCTGAGTGCGTTCCCGTACGAGTGATTATAATTTAAATACGCATGAGACCTAATAGAATATCGTATCTATTACACAATATTTAATCGTTTTTAAACAAATTTATGAATGGCGTATGTTTTTAGATATCAGCAGTCTTGCCAATAAACTGGTCAAACCTGTTGTTCTGTACAGAGACAACAGGCGAAGCCTGATCCACTGGATGCGATCAAGGCCATGACGACACAGACCCGTCTCCTATGAGCGATGTCCAAAACATGACGTCTGATCAATATATAAGGAACACAAAGCCACAGATAGTTTATCTTCAGTTAAAAGAGATTTTATTTATTTCCTATTTTCCACTTATTTAATGCGATTGAAAGAAGTTTAAGCTTGATTAGTCGAAGCATTGGCAAAACCTCTGTTGTTTATTTTTTCTGTCTAATCAAAGACAATCGTCTCTTTGACCATCGACCTGTATATTAAACATATATACAAGTCTATGCTTTGACTAATGAAATAAATTTTGAAAATTGGCTTTGCCTGTTCCCTGCGTACGTGGGAACAGGTTGACCAGTTTACCAGGCCAACAACACAATACAATTGTTGACTTCATATTTTAATGTTTGGCGTCAAAATTGTCAGTTTTAGGGGAAACCACGCAAGAGTGAAAATATTTGGTTATTTTCACTGAAGTGTGAATTTAACAGATTTTATTTCACAGGGAAAAATCGGTATTTCATATGCATCTATGTAAAACATTGTACATGTTTCGTTACGGAAAATAGTACCAATATCTTGCGCGACGTCATTATATATAGTTAAATTTTCTTGTATGCCTCTTGTTTTTGTTGTTGTTGTTTAAACGATATTTATATAACTTTATTACGCTTCAACTGTTTTCTTTTTAAGTTAACCATTGAGTAAGTAGGAATCTTAGAAAAAAAATTAAAGCATTGTAAATTATTTAGACGAGTTCAAATAAAACGTTTATGAATTAGGTTAACGTACTTCTGTACTTTGATTTATTTTTATGTTAGGTCTTCATAAATTATTTATCTTTTTATGCTGTTTACCAGGATGCTGTTTATGGTATAGAAGGTTACGACTTACAAGGAAACATGTTTCAAAGATTTCATTATTCAGCGTTATCGCTCAAACTAAATGCTGTACACCATAAAGGTAAATCATTTATCTGCAACATATAGAAATATAGGTTGGAGAGTATATACAGAATAAATCATTTACGTTTCTGTTTTTTCTGAACATGTTTTGATAAAGATTCAAGATTTTTGAATTGCATATTGTAAACATTATTAGATGACACATACACTTAGTACACTATTTCTTTAGTTGTCATGGAAATCATTCTTGTTGCTGACGAAGCTTATGAGATTTTTCCAAATCATGGTTCCTTGCATATAATATGTTTATTCACAAAAAGAAATAAGTTTCGTATAAATCTCAGAAAATGGCATTTTTGACTAGAAAAAAATAAATGGCCAAAAGGGTTTCACTATGTTATTTATGGAAAAAAAGCAAAACTAGGTCTCCGATGACAATAAAGAAATCCGATCAAAATTGGTTGTTAACATATAGACCCTAAATTGGTGTCAAACTTAATGGAAGTCCGTGGGTTTGTAAGACAAATTTTGTTAATTAATTAATTAATTAATTAAAATATATTTTTTTACACCCTTTTCATATTACAAAAAAAAACCCGCAGTCGGCCTATTTGACTTTTTTGGACAATCACCATGTTATTTAAAGAAAGCAGTAAGAATTCGTATTGGAAAAAGGCTGTTGCTAATGAAAATGGTATGATCTAAGGGTATTTAAAGCATGATTTCTAATGTTTCCATACAAAAGTTTCACTCAATGTAATGATGTAGCTTTTACCTTTTGAGGTTTGTCATGGTGAACTCTCTTGTCTCAATAATTTAGTAGACTTATTTTAACTCCTTTAGAACATTCGAGACGACGTAGGTCGACAACATGGGACCTTTTTGATGTCTATCGAAAGCTTGCATCATTTTCTGGTGGACAGCTCTACCAAACTACCAAAGATCAAATTCCAAATGCTGCTTTAATTTTTAAGGTATGATTGGGTGACGGAAAACTGAAACACGTATAACATGTACAAAGAAAGGTTATATACTTATGCAATGCAAAAATTGTGTTTTTGAATAAAATTTTTAGTAATACTAGTATACAAATATAGGTTATGAATTCTATATGGAAGAGCCAAGCTATGATACAATATAATGTATAACACAAAATTAAGAAATCAAATTGTAAAAAAGCTTTTATTCTTAGCTGACAAATGTCATGTCAGTATCGCTTATAATATATATGCTTTTAAATACTTTAAAACAGTTCTTTGAGATTAAACGAAAAGGTACACCGGTGTCAGACAACTTCTAGGAAGTTTGTCTTTGAAAAGGGCCGAATGTGTATTACCGATAGTAGTGTATTTCTTATACATGTTCCACTGGATTTAATTGTGGACATTTTATTATCCATTTAGTTTGAATACTTAATCAATTTATTTAAAAAATGGTAATTGTCTAAAGCTAGTCGGATCTGAGATGGTGTGAAATACAAATACCAGAACTGGTAAAAAACGATTCATTTGGTTATGCTCTTTTTTGATATTTCAAGGCGTGACCTGTTACCAGCAGCATTTGACTCAAAACATTGGAAGGTCAAAAACCAAAAAAAAAATAAATAAAAAGTACTCAAATCCTAAAGATTCGAACAGGGAAGACAAAGTCAGTACCGGAGATATTGACCTGGTGCAGTACAAAGAAAGAAACCTGGTGTTTTAAAAAAATTTTGAATTCAAAAACCGGAAATGTCAATGACAAAAAATACTAAAAAATGTTTGGCAAATTTGTATCTCTCTGGGACCTCCATTTCTTCAACTTCTTGCTTTGAAGTCCATGCAGACCTTTGTAATTTCACCTTAAACGCCCGTCAAACTGAACCAAGACCTTATTACGAAATTGATTTTTCCCAAACCGTGGAGCATCGTAGTGTTGTCGTCCTGGGTACTTGGTCGTGGGTAAATACGACCGCGATACGTAAATTTTTAACATGTTTAAAACATTTGTAGTGCGGTCAAGGTTGAAATAGAGTGTACAAACATAATAGTAAGATCGTGAGAAGATCTAAGTATATAGTTGGCTTCAGTCGTATTGATTTCGTGGTACAACCGTGGGAAGGTCGTACTTAAAATGATGTCCGATCCCACCACGCTTGAAATACGCTTTCGCCACATTATTATACTATTACATTGAATATCATTCTACCACAACACTACGACGCTTTCGTTCTTAGTACGATCTTACATGATCTTTTTGCGTAAAATACATGTAACAGTTCATTTGTTTCTCAACTGATAACAATTCAATGCATAAAAGTATCAATTTATCTTGCCTCAACCCATATGCAGAAAATGCCTCCCATACATTTCAGTAGCTGGAACATTTCAAAACTCAAAATAATTACATGTTTATATTTGAAAACCTATATCTAGTGAGTCTTTATAAATAATTAGTAAGGGCATAGGATAGCTATCTCGTGTTCAAATTTTATACCATAATTGTTTTATAAAAAATTGACTATAGTGAATGAGTTTGATGGAATAATTCCGACGGCCTGTCCTCAAACTGTCATTCTGTCGATCAAGCGGGCAAAGAATTCATGAATTTGTAATTAGAGCTTCTTAATGACTTCTTGTTTATTTTTAAAATTTCAAAAACATTATTTCAAATTTGGGAAAATATGTATTGTATATGTGTTGATTTGTTTCATTAATTTCAATAACAATACTTAAAAACTTGAAAATCCTCATAATTGTAGTGACGTCGCGCACAATGTTCATACCATCGTTAAAAGCGTCAACCAAGTTTAAAGAAAATTACTTTTTTTTAATTGCCGGAAATATAACAAATAAGAAGCTTATATCAAATTTAAGTGTAGATTCTGTAGAATATGTTTTTATAAGTCTTTTCAATATCATTTTTCACAGAATAACAGGGGCATTCTGAGAAAATTGAAAATACATCATTTTCGTGCTGTAGACGCGTAACATAATCAACCAAACATTTTTGTATTTTTGGGTGTAACTTTTTTAGAAATTGAGTTATACATGTCATATTTCACAAACAAAGACTTTTCGACCAACTAAAAAAATTTTGGCTGAGAAAAATCAAAATAAAGCGCAATTTTGTTATGATCGCCGTTTTTCCACCTGAAAAAAGTATGTAGACGCTGCGAAAATTGTCCCAAAAAATTATTTTTCGACAAGCGATTTTATTTAAAAAACATATTTAACCGACGACAATAGTTCTGATCTCAAACGTACAGAACGTTTAGACATTTTTCTTGATACTTTTTTATGTGTGAATTTTCTTGAACAGGCGCAGAAAACAAAGTAATATGTCACAAAAACGAAAAACGGCGTTTTTAAGTTTTTTAGTCTATGAACTATGTAACTTTATCAGATGAAGTCGAATGTTATTATTTTCGCCTTTAAGATATGTTTTTCTGCAAGCGTATTCCTTTTTATATAAGAAATTTAAAATCATATAAAGGGTTCCTTCTTGTTAAGATCTCAGTTGCAGTACAAGCAAGTCAAATGTCACACGACGTAAAAATGACCGTTTTTGGCGTCGGAAATCTTTTTTGTCAAAATTCTCATAACTCCAATAAAAAGGCGAACAAATAAAACAAATTTTTGCTTATATTTTTCGAATGTGCATTTATTCTAGTAGATGTATCTTAAAAGGATGGGTTGCGATAAGACCCTTTTTCAGCCCACCGCGAAAGTCAAAATTAAAATTAAGTAAATTCAGTCACATAATATCTCATTGGAAAGGTTAATCTTTCTATTTTTTTAAAATAAACGTCTGAAGTTAAAAAGCTTTTTTTATTTTTTAGTAAATGGTGCTTGAAATGAACCACCACAAATGATTTTAACATTGTGTCTATGGGAAGTGGCGCAAATGATTGATATATATCCCTCCCGGAAGTATAGCCTTGCACGCGGAACCAGCTCCATATTTTATTCAAAAAATTATATTAATAAAACACATCTTTTGTGAAAGTTTCAAGCTGGTTCCGCGTGCAAGACATACTGAAATTTTAAAAAGACTATTTTTTTAATCTGTAATCAGTAGTTAAAAACGTGCGAAATCTCTCTGTTTTCTTCCTTTTTCTTGAGACGAGCGGTCATTTCAATTTCAAAATTGTTGTTTTAAGTGATGTGTACAAAATGTATATATGATGGACCTTTTATAGAATTGTGATCACTGTCTTCAAGTATATAAGCACAAAATTTCAATTTATTTAAGCCCTACCTAGAAATTTTCTTTAATTTAATATAAACTTTTCTTTCAAAATGGACCAATTTTGAACCCAACTTTCGAAGCTGTGTTCGTGCAAAAGAATTTAAAAGTAGTCGTTTACAACAGTACAATCATTTTGCTACAAAATAAGGTATAAAGTAACAGGATATGAAATACTTTTTATTTTTCGCCTATAGATGGGCCAAAATAGGGCCTTATCGCAACCCATCCTTTGAAAATATACTACTTCATATTTAAACGCACTTACATTTTTTCGATTTCTCACACAAATGTCACATGTCCGAAAAGCAAGACAAAATACTACTATTTTTACCTTTGCTTCAATATTTGAGACAATGTATCTTTCTTTTACAGTGCTGGGTTAAAACTTTGAAACCATTTTTAAAATGTGCATTTTGTCAACTCGTTGTAGAACTAGTCTCGGAATTTTATAATAAAAAATTAACAAAACCATCGGATTTTTACGATTTCGCACTTTAATGTCACGCTTGCTAGTTTTTGACGTTTTTCAATATTTTAAAAAACGACGTAACCATACACGATTAACTAATTATCTGCGTTTGGTTTATTTTTTTTCCCTTTTATCTTTATTTAAGGGAAAGCTAATTCCCTCTTGATGTGGACATACTGGTGTGTTTATATAAAAAAATAAAACTTAAATATATGCAATAAAGAAAGAAAACTTATAAATAAATACGTATTACAAGTATTTTATGATAAAACAAGAAAATGACAAACATGAAACGAAAAGCAGAATATAAAACAAAACTGAATTCTGATAAATATTCTAAAACGTTTTGAATGGAAAAAAGTCATACTTAAAAATATCATATAATATCGGAAGAAGCAAAACGGATTTTATATACATGTATAAGCACAATCTCATTTGTTTGTACAACGTCAATTTGACGACGTTACGGAAAGTGGTACCAATATCGTGCGCGACGTCAGTAGTATTTTATGCGTTTTTCAAAAGGAATTATCACCATGAAAAAAAACACTTCTTTGGCAAACTTATTGCATTGCAAGACAAGACATTCTATTATGTACTTGATAAAACCAAATATAAAATAAAATTCGAAATATTTGCATTAAATTTCATGTTTTATTGATATACTATCAAACAGTTGGTCGAGGGTACCCCTGTTCAACGTAATATAAATAAAAACTCGACCATACGACAAGTAAAATATAAAATTAGAATCAAGTATTGTTCGTTTAAGCCCAAAATTAGCAGTATGTCCTTTTGGGACATTAAACTTTTAAATAAAAAGTCTTTATGGATTCCATCTACTCTACTAGTAATAAAATTAGAAAATGAAGGACTGTTGTGTGCAAAAATAAAGTCTAAATATCTAAAAGTATTGCTAAAAACTTCGATCGGGTTCTGATTGTTGGGGTCTTTTTGTAATAAAGCCATAAATTGTTATTTATAACAGTATAGGAAAAGGTTAGCTTTAAGTGGCGCACAGTTAGTTCCAATAGAAATACCAATGATTTGGCGATAAATTTGTTTACCAAAACGTATGTAAATATTATCTAACAAATTATTTAGAGCAGTAATAAGCAAATATTACTCAAAATTAGTTAAATAGTGACTGGTGCGTGTCACATATGTAAATTTAGACTGTCCGTCTAAGTTGTTCTCAAATAATTCATAATCTTTTAGCCATTGTACTTTTTTATAATATAATTTTTGCCATAACTTGTAGTCCGTCGTCCGTAAACTTTTCCAAACGTTAACTCCTCTGAAACCATCAATTGCAACCAAACTTCGTACAGTTATTTATTGGCATAATTATGTGCTTAAAAACTATTATATGAATATGATTCATTAAAAAAACATGGCCACCATTGCTAAAAATAGAAGATGGGGGTAAATTGCAGTTTTTGCAAATAAATCAAAGACCGTCACATATATAAAAATTCTGGCATGATTTAAGAAATCAACACCCCCAAGATCTACCTGCCCTGAAATTTCAAAGAAGATTCAACAACCCATATTGGAGTTATTGTCCCTTTTCCAGGTTTAAAAAGCACTTTTTTAGGCTCAATGTCTTGAAAACTATTAAAGACATTTGAAAAAAATAATTGCATGTTGTTAAGTGAATCAAGATCTGTACTAGGGTCAAAGATGTGTGACCCTTTCTTTTGGGAGTTATTCCCCTTAGAAAGTCAAAACTGACCATTTTACAGCATTCCCTCATTATATTATAATTGTTAACTCCTATGACATCATTGGTTCACTAGCTGTTCATTAGCATGTGTGGGAGAAAACTACCGTTTGGATTTTTTATTTGTTAAAAAACATAGCTCTTGTTACTAAAAATAGATCATATGGGTTAGGTTGTAGTTATTTGAAGAAAACTTCAGAACGGTGACAAATATCAAAATTCTGATGAGAAATAATAGTGTTCAGCACCTAAAGATCTACCTGCTCTGAAGATTTGAAGACGATCAAATCACCCGTGTAGGAGTTTCTATGTTGATTGTTTTTTCTAAAAAATGCACTTATTAAGCTCAATATCTAAAAAATTATTACAGTTATTTGAGCAATTTAAATTGCACATTGTTAAGCACATTAAGATCTACAAAATCAAGAAAGGGTCAAAGTTGTAGGACCCTTACTTGAAGCAGTTTTCCCCCTTAGAACGTCAAAATTGTCCATTTTACAACCTTTACCCATTGTATTGCCAACCGTTTAAGCTAGAGAAAAACTTTAAATTACAATATGATGGAAGTTTTTTTAACCCATATCTGAGTTATGGTCCCTTAAATGTCTACTTAA
The DNA here is from genome assembly GCA_963971305.1 of Arcuatula senhousia. NCBI lineage: Eukaryota > Metazoa > Mollusca > Bivalvia > Mytilida > Mytilidae > Arcuatula > Arcuatula senhousia. The sequence goes on from OZ020311.1 coordinate 21,296,154, forward strand.
CTGTTAATGCCTCATTCATGTATCTGAAAAAAATGTAAAAAATAATAAAAAGCTTTTGATTGCTATAATGTTTAATAGAACCAAACTTCAATGCAATAAGTTAATCAATTTTTTCAGATAACATCTTATTAAACATATGCCCCTTTAAATGTCAAAAAGGCGTATAAGTCAGGTGAGAGATTCAGGCTCCTGCGAGCCTCTTATTATGTTTTAAAGTGCAAGGTAAAGTGGTATAACACTGGGCATCTTTTCTGATCATGTTACCAAATTTAAGCAAAGGCAAAAACATTTGCTATTTAACTGTATGAAGATTGTTGGTGTGATAAATTATTCGAGAAAAAATATGTTTGAAACAAAACCTAACGTACATTTTTCAAGGGAGATAATTTATATGAAATGTGTAGGGAAAATTCAGTTTTTCCAATTTATTTTCAGAAAATTAACGGTGACCCCATGATTAAATACCTTATTAGATACCTTATTTTCAAATGACTAACAAAAATTTATGTTTTGACAAAATATAACAAAAATCTATCCCGTGAAATTCAAAAAAAAAATAATTTAAACCATTTTTCCCTATATAATCTATATAAAAATAGCCAAATTTGAAGTGTTTTTGATCAATTTTCTACAAAAATTAAGCACGGTGGCCTATTCTTTTTATTATTTTTTTTTCGAACATATGCACAAAGATACTTCTTATGCCAAATTTTAAAAACTTTCTATCCTACCGATTTTTCACTATTGTACTACCTTAAGTTCGAGAGATCGTAGAACAGTTTTTGTAATCGTTGTTAAATCTTACCCAGTGTAGTACAAGAGAAGTGAAAACATATAACGATCGTAACAATGACAGATAATTCGTAAGAAGGTCATGACTGGTCGTGGTATATTTCTAGAATGGTCGTACATGTAGGAATGTTGCTGAAGCAGCGCATAGCAGTCTGGATGGCCATGATGGCATTGTTTTAGATTTGGTCATCAAAAAAATTCCCCATGAGCTATCCTACTATGGTCGAAGTAGTGTCGTACTTGTCACATTGGCTTCGTTTCAACAAATCGCCGCGACTCTACTACGATCATTAAGGTCGTGGAGGTCATGGAGAGCGAAGAAGTTAGATCATGGCCAGTGTGACAGGAGCTTTATTACTATCAATGAAGACCAAGTAAGCGATTCAGGTTCCTATGTGTCTCTAGTTTTCATATTGCATGTAATTTGTGGTATACATTTTATTAGGCATCGCTTGCAAAATCAGAAGTAGTTATTTTGAACAACATCTTTCCTGGAGGACCATCAACAGCGAAAACAATCGAGATTCCTGTAGACAACAGTATCACGCAGTTTACATTGAATATCCATTCAAATGTCGATGTACCTAGATTTCTTCTAAAAGACTTCAGAGGTATGCAATGATAACTTTTATGAATTGTTACTTAGAGAAGTGAGTGTTGTTTGTTAGTTAGTCATGAAATAAGTTAATACTTCACTACAAAGAATTGCACATTTTCCTAAAGCGATAGAAACAAAGTTAAAAGTTTTAGCCATTAAATTCGATTGCTTTGTAAATTTTAATTGCAAAAAAAACCTCAGGAGGGTAGGGAAAACATATTACTTTTTAGACATAGTGCAAATACATCCAAAGGTTAGTCCTGCAATTATAAATACCAGTACCAGGTAAGCTTTAAACAAGAAAACGGGATCGAATGTCAGTTAAAAGATACGCAGATGAAAAATTTGCAGAATCATTTTTATTTATTAATTGCAAGCACAAATGCTACAAAGACCTTCAAGATCTCCAATTAACTCAATAACGTCCTTATTTTGGCGTTATTTTGAAGTAGAATTACTACCAAGAATACAAGAATACAATTTTATTTGACCAATCATGGGCCCTCAAGGGGCAATAACAGTACAAATATCAATTTATGACAGAATATACATGAAGACATATATGTGGCAATACAAAATAATATATACAAAGCAATTGTAATAATTTAAAAAAGATCAGTGGAGATACACTGTATTTTTTTAATAACACCAGACTCCAGGAGGACTTTACATAGGTTATTTAAAATTGTTTCATTTTCACAGTTAAAGGTCCAGATTATAGTTTATTGAAAGAGGACGTATTATTAAAATGTGAATTAGTTTTAATTATTGTATCAAATAGAGTTTCTCTAGATGTAGTAAAATGAGTATAGTTAGTAAAATAATGAATCTCATCATCAATTTCATTTATAGAACATCTTTCGCATAATCTTTCGTTTAATCTACCCCTTGGTAACACGGTATTCAAAACAAGATATCATTATGATCAACGGAAAAAAGAATTATCATTCAACGGATTTTTTATGAATGACAGCACTGTAACAACCGTTATTGTAATAAAAACCGTTATTGTAATAAAATTTGTTATATCAATTAAAAGTGGATTTTTAAAATTGTATCTAAGATATTATCATCAAACATAATTGAATATTTTAACTAATTATGAAAATGGTTAACATTTAAAAACAGTTTATTACAATAACAGTTGTTATCACAATAACGGTTGGTATGCTCAACCGTTATTGTGTCGTATTATTTGAATTTTTGAATTTATTTAACTTCTTAGTTGAAGTCAAAATATATTTCATGATTGCTAAATACCGATATCAGTTGTTATTATTATCATCATAACAAAAGGAATGACTTTTTATTACAATAACGGTTGACGACCGAAATCCTTATTGTAAGAACAACCGTTATGGTAATAAACTTTTTCAATCAACCATATTTCATCTTTAAAGCACAAAAAATGAGTAATTGAAAAACGGTATTTCAGTCATTTTAAACAGTTTCCTCATTTTCGAACTAATTTGAGAAATGAAAATTTGTCTTACAATTTTGGCTATGTGTCAGATCTTTTCTGAAAATATGAATATATGATCTGAAGTGGATATAGAAGTACTTGTACTTGAATATACTTATTGATTCATATTTAATGATTTTGAGTCATTTGTAAACAAAATTCAAATTCATCTTTGAAGTTTTTATTACAATAAAGGTCAACGACCGAAATCCTTATTGTAACAACAACTGTTATGGTAATTAACTTTTTCAATCGAACTTATTTCGTCTTTAAATCATCCAAAATGATTAATAGTCACGGAAAATTGGTATTTCAGTCATTTTAAACAGTTCTTTCTTTATTTTCAAACTAATTTTAGAAATTTTTTTCTAACAATTTCGGCTAAGCGTCCGATATATTTTGAAAATATTAATATATCTGATCTGGATATAGATTATCTACTAGTACATTGTACTTGAATATACTAATTGATTCATATTTAAGTCATTTTGATTCACTTCTTAACAAAATTAATCTTTGCAGTTTTTATTACAATAACGGTTGACGACCGAAATCCTTATTGTAACATCAACCGTTATGGTAATAAACATTTTCAATCAAACTTATTTCGTCTTTATCATAATCATAAATTTAAAAACAAAGACAAAATCGGTAGACAAAAAATCATCACAACGAAACAAACTACACAACAACATAAGACATACACACACAGACTAATGGTCTCTGAAAATCGGCATTAATCAGGGATTTTTGCCCTTTACAAAGATGTGTTTTAGTAAACACTGTTTCGCTTTGTAAGATTTCTTCAGGTCGCCTTGCAGACGACAACAGTGGTTTAAAAATACTTATTACAAGACAATAAAAACATTAATTAGAGATATTCTACATAAATAAATGTATTTTATAAAACGGAAAGTACTATAACAATGTGTTAGTATTTATCTTTACAACAAAAAGAACTCATTCAATATTATTCTTAACAACATGACAAGAAAAGGCAGAACAGAATACTATTTTATACTTATTGACTGGGTATGAGGGAAATAGGTAGATTATGTTCCCCGAGGTGCAACTATTGCCTGAGGCGTAGCCGAAGGCAATAGTTGTCTCCGAGGGAAAATAATCTATCTATTTCCCAAATACCCAGTCAGTAAGTATTTTATTATACCGAAAGAAACAACAGAAAAGAATGTTTATAATATTTGACTATTTAAAAATGCATATATAAAAATAATTAAAAAAGCAATTTTTAAGACTTACTAAAAAGTTGCATTGAAAGTACTTATAAAAGTTTATTACGGAAAACTCGTGCAATTAATTATATGTAGTGTGACGTAACATAAATTAAATATATCAATCAAAATGAAATAAAGAAAACGATTGGATAAAGGCGGGGCTTAATGACGTCAGAGGGCAAATAGTTGTGGCGAGGGCAATAGTTCGGAAACTATTGACCGGTCAATAGTTCAAAACTAGCAAACAGAAAAAATAGTGAAAATATTGTATATGCATTTATTAAAGAAAAACACTACTGAGGTATAATAAAAATATATATATAGTAAGTCTGTGTAACAAAATAAGCAAAAGTATGCCCGCAATTGCCAATTTAAATTTGTACCAGAAAAGGAGAAATCAATAAGTACATATAAGTACTAGTAGATCATCTATATCTGTTTAATATCTTATATTATTCTTTTTTAGAATATATCTGACGCTTAGCCAAAAGTGAAAGACAAATTCTAAATTTCTCAAATTAGTTAGAAAATAAAGGACAACTGTTAAAAATCAATGAAATATCAATTTTTCATGACTATCAGTCATTTAGGATGATTTAAAGACGAAATTAGTTTAATTGGATTATGTTTATTACCATAACGGTTGGTGTTACAATCAGGATTTCGGTCGTCAACCGTTATTGTAAGAAAAATTTCGAAGTCATTCTTTTGGTAATAATAAACCTCAATAACTGATATTGGTATTTAGCAATCATGATATATGTTTTATCGCCAACAAAGAAGTAAAATAAATTCAAAGTGTGATTAAATATTAATCTATAACAAGATTATTACAATAACGGTTGAGCATGCCAACCGTTATCGCGATAACAACGGTTATTGTAATAAACTGTTTTTAATGTTGGTTATTTTCATAATTAGTAAAAATATTTAACTGTTTTGGTTATAATATCTTAGTTACAATAAATTCCTTCATTTAATATTAAAAAATCAACTTTAAATTCATTTTATATTTTTATTACAATAACGGTTGTTATTACAAAAACGGTTGTCACTAGTCGATGTGATTATTTGGATTTTTCTGCAAGTCCTATAACAAATTCTTGTTTGTTGGAGAAACTGAGCAAACAGCAATAGATAGACTTTCATTGCAAATACATGTGATCATTTAAGGGCAGATTGACGAATAAACGCTATAAGAAGTGAATTGCTAAAACAATAAAGTACGTAATATGGACGAAACAAAGATTAGATAGAGAAACTCAAGACATACATGTAAGCGACAAGCGGGTTTAACTCCAAGACAACCAATCATGTGAAATGAGTATAGGTGACTATTTCAATATAAGACATTTGACTTCTGTATAATATCGCTTACGTCGATTTTGGCGTCACTCGCATGGACATTAGATATTTGGATAAATATGATGCTGGTAGAATTAGAAAACGAGACTTGCAGTCTTTTTTTTTCGATTCTGATGAATGCAACTGCCGAAAGGAGAAAACCGTAACGACGATTGGTATAACTATGAAAGTTATCCCTTTGTAGTTGTTCATGCATTTTCGTTAGAAAATGAAGATGCATGTTATTTGTTTATATGGAAAATTAAAAGAACAACACTTTGTATTGTGAATCGTAAATGTGAAATCAACTTGGGCATCTCACAGGTTTGTCGATACACTAAGATAATTTGATACCCCCATTATGTAGTGACAAACAAACATAGTTGTTTTCTCTCTCAAATTCTAAATTTTGAGCCATGCTCTCTTTTGCATTTTCAAACTTAGCATCTGAAACTGCTTAAGAAGGGTTTGGTCTTCTGATGTCCTTGAAGTCGAGATTGATGTAATTAAATACATAATGGAGAAATTCAAAACTCCGATGTGCAATAGACACACTTTAGGGAGAAACATTATTCAACAAGTTGGAAATTGAACTAGAAAAAAACTCAGTTTTTTTAGTTATATGCATGACTACTTAACAAGCTGCTGACAGTTTTCCTAGTTTATCTGTTTGGTAAATAGCAATCAAAGTCAATTACAATATAACATTTACTGCCGGTATCCGATTTTAAATTGATACACCACAGGGAACTAAGGTAAACTAAAGCTTAACATCTTTAAGGGTACAAGATACAGTAACCGTCGCTAAGCAGACTTACGCAACGTCATAGAAAGGTTTTCTGCGAACACGACGTTACAATCGTTTATCGTCATAAAAGATTCGCGGAATAAAGTTTTATTCGCGAAATATGGCATTTCTATAAGGTAAAGTATACGTAATTGAGTGCCTTTAGCGGTTGCTACGTAACGTCATAATATGTGCTCTCTCAAATGGCGCGACAAAGTGTTGAAGCTGTATCGACGAATAAAACAGTAAAATCGTTTATCAAATCTACAAGAATGTTCTATAAACTACGAGAGAAAAAAATCAAGTAAAAAGTACTACTGTCTTAAGGAATACAATTTATTTGGTCATATATGCAGGAAGAACTAGATCAAAAAGCTTTACCACTTTCAAATAAAAACATAAAAGGCAATACTGCATCCTTTGCTTTTGTTATTTTTTATAACTAAGGTTGCAATTTCGAAAAAGAAATTTGTGGACAGTAGACATGATGACTATAAAGTCTTTTTTTAAAAACTTAATGGCATTCTTGGGATCGAACCAAACCCTTTGTCACGGAAATTTCTAAATATTCTAGTATATAAAAGATTGATAATTTTCTGGCAAAAGTCTTCACCAAATAATGTCAATTTTGCTGGGCACGTATAAATGAAGGTAATAGATGACTAATGAATCTCAAATGTCCAAGAGAAAAGACAAAACAAAACAAAAGTAACTAAGACACACCAGAAAAATTCAAGATCGCAATGGTCCGGACTTAGTACAGGCATTTCTAAAGAAATTATGTATTGGCAAGCTTTATGCTACATGTACCAAACCAACAGATATTTCTAAATGCTTTAACCCTAAAACTATAAGCACATACATGTATCTGCATTTTACACAGTAATAAAATACCATTAAGTCCCGTACGGGACCCGGGTGGCGAAAAGGCCCGCAACAGAGCCTAGCTTGTCGTAAAAGGCGACTAAGGGTCTTTGGATTCTAACATCGGTGTTAGTACTCAGCCAACAAAGCGACAAAAGTGTGTACCCTATAGGTGGCTGAAATTGGTGGCCCTCGCCCGCGGGGGATATCAGGTCTATAATACGGAAACCATGACCGCTGACCATAGTGGACCAACGTGTGTGAAGAGTGTCACGCTTTATGCACGTAAAAGATCCTTATTCTAAATTTGTTGATCACCAATTAATGCGCAAAATAGGCTAAATTTTCCGCCATACCCATATCTCCCGGCATTTTCCTGTGGTCTTCAAAATTAACTGTTTCTTTGTTTCACACCTCATCCTATTTTCTCATCATCATTCCATGTTCATCGCTTTTAAATAAACTATTATTATATTATGTTAGCTTTTGGTCAAAATTTGGATATTGAAAGTCCGATTTTGTGTAAAAAGAGTAAAAGTAAAAGGTGTTTAAGTTGCGTTTTTCCTATTTGTCTTTGTTAATTTCCCGCCAAAATTGCTGTTTTCAAATGCATATATTTCAAAAACGAGGTCCGAAACCCCCATTTTTTATTGCATATATGGATGTATATCACTAAGAGCCATATGTCTGCAAATTGTAATTAAAATCTGGATATATGTCATTAAGTATCGTCCAAACTTAATGAATTTCTGCAACAATGGAAGGTGATCTCTGCTATGAGTTAAACGCGCACCTTTATTGAAATTGAAAGACACTCATATGAAAAATATTGCTTAAATCTATGATTTTTGCAACCAAATAGTTATTTTTTATACACTTTATGTTTTCAACAATTTTTTGACAATGATTTGGCACATTTTCTTTTATATAAATTCCATAGTTGGGCTATTTTGCCAATGTGGAATTATCAACAGGTAGTAGAAAATATTTTAATCCTCTATACAAGATAATTCGCTTCCTATTGATGTGAGTTTTTACAGATCAGAGAGATCAACTTCCATTGTTACACATTCGATAGAAAGATTTTCTTTAAGTGTAGGTTAAAGTGTCTTGAAGAGCTCTTGTTCAGTTATGGATAACATTTTACTCGCTGTAAATTCTGAAATCTTCCCATGTGTTATACGACAGACAACAGGATTGATCTTTTAGTGCATAGTTTCTTCCGCGAAAGTTGGTAACCAGAATGTATCCTTTCAAAGTCGTAATAATGAAAAAACCTATTGATATATTAAGGTGAGATACAATAAATATTAATCGACCAAACCTGTCCATCAAAACATTGCTACGAATGCAATGTAAATGGCCACCAAAAAACAGACGCTAAATCAAATACAACTTCCTTAGCACTAACACGTCTGTTATTCGGAGATTATGTTCACTAATAGATCCTGGTTTTATACTAAAACTGGAAAAAAGTAAGCAAAATAAAACGAATAAACTAAAATCAGCACAACTAAACCATTCAACCAAAGAACTCAACGAAATCATACGTTCACTGCCCTAAATATGACTGATCACGGCGCGGAAACTATATTTATTTTTCGAAGTCATCGCGACAGAATATTTTTTTCGTTATTAACATTATTTTATCTGGCAAAAATCATTCTTCAGAATCTTTTTTTTCTTACCCTAAGCTGCCAAAATATTTTTTTCATCAAAAATTATTTTCAGAATATCTTTTTAGATAAAAAAACAAAGCCCCCCTTCAAGTAACATGGTCGGTCCCTTAGTGAAAATTTTATTATAAGTTTGACATTTCTCCAGAATTGGAGATTAAAGAGACCACCGAATCAAATTGCTTCACGTCTTTCTTGGATTTGCACTTCGAATTTGACCCAGGTGGTCATTTCAGTACAAAAATTTACGATAAAAGAGACGATTTTAATTTTCAAATTATTAATTTTCCTAATCTACAGAGCAATATACCTACTTCCCTTGCATACGGTGTTTATATTTCACAACTTATTCGATATGCCAGAGCTTGCACATATTTCACAGATTTTTTGATCAGACACCGATTTCTTCGTCACCGACTTTTGGAGCAGGCTATTAGAAAATACGTCTCATACGATCCCTAAAAAAATTCTTTCTTCGTTATCAGCCACTAGTAGAAAAGTTCAAAATTGAGTTAAAAGATATGGTGGTTAATTGTTTTAATTAGTGTTTGACTGGTCTGCTGTACTGAGATGATCACCTCAATATCCCTATTGTGTCTCACAACTATGCTGTGTTCTATGGTCATTACCGGATCCTAAAATAGCAATGGAAGAGGGAGGTTTGGCGCCATAAAACCTGGTTTAACCCACCATTTCGTTTGAAATGCCTGTACCAAGTCAGGACCATTGCGATCCACCAATTCTCCGGTATGACTGATTCGTTTTTGTCATTTTCTCTGGACTATGAGATTGATCATTCAAGTTCGGTAGTTTTGTTATTACCTTTATCATATTTATATAATTGTTTTATGCTCTTCATATTATAATAAAGATTTTGGCATTTTCAATCTCTGGATAGTGCACCTCTAATGAGTCTTGATTAGACGAATTGCATCTGCGAAGTCTTTTAACTTCATTTGTTGTTTTCTGTTTGTATTCTGTCTTAATTGTCCATTTAGGCTTTAAATGGTCGTTAAATTTAATCAAATTCTTTCGATTTGGATAGTAACTTCAATTTTCTTTCAATACATAAGCAACTAATAATTTTCGAAACTTTAGAGTACTCTATTTACTTTCAGGTAATATTAAACAAATCGACAACAATACAGTGACCCTATACAACATTGGAGAAACATTTTTGAGCATTGTTGTGGAGGTTCGTATGTATTTATCTTGTAAATTGTATAGTTTATGCATCAATAGTTTTTTACAAATGTACATGATCTTAAACTTCGTTGACTTTTTAGCTCACATGACCCGATGTCTGATGATCTTTTGCCATCACTCGGAATCCGTTTTTCGTAAACTATTTTAAATGTAAGCTCCCTTGACACCATTAATCCAAATGCAACTTAACTTGGTGCTATTGTTTATTAATATAAGTGGTACAAAACTGACTTTTAAAATTTGATCCGTAATAACATGGATAGCTGAATGAGCTGAAAATAAAACAAATGGAAAATTACGGGTTTATTTGGTTGTTTTCTTTTTAAAATAATTCAAATACCGTTACAGATATCAAAATTCTGACACAAGTTAAAGTGAAAACATCTCAAGATCTACCTGACCTGAAATTTTGATGTAGATCCAACAACCCATGTAGGTGTTCGCCTTTTTTTTTATTTTGTTTCTTTTTGTACTTTTAGCTCATCTTATTGAAAACTATACAAAATATTGATTTTTTTTTTCAGATCTAAAAACGTTGTTGGACCGTTCCTTATAATTAGGAATTAGTGTTCCTCAAAATTTACCATTCCATTGTCTTTCAACTGTTAACTCCTCTCGTACAAAAAGTTCGATTGCAACCAAGCTGTGTATACATGTAGTTGTTTATTTGTGTGTTCTATGGAGAGTTCCTCTACCGTCCGATCGTTTGTTTTTGTTGTCTTTAAAAGATTTGAATTTATGCATCTTAATTAACCCAGCTCATAAGGCCTGACAGAATTTTTCGCCACCCACATCTGTCTTTGGCTGCCACACCAGCTCTACTCCATGCTTGCCATCCCAGCTCTTTACGCTCTGATTCGGCACTCCTGCGCCACATTGTTCTTGGGCGACCTCTCTTTCTTCTTCCCTGTGGTGTCCAAGTTAGTGCCACTTTGGTGTTGTCGTCATGTGGTTTCCTCAGAGTATGACCAATCCACCTCCATCTTCTGCACCTGATGATCTTTCTAACTGGGCATGCTTTGGTCTTACAGTAGAGGTCATTATAACTGATCTTAGTAGGCCAGAAAATGCGGAGAATTCTTCTAAGACATTTTCTCTGTAATGCTTCTAAGCTGATCGTGTCGCTTTCATTTAGTTTTCACATTTCCGCCCCATAAAGTAGCACTGACATGACATTGCTGTTGAACACTTTGATCTTAGTTTTGTTGCTATATTTTGTTGACTTTCATAGAGGGTTTGGCATGGCAAAGGTGTTTCTTGCTAGACTTAGTCTGTGTTTGATGTCTTCTGTAGTTCTTTCTGTCTTGTTGATGATAGTGCCGAGATATGTAAAAGTGTCTACATCATCAACACTTTTCTCACTAATTTTGATGAAGCTTGTCTCCTTTTTGTTGTTCAATCTCATTACTTTGGTCTTCTCTGTGTTGAGCGTATTTGCAAAGTCTTTCCGTCTTCTCTTGCATATGTTGGTATTTACTAGACAGGAGCGCAATATCATCAGCATAGTCTAAGTCTTCCAGCTGGGTGGTAAACTTCCATCTTATCCAGCCTTTCTTACCTCATAATCCAGTCTACAGCAATGACAAACAGGAACCCCGACATGACACATCCTTGTCTTACTCCAGTTTTGACAGTGAACCATTCAGATGTCTACCTGTTGTTGATGATACAGCTTGTGCTAACCGTTGTACATCTCCCTGATGATTGCAAAAAAGAGATCAGGAATTCCATAATGACTTCAGGATCGTCCAAAGCTTCTCTCGATGTACACTGTCGAAAGCTTTCTTTAGGTAGCACCATACATAGGTTGATTTTAGTCCGACCATCACACTTTAAACCTACATAACTTTCTTATTATTTCACCATTTTCAATAAATGAGACATCATTGGAAAGAAGAAATGTTACTCTTTATGATGATACCTACATATATAGACTACAATATAAAACAAAAGAAATATCTGTTCAAAAGTAAAAATTTCAACATAACTGTCTCAAATGAAATTAGCTCTCCCAGAATTACAAATATCTCCTTAAAGCTAATATAATCTCAATCAACACTGCATGACCTCAAAAACCGTGTCTAAGAATTTTCCTATCACATACCATTCTCCAATAAAGCAATATTTTGTGTACAAGGCTTTATTGCATAAGGGGTCACTATATTGAATGTGCCATAAAATATTTTCTAAAGCTTTAATCTAAAATCTGAGACATTATTTTTGGTTTTGTTGAGCCACATTGGTGTACCCATCTGGGAGCTAAATTCGATCAAACTTTACTTTTTGCATGAAAAATGAAAGGGGAAAAAACCCAAAAATATCAATTTCCTACTTGATATTTGACCTCTAAACCGAGTTCCATCCACACATACATAAAATATAGCCCAAAAAGCATAACCCCCTACACTTACTTAAGAATTTGCGGGAAATATTACATCATATTGACCTTATCTCAGGTCAGTTGTTTACTGTAAAGGGCAAGACTCCTCCTTAACTGACCAGATGGTTCCACTATTGATTGTCTTTCTTATTATTTCTCTTCAAATGACTGGTCAACAGTCATTAAACTTTCCAGCTGTTATAGATAAGCCCTACCTTCATGGTTTTTTGACAGCTTAAATTACATGTGACTTTGTTTTGATTATTTAATTATCACCATATCTCATTAATTATAAGGCGTACTGAAAATATTTTTGCACCATTTGAAAAGGGGTATTTAGTAGTATTTTTAAAGGTATAAAGAAAAAATTTGATAAAATTTAAGCACTTTTGTATGTTGCTACCTTAAAGTTTATGAAGTTTATGTACAGCGATGAGCTATACTCTGTTTAACAATATTTCACAGAATAAAGATCTGTTTAGCTGTCCCATGTCCCTTTTTATATGGTGCCTGCTCATTTCTCAATTTTTCCTCTATCCCTACTCTCAATCTCTCAATAAGAACTCTACAGAAGACTTTTCAAGGTATGGATAGTAGAAAAATTCCTCTGCTGTTGTCACATTTAGTAAGATCACCATTCTTTGGTATTTTGGCTATCATTGACTTCTTCCAGTCATCTGGTATTTTACAGGTTACTCTAACATTCTCAAGCAAGTGCAACAGTTTTCTTGATGTAATACTACCTCCAGCTTTCAACAATTCCCCACTGATGTTGTCAATTCCTGCTGCTTTACCGTTCTTCAACTTATTCAATGCTTTTTCTATCTCTTTTTCTGTGAAAGGACCAGTGTCAATTTCCTCGATTTCCTCGATCATGTTGCCATCAAACCCATTGTCATTTACGTCATCGTTACATAGGTTCTCAACATACAGTAAAAAAAGGTTTATATTTAAAATGATATTTTTGATAATTTTTACATTAAGGGTTACAATTTTACTATTTAACCCTTAATTTAAAAAAAAAATACATTAAGGGTTACATTTGTTATATCTGAAGTAACCTGGAGCTCATAACCCTTAATATAAAAAAAAATACAATAAGGGTTATTTTTACATTAAGGGTTGCGACAAAGCTTTTTATTGCTAAGCTACTTTAACTCCACACTTAGTGCATTGAGTTAATCAATTTTTTTTTCTCAGATGTTACCTTAATAAACGTTTGACCCTTTACACCTGGGTTAACATGTGATCGTGAAATCGCTGGTAATCGTGAACTCAGCTAGGCAAAATGTAAACAAACGAGATAATCCGATGGGAAAAGATAAATTTTGAATAAAATGTAGTCGTTAATGCGGTAAATGTTATCGTTCAAACCGGTTTGTTCCTTTTTATTTTTATCGTGAACCACGAATTTTTATAATGTAATATGTACCCAAAGCTTCTTTTTCTTATCAAATAGTGAAAAAAAAAAACTTTGTTAGTGTAACAAATTAACTTTTTTTGGTCTTTGCAATATACATGTAGAGTATCTCATTAAGGAAAGAACCCCAAAAGGGTAATTACATGTATGTACTACCAATTATCTTTGTTTATAAAAAAATAAACCATGTCAAGACAAAATGACCGTCTTTTCTTGTACAGGAATATACCTAAAATCAATTCCAACGCTATGGGACTTCATACTTATGCTGCATACCAAATACCAAAAGGCTGTAATAAGTAGTTGTTAAGATAATTGTTACGATTTTTTCCATTCATTTTATAAACCGGATTTTTTACTTCCTGGAATCCAGAATTCGCGACCCATAAATCATATTAGTGACCTTTATTATTTATTCTCAAGCTTATGGCGGTCGTTATGTACAGAATATTTAACATGAAAGAGGGCTTCACTTGGTTCCAAACCCGTGTGGTGCCCGGGAGGCAAATAGGCCTGCAAAGGCGCTAAGCTTGTCGGAAGAAGTCCACTTAAGAGCACTCAGAAACGCCTTACATTGGATCCGGTCGCTTAGCCCATAAAACGAATGGGATATGTGCCTAGGGTGTTTGAATGGGACAGCCTTGTCATAATGAATACCGGAGACATCATGCTATAATTAAGAAAACCTGACCGCAAACCATAGTGGGTCAAGGTGAAGGAATAGGGCCTGTGGCTGATCCAGAAATTTTTAAAGGGGAGGGCGTGCAATTAAAAAGGTTTTTGGGACATCTTATTTAATACAGTTCCTAACCAATTTTTCCTGTCAAACGGGAGGGCGCGCACCCGGCACGCCGGTCCTTAATCCGCCTTTGATTAGTCACGCTTCATACACGTAAAAAATTCCTTTGCGGACCGCCAAGTAGTGCATCACATAGAGGCTATATTTTCTGTCCCTACTCACCTCGCTCTTTTTCCTGTGTTCTACAAAATTTACATTTCTTTTCTTTCCCATCGCAACCCCTTTTTTCTCGCTCAGTGTGTATAGGTTCAACCATGATTCAGTATTGAAATTTCGACAGATAAGGATTGCCTATGTGAACCTGGTTAAGTGTTGGCTATTTCCCATACTAGTAAGTGTTCTAACTAGTATGACATCATTCAGGTAAGGGTTCTTCATTGTCAGTCACCATAGGTAAGAGTTCCAGGTTATGCGATTTTTTTAGGAAGGGTTTCGTTATTTTGTGACAGGACAGGCTAATGTACCCCATTGCGCTATAGGCCAATGTACCTATGGTGCATTGCGGGTACATTAACCTTGTAAGTTGGTTCGTTTTCCTTATCGGTAATGGTCGTACATTAGCCCTTTTTGCATGGCATACATGATGCTGTGCTATTGATGCTGTGTCTTGAGTCAAAGTTCAATTCGTTGTTTCAATTAGTTCTTGTCCTGATTATGATTGAAATTTTTGACTGGCCATTGACATTAAACAAATAACAAACAAACAAACAAACAACCCTTGGCGCCGTGCGAAATAAAAAAAAAAATTTACAGGCATACATGATATTTTAATTGACAGCCTTATTCTTCATAACAGAAATCCTTTCCAATGTTTTCTGAACCTGTGCTGTCAAAACATATTTTTCTTTAAAAAAAAACAGATTTATCATGTTTATTTTCGGAAATGGTCGATCACTAAAATACTGTGCAAAAGTATGCTGTTTAAACCGTATACAAATACTTTAAGTGTGTAGGTCTATGAAAATGATGTATTGGCAACGCAATAATGATAAACTATAAGTGTTTCGGTAAAACTGGTTTAAGTTAGTCGTTTAAATTATATTCGTTTGATTCAGTCCAGAAAAGCAAGAGATATAAGTTGTGCATGGTTTTTTATTTTGTGATTTTAAATTCTTTTATGTCATTGTATGTATCTGCGCACTCCGTTTATTATTTTATGGGATGTTAACAACTATTAAGAAATATTTTTTTATATATTTTTTTTACAAACATGAAATGTTCATAGATAAAATGCTTCATAAATTCTGGAAATCCGTTCCAAAACTTTTATTGAATGAATGAACGAATAGTATATTGCGAAAGCAAAACACATGCTATAGCAAACACAAATATACAATAAAGACAATAAGACAGTTGATATTAAGATAACACATGCGATCTTATTTTCCAAGCTGCATTAAGAAAGTTACATAATTTAATAGTGAGTACATGTAATTGCTTGAATAAGTGTAAAAAAATTCTGTTTATTTGGCCACGAACAATAGTAACGAGGTAAAAAAATATACTTAAGAACCTTTATGCAGGACATACAATAACAAAATGATATTCGTCTTCAACAATATTCATATTACAACAGGTATATACCCTTAATTCCCTTTGAGTATTTTGATATCTACCAAGCTCTACATTTAATTTAAGTCTACCACTACGACGTTTGATGAAAATATTAAAATTACAATTGTAATCAAAACGATTCTCAATACAAAAATCTACTTTGATTTGTTAATATTATACTAAGTTTACTGAATTCTTCTACCTCAGAGTACCAGTTCTGTAAAAATTGATCTTTAATACGAGCTTTCAGTATCTCTTAAGAAATGATTTGATTTTGATTTAATCAAACTTGAATCTTGAGCTAACCACACATAGTTAAAACCAAGGTTAAATAATAAATCTCTGACATTAGATGCCCAATTCATCTTACCATTATTACAATCATCATACAAAAGTTTATATACTTCATATACAACCAATACTTTAAAAGTCTATGTTTTCTTAATACATGTTAATACATGTAAAGGAAAGTGGGACAACTCACCATACAAAAATAGAATCGGGGCATTTTTACATAATTTCAAAAAATATTTACAAAATCTAGTATCATTATCAACTTCCTTAGCACGATGAAAACCCCATATTTCTTACCAATAGTTTAAAATAAATCCAACCATACTGTCGAATAGATAAAGTTTACGATAGGATATTAATGATGACATAGCTCTGGAAGCTTGTTGCGAAAGTCGTTTTTGTATTTCGGCAAACTTTCCATTGTAATGAAGAACCCATTGTAAACCTTTTGTTTTAGTTTATCTCAACAGAATGGTGTCATTGAAACATATGCAGTATGTTTTAAAATTAGAAGTTACTGTTGAAGGCATGTAACCAGGTTATGTTGACGATAACTTAAACCGAGTTAAACGACGACAACTTTGATTTTTAACCGCGTTAACGACTACATTTTAGTCAAAATTTCTCTTTTCTCGTTGGCCAATCCTCGTTTGTTTACAATTTACCTAACCGAGTTGTTCACGATTACCACCGATTTCACGATCACACGTCACACCCGCATTTAAGTCAGGTGAGCTATTTAGGCTCATGTGAGCCTCTTGATTTTGCTTACATATAAAATCTATATCGTAGCTAAATTTAGTGTATTTTAAGACCATTGATACAATCAAAGCAAAGGGCTTGTCGCAAGTTCAAAAAGACTTAGTTAGTACTGCACAGATGGATGTCCTTATAGTAAAACTCTGTCATTTCATACAACTTTCTTTTTAAGTTTTTTAGCAATAACTTTATCTATAATATACAGCCACGAGTCTATACCGTATTGATGGTAAAAAAAATTCCAGCAATACAGGATGCTTGGCCGTAAAACTTGGAGATGGTTACAATTTTTTTAAATTGGCGCAAAACTTCAAAAGAGGTTACTACGGCATGTAGTTGCAGTGCAGACGGCTGGGGTATTTATTGATGCTTCAAGATGTAGAACGCAAGACGCAGTATATATGTCGATAGAAAAAGGTGTAACTACACATCATCCTTTTGAGATCGCATGACCCGAAAGTCATGTGAGCTATTGTCATCACTTCAGTAGTCGTCCTTCACCCGTCCGTTTACGTTTTCTTCGAAGATCTCATCTGAAACTACTAAAGGGGTTCTTTTTAGTTCACCTGGACCGAAGTCCAGGTGAGCTATTACCATCACTTGGCGTCCGTCGTCGTCATCGTCTGTCGTCCGTTAACAATTTTTCAAAAATCTTCTCCTCTGAAACTACTGATCAGAATTTAATGAAACTTGGTAAGAATGATTCTTAGGGAAGTCCTGCACCAAACTTGTGTTTTGATTTTTGATCGGTAAAAAAACATGGCCACCGTTACTAAAAATAGACTAGGGGGGTCAGACTACTGTTTATGGCTTGTAAATAAAAAAGTATAAGAGATAGATGAAATCTAAAGCTACCATTCTGCTTCAGCGTCAAAATTTCTACAAAAGTTTCCATTTGGTCGAAGTTGTCAGATGATCCCTTACAGCTCCTCAAAAGGTGAAAAATAGCATATTTTCATGTTTTTGGCTTATAGAATGAAAACTATTGCAGATAGAGAAAGATATTGCTTGCTTAAATGCTCAGCTCATTTAGCTCTACAAAAGTGTCCAAGGTTCGAAGTTGTCAGATGACCCCTTAAATGCTGTTGCTTGCTTGAATGTTCAGTTCATTTAGCTCTACAAAAGTAAGTGAAATTTATGCCCACCAACTAATCATCATGGCCGCTGTTCTTAAAAAAAACGGGGATCAGATCATATTGTTTGCTTTATTGCTCAAAAGTATAGAAGAGAGAAAAACTGAAGCATCAAAAGCTCTACAAAACTCTCTATTGAGTCAGTTATGTGACGACCTAAAAGTACATCACCAGTATTTCAAATTTCATAAATCAAAATTGTGTTAACAAACAATCGTTAGAAAATATTTATGATTTTCTTTTCTTTTTAAGCAACCGGGAGCCGGAGTTTGGACATTACAAAAACTCGATATCAACGAATGGGATGTTAAAGTGACAGCCCATAGTACTGTCGACTTTTCATCTAAATTTATGCAATACGATGTAAACACACACTCATTTCACGAATTTATAGGCAGACCTATTCCAGGTACTTTAATTTTTGGTTGTCTTTTTGTTGTGTTTTTTATTTACTGTATTAAGGATTATTATTTACGCATCTAATGTTTATTTTAATTATTCTTTTACTTGATACATTGTTTGTAATTTATGAATAATTTTTAAACAAATATGATGGAAATGCTAATATACATGTACCTATAAGGACCTCAATAGAATTTAAAACCAGTTCTAGTTACCGAGAAAATTTAAAAGGATAACAGAATCCAGAACACGACCCATGCAACGATGATTTAAAAAAAGTTTATGCTCTCACCAATTTTGCAAGCAAAAATATGGTTCTTTATTGTTTCTACATCTTTAAATAAAGGTAGGAAAATTAACAAAAAATACATGTATATAGCTTTGCAAAAACCTTAACCCTGGTATCAAAAGAATACCTTAGGTAGCTTCGATATAAATGAATTAAAACAAAATTCCTACATAACTGGTGTTATTGAGAGTTTCGGAGGTAGCTTGCTGGGGGTTTTGCTAGACAGAACTTCCTATATCAATATGTATTGAGTCGTTATCGGCACTGTCACAATATAACGTTTTAGACAACGTGTGCGGACGTGTTGGAATATATTTTTACGCTCTGTTGTACGTTGCGTAAAAGGAGTATGTTCACAAAGGCCCATAATTGGCCCTGTAATTGGGCTGATTTTTCATGTTTAAGAAATCTAGATGAATGCTTTGGAAATAACCCACAGAATACCTATATTTAACAAATATAATAGTTTTCTAATGATAAAATTGTGCTGTTTCCTTTCATGACACCCTAGATATTAGAAAATTTAGGAAAATCTTCATTCTTGTCGATTTTTCACCCCTTTTCACCACTATTTTGCCAAAATCAAAAGTGGCCGCATGGTCTGACAAACATAGATTTTTCTTTATTAATTGATTACTTAAAAGTGAATATTTTAACCAAAAAATAATTTTGGTCAGAATATGCGGCCAACATTATATTCATCATTTTTTTTACAGAAAAAGAGACTAAATATGTCAAAAATAGCAATTTTTTAAGAAATTCACTAACTTTTAAGGTCTCTGTTTTTCACAAGATTAAACAATTCATGCACAATTTATGACATTTTAAAAAGTATAGAGTCTTATGACCATTTTAGCAGCATTATTTTGTAGCTGTCTCGAATTTGAAATTTAGGGCCGTTTTTGGCCCTTTCCGAACATACTCCTTTGAATTGATAATTTATATACCCGTTTATATACCCGTTTTGGTATTTGTATTTTGAAACTACAGGGTCGGTTACCGCTGCTGGTGGACCAGATGTCCCCGGGGGATAATCACAAACCTGGTCGTCACAATTGTCTATTAAAGTTCTAATATCTATGCTATTGAAATTTCCGATTGTTAAATTCAAAATTGTGCTGCATATGGTCGATATCCTATGTGCTGGATTTGACTTTTATGTTTGGACCTATTCAATACTGTTGTTTTTAACCTTTCAATATTTTGATTAAAATGCTGCTGGTGAAAGGTTATACCCGATGTTATAATAACATTTATCCTTCATATAATTAAAATGTGACAATTCTACTGATGAATTAAGTTAAAGGTACGTTGCCATGCGCTGTTGGTAAGTTCTCGATAAAGGGTTCCAAGCGTTGTTGGTAGTTGGTTTTGGCGTTTTTGGTTCGTTCATCGAGAATTTTTTAGACCCATTTAGAAGGATTCATATTCGAAGATTTTGGCACTTTTTAGCTCAACTGGACCGAAGGTCCAGGTGAGGTATTGCCATCACTTGGCGTCCGTCGTCGTCATCGTCCGATGTCGTCGTTAACTTTTCTATGAAAATCTTCTCTTCATAAACGTATGAAGGGATTGCTTTGAAACTTTGCAACTTCATCTATGGGATGTCCTCAACCAAGATTGCACAAATGGTGACAGCCGTCCAAACAACATGGCCGAAGTTACTAAAAATAGAACTGGGGGTCAGACTACTGTTTTTGGCTTGTAAATAAGAAAATATAAAAGATAGATGAAATTTGATGCCACGCTGCTGCTTCAGCATCAAAAGTTCTAAAAAATCTCCATTGAGTCGAAGTTGTTAAATATTCAGCTCATTTAGCTTTATAAAAGTCTATAAAGGGTTGAAGTTGTCACATGACCCCTTATTGGGGTTACGGCCCTTAAAATTACGTTTTTTTCATGTTTTTGGCCTTTAGTATGAAAACCATAGCAGATAGAGAAAAACTGTTGCTTGCTTAAACCTTCAGCTCTACAAAAAAGTCTTCATAGGATTGAACTTTTCAGATGACCCCTTATAGGGGTTACGATCCCTAAATAACGGATTTTACTGTTTTGGGTATACAGAATGAAAACTATAGTAGATAGAGAAAAGCTGTTGCTTGCTTAAATGTACAGCTCATTAAGTTTACAAAAGTCTTTATAGGGTCGACATCAAAACCAGGTAAGCGAATCAGGCTCATCGGAGCCTCTTGCTTATTGTTTAGATAATTTTAAATTCTTTATTGTGATTTATTTATTTATTTGATTTCACGTTTTAAATGTTGTTTATTTACTAAACAATCCTTTTTATTAGCTCACCTGACCCGAAGGGTCAGGTGAGCTGTTGTCATCGTTAGTCGTCCGTCGTCCGTCGTCCGTCGTCCGTCGTCCGTCGTTAACTTTTCTTCAAAGATCTTCTTCTCTGAATCCACTGATGGGATTGCTTTGAAACTTTGTACACTTGATCTTTAGGATGTCCTCTACCAAGTTTGTGAATTATATACAGGTCGACCAACCAACATGGCCGCTGTTGCTAAAAATAGAACAGGGGGGTCAGACCATTGTTTTTGGCTTATAACTCGAAAAGTATAAGAGATAGAAAAAATCCGAAGCAACCTTCCATGTTCAGCATCAAAAGCTCTACAAATCTCTCCATTGAGTCGAAGTTGTAAAACGACTCCTTATAGGAGTTATTGCCCTTTAATCATCAAAATTGACCATTTTAGCAGTTTTTGGACTATATCTTGAAAACCGTTAGAGCTAGAGGAAAAGTTAGTATTGCAAAATTGTTAGGCTCATTGAGATCTACAAAAATCATTTCAGGGTCAAAATTGTCAGATCAGCCGTTTAAGAGTTATTCCCCTTTAACTGTTTTTTCCATTAATTTTAACTGATTTTCAAAAATCTTCTTCTCTGAAACCACTGAAGGGATTGCATAGATACTTGGTATACTTGATCTTTAGGATGTCCTCTACCAAGTTTTTGAATTATATACAAGTTGACCAACCAACATGGCCGCCGTTGCTAAAAATAGAACAGGGGGGTCAGACCATTGTTTTTGGCTTATAACTCGAAAAGTATAAGAGATAGAAAAAATCCGAAGCAACCTTCCATGTTCAGCATCAAAAGCTATACAAATCTCTCCATTGAGTCGAAGTTGTAAAACGACTCCTTATAGGAGTTATTGCCCTTTAATCATCAAAATTGACCATTTTAGCAGTTTTTGGACTATATCTTAAAAACTAGAGCTAGAGGAAAAGTTAGCATTGCAGAATTGTTAAGCTCATTGAGATCTACAAAAATTATTAACTAGAGCTAGAGGAAAAGTTAGCATTGCAGAATTGTTAAGCTCATTGAGATCTACAAAAATTATTTCAGGGTCTAAATTGTCAGATCAGGCGTTTAAGAGTTATTCCCCTTTAACTGTTTTTTCCATCAATTTTAACTGATTTTCAAAAATCTTCTCCTCTGAAACCACTGAAGGGATTGCATAGATACTTGGTATACTTAATCTTTATGCTTTATGCTTGATGGTTATTGCCCTTTAATCATCAAGGAAGCAGAGGTACCAATGGGGTATCCTAATGTCAAAAGTCCGAAAGGGCAGAGACTAAACCAGCAAACACAAACAAGAACGGGACAAAAACAGACAACACGTAAAACATGGAAACACAAAACAACTGAATATCAATCAACAACGCGAACTCCAGTCGAAACAAGAGTGAACTCAGGTGCTCCGGAAGAGTAAGCAGTTCCTGCTTGCTATAGCACACCCGTCGCGTTGCCAATAGTCCATTCAGCGTGTCAAATCCAGTAAAGGAAGACAAAACAACACCCTATGACAAACCAACATCTGCACTCATCTGAGAGATCGAAATCCCATATTTGTCTATAAGTGCATGATGTCTTCCGTAAAATTTCTTGAGTGAAGACAGCAACCGAGGAGCAACATAACCCTGTGTGAGCAATTTTTGCGTCAGACGTGTCGCTCTGCTAAGGAAATCGATGTAAGTCCCGCACTTATAGTCCAAAAACTGCTAAAATGGTCAAAATTGACCATTTTAGCAGTTTTTGGACTATATCTTAAAAACCGTTAGAGCTAGAGGAAAAGTTAGCATCGCAGAATTGTTAAGCTCATTGAGATCTACAAAAATTAATCAGGGTCAAAATTGTCAGATCAGGCGTTTAAGAGTAATTCCCCTTTAACTGGTTTTCATTAATTTACCTCATTTTCAAAAATCTTCTTCTCTGAAACCACTGAAGGGATTGCATTGATACTTGGTATACTTGATCTTTAGGATGTCCTCTACCAAGTTTGTGAATTATATACATGTCGATCAACCAACATGGCCGCCGTTGCTAAAAATAGAACAGGGGTGTCAGACCATTGTTTTTTGCTTATTACTCGAAAAGTATAAGAGATAAAGAAAAACCGAAGCAACTTTTCTTGTTCAGCATCAAAAGGTCCTTATATGAGTTATTGCCCTTGAACTGTTTTTTTCTATTAATTTAAACTGATTTCAAAAATTTTCTCTGAAACCACTGATGCAACTTTGTATACTTGAAAGTTTGTAAAATTTATTCAAACTTTGGCATAAGAGATCAGGTGAGCGATTCAGGCTCCTGGGAGCCTCTAGTTTTTCAAACCTTTTACAGCGACTACCAACGTGTCCCAATTTTTAAAAGTAGACATCGGCACAATTTGGCTTAAACGTTATAGTGCGACAGGGCTAATAAGTAACTGATGGTTTCCTGTCAAATATCCCATAAATACCCTTATAACCAACAAATCAATAACTAACGAATTAAGATGACCATTCTCATAGATCCAAGAATAAAAAACAAGACAAGGCAAAGACATACTAGATTAAAGATTGCAATGTTCCTGACTTGGTACAGGCAACTGAAAGAAACTGTGGGTATAACCAGGTTTTATGGCGCCAAAGGTCCCTCTTTGATTCCTAGGTCCAGAAACACAAAACACACTTGTTGCGAGACATCTGGTAACTAGAGGTTACAGAGAGGACATCGCCTCAGTAAAAACGGCTTAACAATAATTGTAATACCACGAATCATTTCATAATTTTGAATTTTGCTTCAAGTGGCTGATGTAGAAAAAAAAAACTTTTATTAAATTATCAGACTTTTAAAATTCCGACGGTGAGATGGGTATGTTACCTACCAAGTTAGGAAAATTAGTTATTGGAAAATTTAAATCCTTTCCGCATGCTTTTGCATTGAGATGACTGCCGAGTCAGATTCGAGATTAAAATTCATGAAAGACACAAAGCAAGTCAATTTGATGGGTTCTTTGATCTTTAACTCTGGGTTATAAAAATGAAGTAATCCATCTTGAAAACGATTCGTTGTTGACAGAGAGGACATCACCACTATATCAGAAATGAAGATTAAAGGATCGTGAGTCTTTTAATATATTGTTCTTCTCGAGTTCCTGAGGAAATTCCGGTTCGTAAGAGTACAAAAGTCGGCGAGGAGAGGAGCATAGTTTATGTCCATTTGAAAATCTGTCAACCTGTTAAAATTTACTTTTCTTTCATATGTCTGATATATCTATGTAATTTCATTTTACTCATAATATGATAATAGGTGCAACCTAAAATGGGACACAGCTTTAGAAAATAGTTGTCAAAAATTCCAGTCACTGATCAATAACTAATAATTACAAATATCGAATTATTTGTGCAAATTACAAATATTTGTAACATTTCTAAAATAGTAGGATGACGTTGACGTCTATGAGAGTAGTCAGCCTGGAACCAGCTTAGGTCAGAGTATTTCGCGCTCCAGCCGAGAAGTAAACAAAGCAACCTTTTTTCTGCCAGGTTTTGGGTGATTTTCTGTAGACCAATATATCTTTTTAGAAGTATTGGGTGGAGAAAATTGATATAAAAACCTGGCAGAAAATGACGACTTGTTTCAAACAGGATTTTGGAAAAAAAAAACACTGGAACATGCACATGATTGATTAAAAAATCTCCATGATCAGCTAAGCCTAAGGTAAGACCATCTTTTTTTTCTATTCAGTGTTGTAAAGCTTTATCTTTTATTGTTATTGTTTAAAACACCCGCTTAAACATCGCCATAAATTGGTTGAATTTTTAGTAAACAATCACTAATCACGATTATTCCTAACGCTTACGCACCTGTTTACAATGACCAGGCATTCTCGCGAGAACTTGGCATGATCAATGATCCTTGAAAAATATATTTAGAGAGTTTAGTTTTGACTTTCCATCCGTATTCTCCTGTATATTTTAGAAAGAAATTTAACTGTGGTTATGAGATCTGTCACTTTTGAAATTTATTAAAAGAAAAGCATCGAGTTTCTGGCCCCATAGAAATTCGTGACTAGTGCGCTTGCGCGCACTCGGCACATCCGGGTTGGAAGAAAAACCAAACCATTATCTTTTGGAAGTTTCTACATAATTATGTGGGACTGCGTCCCATATTAATCACGTAAAGCCGAAAAGGCCCCGCATCTCGGGTTTTATGGGGTTTGCTCTTTTATTGATTTTTATATTTATTGAAAGCTGAATTAATTCCGTTCAGAAAACTCAAAGATAGGTGTCCGAATACCTCAAGTTACCTGAATAGAAAATAATGAGATGTGGAATGAGTGTACGCGACACAGCAATTTTTGCGTCAGACGTGTCGCTCTGCTAAGGAAATCGATGTAAGTCCCGCACTTATAGTCCAAAAACTGCTAAAATGGTCAAAATTGACCATTTTAGCAGTTTTTGGACTATATCTTAAAAACCGTTAGAGCTAGAGGAAAAGTTAGCATCGCAGAATTGTTAAGCTCATTGAGATCTACAAAAATTAATCAGGGTCAAAATTGTCAGATCAGGCGTTTAAGAGTAATTCCCCTTTAACTGGTTTTCATTAATTTACCTCATTTTCAAAAATCTTCTTCTCTGAAACCACTGAAGGGATTGCATTGATACTTGGTATACTTGATCTTTAGGATGTCCTCTACCAAGTTTGTGAATTATATACATGTCGATCAACCAACATGGCCGCCGTTGCTAAAAATAGAACAGGGGTGTCAGACCATTGTTTTTGCTTATTACTCGAAAAGTATAAGAGATAAAGAAAAACCGAAGCAACTTTTCTTGTTCAGCATCAAAAGGTCCTTATATGAGTTATTGCCCTTGAACTGTTTTTTTCTATTAATTTAAACTGATTTCAAAAATTTTCTCTGAAACCACTGATGCAACTTTGTATACTTGAAAGTTTGTAAAATTTATTCAAACTTTGGCATAAGAGATCAGGTGAGCGATTCAGGCTCCTGGGAGCCTCTAGTTTTTCAAACCTTTTACAGCGACTACCAACGTGTCCCAATTTTTAAAAGTAGACATCGGCACAATTTGGCTTAAACGTTATAGTGCGACAGGGCTAATAAGTAACTGATGGTTTCCTGTCAAATATCCCATAAATACCCTTATAACCAACAAATCAATAACTAACGAATTAAGATGACCATTCTCATAGATCCAAGAATAAAAAACAAGACAAGGCAAAGACATACTAGATTAAAGATTGCAATGTTCCTGACTTGGTACAGGCAACTGAAAGAAACTGTGGGTATAACCAGGTTTTATGGCGCCAAAGGTCCCTCTTTGATTCCTAGGTCCAGAAACACAAAACACACTTGTTGCGAGACATCTGGTAACTAGAGGTTACAGAGAGGACATCGCCTCAGTAAAAACGGCTTAACAATAATTGTAATACCACGAATCATTTCATAATTTTGAATTTTGCTTCAAGTGGCTGATGTAGAAAAAAAAACTTTTATTAAATTATCAGACTTTTAAAATTCCGACGGTGAGATGGGTATGTTACCTACCAAGTTAGGAAAATTAGTTATTGGAAAATTTAAATCCTTTCCGCATGCTTTTGCATTGAGATGACTGCCGAGTCAGATTCGAGATTAAAATTCATGAAAGACACAAAGCAAGTCAATTTGATGGGTTCTTTGATCTTTAACTCTGGGTTATAAAAATGAAGTAATCCATCTTGAAAACGATTCGTTGTTGACAGAGAGGACATCACCACTATATCAGAAATGAAGATTAAAGGATCGTGAGTCTTTTAATATATTGTTCTTCTCGAGTTCCTGAGGAAATTCCGGTTCGTAAGAGTACAAAAGTCGGCGAGGAGAGGAGCATAGTTTATGTCCATTTGAAAATCTGTCAACCTGTTAAAATTTACTTTTCTTTCATATGTCTGATATATCTATGTAATTTCATTTTACTCATAATATGATAATAGGTGCAACCTAAAATGGGACACAGCTTTAGAAAATAGTTGTCAAAAATTCCAGTCACTGATCAATAACTAATAATTACAAATATCGAATTATTTGTGCAAATTACAAATATTTGTAACATTTCTAAAATAGTAGGATGACGTTGACGTCTATGAGAGTAGTCAGCCTGGAACCAGCTTAGGTCAGAGTATTTCGCGCTCCAGCCGAGAAGTAAACAAAGCAACCTTTTTTCTGCCAGGTTTTGGGTGATTTTCTGTAGACCAATATATCTTTTTAGAAGTATTGGGTGGAGAAAATTGATATAAAAACCTGGCAGAAAATGACGACTTGTTTCAAACAGGATTTTGGAAAAAAAAAACACTGGAACATGCACATGATTGATTAAAAAATCTCCATGATCAGCTAAGCCTAAGGTAAGACCATCTTTTTTTTCTATTCAGTGTTGTAAAGCTTTATCTTTTATTGTTATTGTTTAAAACACCCGCTTAAACATCGCCATAAATTGGTTGAATTTTTAGTAAACAATCACTAATCACGATTATTCCTAACGCTTACGCACCTGTTTACAATGACCAGGCATTCTCGCGAGAACTTGGCATGATCAATGATCCTTGAAAAATATATTTAGAGAGTTTAGTTTTGACTTTCCATCCGTATTCTCCTGTATATTTTAGAAAGAAATTTAACTGTGGTTATGAGATCTGTCACTTTTGAAATTTATTAAAAGAAAAGCATCGAGTTTCTGGCCCCATAGAAATTCGTGACTAGTGCGCTTGCGCGCACTCGGCACATCCGGGTTGGAAGAAAAACCAAACCATTATCTTTTGGAAGTTTCTACATAATTATGTGGGACTGCGTCCCATATTAATCACGTAAAGCCGAAAAGGCCCCGCATCTCGGGTTTTATGGGGTTTGCTCTTTTATTGATTTTTATATTTATTGAAAGCTGAATTAATTCCGTTCAGAAAACTCAAAGATAGGTGTCCGAATACCTCAAGTTACCTGAATAGAAAATAATGAGATGTGGAATGAGTGTACGCGACACAGCTCACATAAGAAGCTGTAATTTCGAAAAACCACAAAGGACAACCGCCAAATAAAATCACAGGTAGTAATGTGTCATATCGTATAATGTTTGGTAAAGGGATTTGACCATGGTATGGTCAAGGGAGGTCATGGTTTGTATTAGGGATTTTTTTCTAAAATACGTAAAATTCCTTTGATTTAGTATCAAATCGTGTGGAGAACTGAAAGCAATTGAACATTACGATAAAGGTTTACTGTGTTAACTATAAATCTGCTTAGTTGTGCTTATTGACCAAATTTAGATTTTGTCATGATTTGGTAAAGGGAACAGAAAATTGTCATGGTTTATACAATAATGTCATGGTTTATCACATTTTCTAAAGGTAGGAGATCGATGGTCTTAATATCAGGTTTTTTTCTGCTATTTTATTGTGTGTGACGCCATACTGTGTTTTCATGTTTCTTAATACGCATCTGTTTTTAATTATATTCGTAGTCTCTCAAATTGAGGTATAAACAAAAACTCTAATAATTTTGACCTGAGCCTTGACCGGACACGCCGGCCTTCATCAGCGGAACTTTTATTTTGGTATAGAACAAACAAATTTGGTAACAAAGGATAACGTCATAACGGGTAACACTTGTACTGACATACTCCAAAGGTTTACCGAAGACAAATAGTTCAAAAGAAAATGACAATTTTACACAAATCCGAGAAATTGAAAAAAGTCTTTGATTAACCTCCAATTTTACCATTTAGAAGAGACAAGCATTTAAAGGATATTTCAGTACATAAAAAACATAATTCTCTCTTTTTTAAGAAGCCGAATAAATGTGAACTTTGCGGCCGTAATTGAGCAATTTGTCCGTATGTGCGGGATACACGCTCAGGTATTATTTATCAATGGTAACCTCTTATTCCCTACCATCTTTTAATTAGCGAAAAGTTAAACTCTTGTTGATGAAGTTTTTTCGAGGGTGGACTCTGCCGCGGCCAGTGAGTCTGGTAGTTTCTATGTATTTCGAGTTACTCTTACTAGTAAGCAGAAAACAGAGGGTGGCGGTCAATGTCTTTATTAGATGTTTTGATTGATTAACGCACGATCGGTCATTTCAGGTGTTTCTGTCCAACTTAGTTATTTACAAAACCAGCCTGCATACCTTGCGTAAATTAGTTTTGTCAATCACTGCACAAGATTGTTGGTAACTCCAGTTTTAAACTTAAAATTTTTCGCTGTCTTACCCATTTTTGTTGAAAGCCTAATAATCACCAACTTATTCACTCACTCACTGAGCAATTGATGGCGAAATGTGCACTTTAATTTTGCAGGTTAAACCAATTATTCTAAATGGACATCTCAATATTTGCCATGGCATTTTTAATCTCGTGGCCTGAATTGAAGAAACATTTAGAATCGTTTAATAAGTTTTACTCATGTCCTTCCGTCCGTTCGAATTTCCGTCAAGCTTTGACCCAAAAAAATGTAAATGATACTTATTAAAATCTTGGTAGAATGGTTTACTATTACAAACTGTCCGTCCTTAGCGACTTTCAGATCAGTCAGAACTTTACTACGCCGTTATGCATTATGAAAAAAATATCTGAATATTTCCGTCAAACTTATTACATAAACCATTACATAAGAAAATGATTTGTAACTTGGTAGGATGGTTTAATATAACAAACTGTAAGTGAAGTTTAGATCTATCAAACTTCTCATTCCTTGGGGCATCCGTATCCCATATGAACACATTCAATTTTTATTTATACATAAAATACATATTAACATTTTTATTTTTTCATCGTGAATCTGTTTAAATGTTTATTTCCCTAGGGAATAGAAAGTAACTCGTGGAAACAAATGTACTGTTGTCTTTTTTGACTAGTCAGAAAATGAAATAATTTCAGTGCTTAATTTACGATATCTTGAACGGGAAAATGAAAATGAAAAGAAAAACACACATTTTTACTTTTATATATATATATATAAATTTAGTATTGTACATCTCGTTTCAGATGAAAACGTAACATTGGCCATAGAACTTAACGATAAGAATGTTTTAGGCGACTTAAGCCATGTTTCTTTACTTGATGCTACCGGCAACGAAATACACCACTATTCTTTAAAACCCATTAAAAGTCGTCGATCTGGAGCCTTCTTTTCTACAACAATTATAATACCACATCAGGTAGGATTTTCATAATGAATTATCATACAATCAAGAACTTTACTTTTATTTATATCATTCTGCCAGTTAATGATGAAAATTTAATTTGAAGTTATTTGTAATTGCACAACAAACTCTAGTGTGCACAATATCAATGTCTTACCGCTTAGCTTCTATGCCATCTATTTCATAGTTTCGTTTGTAAGTTATGCATACGATCAGAATCATAATGAGGGATATTATGTGCTTATATAGAAATCTTTATTGTGACTCTCAGAGACGACGTCACGTCGCATTTGGACCTTCGTTTTGGTTAACCGTTAACCGTAGGGTTCCATAGTAAGGCTCGTGAGATTTTGTTGTTTTCTGTAAATTCCACTTCGATATAATATAACTGTTATCATCCTAGCTGATGTGTGATCCAGAGGAAAGTCACCCGAAAGCTTGCATTTCTTTCACTAAAAAAGCAAATTAACCCTCAGGGCAAGCACTTGGTAACCTTCCTTTCTCGGGGAAAGAAGAACTTGAGCCATACACCAAATAAGGAGATAATAGTATGATCTACAAAAATACCAGAAAATGGTGTTTGTTTACACATATCAATCAAATTATTGAAGGTACTAAGGACTCATAAGTCAGAGTTATGAATGAAGGTTGCCAGACATAAAAGGCACATGTACAAAAATCTACATGTATAAAGGATATAAAACGGTAAGATTGATTATGCTGTATATGCATATTTAAAGGAGTATCGTTCCTCTCACAAGCAGCACTAGAATAAAAAAAATGGGGTTTAGAACAACACATAAGTGGAGCAACACACGTCAAAGGTCATACACTTGATGTGATAATAACCCGAAATAATAGTATACTTACGACTGGGACACCGTCAATTGTAGATACCCACATTTTAAATGACAAGGGAAGTGCGTTCCTTGATCATCATCTAGCAATAAATATCAGACTCAACCTTTCTAAACCACAAGGGAAACAAAATTAAAAACATAAGAATATGGAATATGTGCCAGAAAGACACGATCCACATATTGAAATGATTTTGATAAATGTGCGAAAGAAAAATTTCACTGCATGTGAAGCGCTTTTCTGGATTAACCTTCATCAGACACGCTAGGAGTAAAAAAAAACTTGGAAACCCGGTCATTGACAGTTCGGAAGATCAAGAACATAATTCTGTAGTTCTTTTAAATCTGACATCAGCTAAGAGTTCGATCAGAATCAAGATACTGTACTTGAACACATACCGGTAGTAGGATCGGCATTGCAATGGCTACTTTGTTATCTACAAGATAGGACTCAACGTATAGCCATAGGTTCCAATCATTCAGAGCAATTCAAAATAAAGTGTGGTGTGCCACAAGGGTCAGTTCTTGGTCCGAAGTTGTATTGGATATTTTTCAAGCCGATAGCTGAATCTGCAGACGTGATAACATATCATATCAGTGTTACGCGGACGATACCAAAATGAACTTGGTGTTCGAACTTCAGAATAAATGGTCAGATACAGCAAAACATCAGTTCATAGATGAGCTCTAATATGCTTAAGTTGAACGAAGACAAAACCAAATTAATGCTATTTACTCTAAAGTTCGAGTCAAGCAATTAAATGACTGTCACCTTACCTTTAAACGAAATATCATCACGAGGTCCGAATGCATTTAAAATCTGGGCGTCTACTTCGATAAAACATTAACAATAAACCAGAAAATAAGTTCATGATGTAAATCATTGGCCCTTTTTCGTGAATATTTTAAAATCCACCATAAATGGTTGTTCAAGATGAAAAATTACTAAGCCAAACCCTTTAAAGGAAATTGACAGCATGCGCCTTAGCTTGAGCATATTTGACCCAAACTCTAAACCACAGACCAAAAGTTTGAATTAAGAAATAGACTAAGACAACTCTCTCTTATCTTAAAGAGAGCATACTTTTATGCAAGAACAATATATCTTAAACGTATGCATAATTAAGATTACTAGTCTACAAACAAAGAATTTAGCCTTGGTTAATTTTTCCTTTAATTATACGACTTAATCCTTTATTTTTGTTATAAAGTTATGACCCTTAGGTTTTGTTAACAGTTTTTGTTTTAGTATTTCTCCCTTCCGGTAAAAGACCACCAATTTTATTTATTGGCTAAAATAAAAGGAATTCTACGAAAGCCCAGAAGGGTAATACGAGATTCGAGATTCGAAATTTGAGATTCAGTATACCGTATGCGTTGTTTGTTTGTTTGTTTTTTAAATAATATAAATTAATGCTCGAGACACGTTTGTTTAACTTCTTTGCTACTCAAATGGATGAGTCATTAAGTGGCCTGGATACCTAAGATGAAAGGTGATATATATCGAAATGATTTGCCAATGGGCATCTCCCGCAGAACCCCCACGTTGTGGGAGAAGGTTCCTGGCGACTCTGGTTCAAATGTAACTTAAATAGCTAACTCTGGTGGTCGTGTGTCGTGGGCTGGACAACTTATGTCACACAGCGAGTATTAAAGTTAGCAGTCGCTTCATGTAATCTTGATGTTTAGGCATGATATAGCAATTTTGGACTTGTTTCCAAATAAAACACGCTACCTTTTTATTACCCAAAAGATAGGGAGGGAACCCTTTCTGCCACTGCAGCATCGGATTTAAACCAGCAGATTGAAATCAACAGTCAGGTGATAGTAAATACACATTAATCTTTAATACAAACCCGACCAAGACTCATACGTGTTTTGCCAAATATAAAATTAAATCAGGACGGATAAAGCTTTTTCAAACTCTAGGAATTTTGTTGTTTTGGGTAATAACTCTACATTCTTTTCCAAAACATCTTTCAAAGATAAAATTTGTTACACACTGGAACAAGTTTACAGAATGCTTGATTTTCTCATTGACAACATATTTGTCACCTTCGGAGGAGAGATTTTTTAACAACAAATCGGCATTCCAATGGGAACAAACTGTGCTCCTCTCCTCGCCGATTTTTTTTATACTCTTACGAGACTGAATTTCTTCAGGGACTTGTAAAGAACAAGAAGATGAAAGAGGCGAGGTCATTTAATCTTACATTCAGATATATTGATGATGTCCTTTCTGTCAATAGCACTTCATTTGGTAGATGGATTCCTTCAATATATCATCCGGAATTAGAGATTAAAGAGACCACAGAATCAAATTGCTTCACGTCTTTCTTGGATTTGCACCTCGAATTTGACCCAGGTGGTCATCTCAGTACAAAAATTTACGATAAAAGAGACGATTTTAATTTTCAAATTATTAATTTTCCTAATCTACAGAGCAATATACCTACTTCCCCTGCATACGGTGTTTATATTTCACAACTTATTCGATATGCCAGAGCTTGCACACATTTCACAGATTTTTTTTGGTCAGACACCGATTTCTTCGTGGCCGACTTTTGGAGCAGGGCTATTAGAAAATACGTCTCATACGATCACTAAAAAAATTCTTTCTTCGTTATCAGCCACTAGTAGAAAAGTTCAAAATTGAGTTAAAAGATATGGTGGTTAATTGTTTTAATTAGTGTTTGACTGATCTGCTGTACTGAGATGATCGCCTCAATATCCCTATTGTGTCTCACAACTATGTTGTGTTCTATGGTCATTACCGGATCCTGGGATCGCAATGGAAGAGGGAGGTTTGGCGCCATAAAACCTGGTTTAACCCACCATTTTGTTTGAAATGCCTGTACAAAGTCAGGACCATTGCGATCCACCAATTCTCCGGTATGACTGATTCGTTTTTGTCATTTTCTCTGGACTATGAGATTGATCATTCAAGTTCGGTAGTTTTGTTATTACCTTTATATACATGTATCTAAATTACCAAGCAAACAAAATATCAATATATTGACTTTACCAAAATTATGGAATACACTGTTGAAAGTGGGGTTTTGTGACACATTTGAATGGTTATTAGTATATTGAGTTTCGAATCTCGAATTTCGAATCTCGAATCTAGTATCTAGTATCTCGA
This sequence comes from Arcuatula senhousia, assembly GCA_963971305.1. Taxonomy (NCBI): domain Eukaryota; kingdom Metazoa; phylum Mollusca; class Bivalvia; order Mytilida; family Mytilidae; genus Arcuatula; species Arcuatula senhousia. Next base: position 21,330,617 of record OZ020311.1, read on the forward strand.
CTTTTGAATTCCGAATCTTGAATATTGAATCTTGAATCTCGAGTTTCTAATCTCGAATCTCGTATGAGCCTTCTGGGCGTTCTTAGAATTCTCATCCATGAAGCCATCTTAACTTCCGTTCATGTTTTATTCTGTAATAAACCTTAAGAGCGGTTCTTCCCCTTCCCAATGCAATATCGGACTAGCGAACATGTTGTCACTCAGTTCTTTGAGTTTGGACCAATCATGACCATTGTTGCTTAACTAAGGTTTTTTTCGCAAATAAAACGCCTATATGTACCTCTACATTTATAATATTCGATTCAGAAAGGTAATACAGCAGGATAAATACCGGATTTACAGACACTGAAAACAAAACCGGAATTCTAAAATTAAAGACGGATTACGGACAAGCGAAAAGTGAAATTCCGCTTTAAAGCGGAAAAAATCAAGTCTGCATAATGATGATCAATATGCGTCTGTCGTCTTTTGTCCACTAATAATATCAAAACTCTTGTTCTCTGAAAACCCTGAAACAGTACATGTATGACTGAAACTTTGTAGAGATGTTATTTGATATATATTTTAAAGGTGAAAAAAGTGTCCTACATGTGTTTGTCATATTGAATAAAATCATTGCAGATAGTAAAGCTGTTTATTTCAGAAACCATTAGCCCATAAAGCTCTACAAAAGTCCCATAAGGGCGAATTAGTCAGAAGTTCCTGTATAGGGAATATTCAGAAAGATCTTTAGGCTTAAGGACCTGGTAAACGAATCATGCTTCTTTTGTTTACTATCATTCTACATGAACATGTTGCAAGAAATTTTTGACATCAGCGAAACCTAGATCGTATTGCTCTAGGAAAACTAGGGAGTCTTCTGTCGCTTACTCATTTTGGTAGTGTTGTTACGGGCTTTCTGATTGTTCGCATTACATTTCTTTAATGCGATTGAACATGTTTCTATATACAAATTTTATAAAGTTCAAGAATAGATCAAGAACGTGCGAACGAACAAAAGCATCTAGATGAGCCAAGGTGATGAAGGAGTAAGCGAGAGAAGAACCCTTCGTTTCTGATGATGAGGGCGTTTTTAAAGTTTTCATCGCCAGGACAAAGTAGATTTATAATTTGCGCTATTATTTTTTCAGTGTAATTTGCTAATTATATAAGAACTCGTTATAATGTATATCGTACAAGGGCTATTCCAAATTGTCTTTAAGATTTCATGCATTAAGCGTTATTAATGGTATATGAAATTAAAAGATTATTTCTAATGTTATATCCTAATTAAAACCCGACAAATAGTCTTATTTGGTGAGGGGAAAAAACACATTAAACCATTACAAGTTAAGAACCCTTTTTTCCATCCCCCTTCACATCTGAAGCAAAGTTTGGTAGGAGATTACATTGAATATATGTGTGGGGATGGATGGGGGAATGGGGTTTGTATGTGACTTAGAAATTTCTTATAATGTTATTTAAAAATATAAGCAACATGATATGTATAATATTTTTTCCAGAATTTTAAACTAGCTGTTATTGGTATTACTTCTCAAGGCGACCCATTCGTTAGAATGCACACAGATGTCAAAGAGATCGTTAACATAAAGTTACAGCATACTCCAGAAAAAGGTAGGTATATTTGAATAACTACAATTTCTTTTAGTTTCTATATGAAAAAAAAGTACATGTATTTCTTCATTTTTTGGAGGACTTCAGATAAAAAAGAATCTGCAGCTTCCTTAACTTTCAGCTGACCAAACTCTACACAATTCTTCATTGGTCTGTCCGAAGTTGTTAATTAATGGAACTGGCCCTTAAAGTTAAAAAATAGTATTTTGTTTTTCTTTATGTCCTACAGAAGGAAAACTTCAACAGATAAAGTAAAGTTGTTGTTGGTCTTAATTTTCAGCTCTCCGCGTCTCCATTTGGTCGAAAATGTCCGATGACGCTTTAAGGTGTTGTGACCCCTATAGTTATCAATATAAGTTTTGTTTTAGTCCAAAAGATCTAAAACCGTTCAAATAAAAACAGGCTTTTGCTTGATGAAGAGTTTAAAAAAAAACAATGTCATACATTGTAGTCTTTCAATTTATATATTTGATAAATAGACCAAAGTTAAAGGTACAAAATAAGCTGAAAAATCATAGGTTTCCTAACTTGTTTTCGAGATTAAAAGCATTCAAAATTTTGCGGGAAAAGAAAAGGCTTTTAGCTTGAAAACTTATGAAAAATAACAAGAAATCTATAGAACTTTGTAAATTAGAGGTTAACCAATGTCCCAATAAACCATATTATAAAAGGGAAATGGGGTTTACTGGGCAAAGTCCGGAACATTCCCAAAATCTGACAGAAATCTAAAAAATGACCAGAGTTTACCCTTTACTATTCAGATAAATGAACTCTACCAAAACCCCTTACAGTAGCTTTTGTCTCAAAAGCAAAAAAGTTCATGATCCGTGAAGACACCAAATCATCTCAACCATGCAGTCAGACAGGTGGTGACAAAATATTATCTCCCTTGTAAATAATTTGTATGTCTAACTGATTCGAAAAAACACATCATTTTGAATGACGCGATGAGCTGAAATCACCAACTTAATCTTTTGATTAATAAAAGGTAGGTCATGGTTATTTTCAAGTTCGGGTACAAGTGAATGGACAAAATATTGTTCTTTTTTCTTAGTTAGGATGTTTTACGCATAGAATAATAATTTGTGACAAAAAAGGAATTTATTATCTCTAAGGAATAACCGGAACTCTATAAAGGTGATGAACATGTTGAATTAAAAAAATAATGGTAAGTGCGACGGGTTACATACCTTAACAGATGACGACCAATCTTATGCTTGTTTTGTTGACAAAATTTTAAGGAAATCGGAGAAAAATGTTTTTTTGTCACAAGCAAGTCTAAAACGTTGCTAGGCAAATGAAGGGAGACGATTACAGTTTTACAAATCGAACAAACCTCACTTAATAGAACCCCCCTTCTATAACGTCATTTTACATTTGCTTATTATCATTTTATTACAAAGACATGCATTATATTAATAAAAAGTAAAATTTAAACAGTTTCACCAGTTAAGGCCTTATATATTGCAGAATTAAAGAAAAAATATTTTAGGAAGTCGAGTAGACCATTGCTATTTTTAGCTGGGTATGAGATACTTCAATGTTTATTTATATTATGAATGAAATTTCTATATTTAGAAAGGGGGATTCACGAATAACTTATGAAATGAGCACAACTTTGACAATCATTTTTATCAATACCGCTATAGCGACAGGTTCAGGAATTTTTTATCAGAAAGAATGGCGTCTTATCTGTTGGATATATTTTTTTCAGATTTTTTGGAGCATGATGTTTTATTTATCACAAAGGAAATCAGACCCCATAATATCACTTAACATGAGGAATGTGCTCTTTTCACGCTGCATATTTAAAAAACCAAAGCAAATTCGGTGTTGTTTACAAATGTACTTTCATTTTACATATTTTATATCACATTTTATTTTAAAAGTTGCTCGAATAAACCTTTTAATGCCCATAGTTACTACGTAAACATCCCGAATCAAATTCTACCTTATTTACTGATTTTTTTTTATCACATTCTTCAATTCTTTCTTTCACTTGTATCACTTGTATCACTGGTTTAATGTTTTCGACATTTTTACAACTTTGTAGAATTAGATTGTTATTTTCATAGGTTTTGTTTAAAATGTCTTCTACATTACTGGTACTCTTTCCTTTAGCATCATTTGTTTGGACCTTCTCTTGAAGAATTTTAATCTCATATAATATTTTGTGTACATCTTTGGAAATAACAGTACAAATATTTAAAACTTCGTCTATTTTAATTTGCTGGTCAATCTGATTTCGTTCTACATCGTGCATGGCTAATTTTATGCTATAAATATCTTTACTTTGTTTAGTAAGTTCTTGTTGAAGTTCTATATCAGTACTGTTAGTTTCGTTTGGTTCTTGATTTTCTATCAATATGTCTGTGTCTTGTTTGTCGTCATTCTGGTCTAATTTGCTACTTAAACCATCATCTAGTACTTTAGCAAAGGTTTCCTCTTCACCATTGCTTTTATTTTCCTTAATACTTTGTTTGTTTTCGTTATCTAGTTGTTTTTCTTCATCTGTTTTCATTTGAAATAAAAGTTCATTATATGGGACGTTCTTCAATTTGCTATCAACATCGCAGTTAGCTCCCTTACTTTTTTGTCACTAATTTCTTTGATTGACGTAGATAAAGTATCGAGTTCATAATCGATCCACTCGTTAAGTTTTATTCCTTGAACAAGAATTCTATTTGTCGAATAAAACAGTGAGATTGCGAATTGTTTTTTCTTGCCAATAATTACTGCCAGGTTTGTTTTACCGATCTTGGGATTCGGTTTTTTCCAATCGAATATCTTGCTTTCGTCATTTAAGTTTAACACTTTACCTTTATCATCGAAATCGTTCCATTTGATAAGAAATTCTTCCTTTGAACCTAGATGTGAATAATACCGGATAAGAAACGCCCTTCTCCATAAAAGAATGGTCTTATTGTTACAGTGTATAGTAAGTGAGTTCTGTCCTTTTGTTGTGGTTGATTCGTTCGACTTGATATTTTCGTTTGGGGTACACACTCCACATTCAAGTTAAGGGAAAATAAGTTGCATGAAGTTATATGTTTTAATGTTTTAATATATTTACATCCGTCTAGTGATAATGTCCATTTTCCCAGCCAAAATAAACAAATTAGATGGAATGAAAACAACGTGGCCCTGTCCGGAAGTCAGCCATTTTTATAAAAAAAAATATGTGCGCTAGCGCGCAAATAAAATATCCAGGCTCCATTGTTCCGAAAATAATAAGGCAGGACGAAGCAAATATCCATTACTCCTATAAAAATGAAATGTTTGCGCCCTAAGTCTCTCATTCCCCGTCGATCATCTAGACGTTTATCAAAACATGATCTCGGTTTTTGTTTAAGTGTACGTTTGGAGTAATTTCTGGCTTATCACAATGCTTGACAAAAATTACTCATGTATGTTCAGGTTTGTGCCTATAGTTCAGTGGATTATGAATATATTATGCAAATGCGATTGAAAGATAACATCTGGAATCGAGGTGAGTTGTCCGCTTTTAACAAAATAATTCTGAATTTTGTAATAAGACATTCCATATTAAAGTTTGTGCACACATGTTGGTTTTGTAAACAAAACAAGAGGCTCCCAGGAGCCTGAATCGCTCACCTGACATATGTGCCTGAAGTAACGGTTATTAGGCAAAATCTTTTTGACGTTGAAACGGTCATAAGATTAATAAGGGGGTCATCTGACAATATGGTGGATCTTAAGTTGCTGATCACTTTTGTTCTCAATCAAAATCTAAAAATCTGGCACCCTTTTTGAGTTATTTTCGAAAAAATGCAGTTTAACCTAATGTTCTATTTTTAGCCACAGCGGCCATGTTTTACAACCAATCAAAAATCCCCACATCAGTTCTATACACCTATTGCTAATAAACAATAATACCAAGTTTTGTTCCAATTGGACTTAAAGTGTCAGAGGAGTTAACGTTTTCAATATAATGAGGAAATACTTTTTAAATGCTCAATTTTGACGTTCTAAGGGCAATAACTCCTCAAAGGAAAGGTCCTACAACGTTGACCCTATTACGTATTTTATAGATCTTGATGCGCTTAACAATATGCAATTTAAATTTCTCAAATATTTTGTATAGTTTTCAAGATATTGAGCTAAACAGTTGCAAAAATCCACAAAAAGGGCAATAACTCCTACATGGGTTGTTGGATTTTCTTCAAAATTTCAGAGCTGGTAGATCTTGAGGTGCTGATCACTTTTGTTCCCAATCAAAATTTTGAAATCTGTCACCGTTTTAGAGTTATTTGCAAAAAACTGCATTTTACCCCTATGTTCTATTATTAGCCACACCGGCCATGTTTTACGACAAATCAAAAATCCCCACATCAGTTCTATACACCTAATGCTAATAAACAACTATACCAAGTTTGGTTCTATTTGGACTTAAAGTGTCAGAGGAGTTAACGTTTTCAATGTAATGAGGAAATGCTGTTAAAATGCTCAATTTTGACGTTCTAAGGGCAATAACTCCTAAACGGAAAGGTCCTACAACGTTGATCCTATTACATATTTTGTAGATCTTGATGTGCTTAACAATATGCAATTTAAATTTCTCAAATATCTAGTATAATTTTCAAGATATTGAGCTAAACAGGTGTAAAATTTGCAAAAAATCCACAAAAAGGGCAATAACTCCTACATGGGTTGTTGGATTTTCTTCAAAATTTCAGGGTAGGTAGATCTTGAGGTGTTGATCACTTTTACCCTTGCCAGAATTTTGATATCTGTAGCCGTTTTTGAGTTATTTGCAAAAAACTGCATTTTACCCCTATGTTCTATTTTTAGCCATGGCGGCCATGTTTTTCGACGAATCGAAAATCCCCACTTCAGTTCTGTGGAGGATACCCTAAAGTACCACCAGTCCAAAGGATGAGTGGCAATAAGACCCATTTTTGGCCCAAGATTTACCAAGAAATTAAAACTGAGCATTCAGATGCATTGAGTTCATGAAACATTGATAAATTGTTAGGCTTAAAGAAAATGATAAGCTTGTGCCATATCAGTTAAGCTGTCATGCCAATCAGTTAACTCAAAAAGCTATGTATTAAAGAAATTGTCATAATTTCATTGATTTTTGCTGATTTTCACACACTTTTTGGTCTGAAAGAGGGTGGGCGCATCAAAACAACAACTTCATACTTGGCAAAAATGTGTAAAATGATAAAATCCATCATTTCTGAAAGTTTGGAGTTGTTGTTTTCATGCGCCCAATGTTTTCTTAAGGAAAATATGCACTGAAACCATTCTAAATTGCAGATTTTCTTTATTTTGCCAAATAAGACCACTAAATATGATGTCATAATTAGGTCACAATGAATGAAATTTGCCTTATTTGATGTTTTTTCTTTGTAACCACATATAAGCTTATATTTCATAAAAATATGATAACATTTGAACCAACTTCATTTTCTTGGGCCAATTATGGGTCTTAATGCCACTCATCTGTGCAGCCCTTTTAGAGGAGAAGAAGTTTGAAGAAAAGTTAACGACGACGGACGACGACGACGGACGCCAAGTGATGGCAATAGCTCACATGGCCTTTGGCCAGGTGAGCTAACAAAAAAATCGACTTAACCTGAAATTGTTCTCTCGGACATAACCCTGAATATAAAATATTTCCAATATACATGTCTTTGTCTTGGATGAGTTTATAACACGCATTCGATACTTAATGTAGTCCTTGTGTGGGTTTAATCTACAATGGATTTCGCATATCTCTTTTCTTTATAAACGGCATGCATATGCATTACTTTCATTGAAAAGCTTTAATTTTAGGATGAGTGAAAAAAGAGGGGTACATTTTACGTCTAAATATTAATGCATATGTACGACATAGCGGGATAGGATTTCATAAAAGATGTGCCCATTCAGATCTCATTTTTGTTGGCAAAGCGGCGTATATCAGGAAAATGGAATGAAAAGGTGAACATGAAATGATGATGAAGTGGACGAAAATGGGATCCAAGTCTAATCGGGGATTAGATTTTTTACTGTCAGTGGGAAATGGAGGGATAGACAGCCTCCTGCATAGGGGTCCTATGGGTTCTTCTCTTAACAAGGCATGCAGCAGGGTTCTTAAACGTGTGAAGAACCTGATATTGTCCTAACAAGTTGCAACACTATGGTTTGCTGTCAGGTGTTCCGCATTTTACCTTTTTAGCCTGACAACGCAGCATTATGACGGACTGCCTATTTCAACAACGGGTACACATTCAAGTCGTTTTATTTGAAAAAAAAATCATAAAAAGACAGTCAATCAAAACCCATACTTATTTTATATTTAAATGTATAAATAAATGGATGGTGAAGCCACATTTAAAAGGTAAAAACTAAATAAGAAATATAAAGAAATAAAACCTTTAAAACAAATAAAACAAGAATGCCCAAATTCGGACATAAAGTCCTTCTTCAGGGGCTAAAAAGTAAAAGATGTTCACACATCGACTGACGAGGACAGAATTTATTTATTTGTTTTAAAGGTTTTATTTCTTTATATTTCTTATTTCCTCACCAAAATATGACCCGAAACTTTCCAAACGAATTTTCTTGCATTATCAAAACGTAATGATATGTATGTAAGGACATTGGTGGTCGTGAATGTATATACATTTACATTTTGTTTCGTTCAAAATGCTTGTGCAGAGAAATTTAAATTTATTCAAAATTATTGAAGGACACATCACGCTCAAGTATGCATTTTGTTTCCTTTTCAACATTTTGAAACGCTGTAAAAAAAATTCTAACAAATCATTATCCAAACTAGCATCTGGTTCCCAAGTCCTGTTTTGTTATTTGTCTATGACCATTTTTAAATCTACATCAGAGGCTCTAATAAACTCCTTTCCGACATATATTTTGTTTGGATAAGATTCTTTTGACTTTTCAGATTCTTTTGTGCTTTTATCATCTTAATTTTCTCGTCCTTGATTAGGGTTCAGAATTTTGCACATTTTCTTGTTTATCAGCATCAACTTCAATAGCAGGGGCATTTGAAGTGAAATTTTGATCTGAATTTTCTTCTTGTGGTTGGAATTTGTCTCTTACTGGACCAGGTTTGTGATAGAGCTTGACATTTGTAGAATTGATCAGAGAAGGAATAATTAAATGATCAGAAATTCTTTTCAGCTTATATGTGTAGTTTGGACCTTTTTCAATTATTCTGAATGTGCTTGATTGCTTGTCATATAGCTTTGAGGTGTTTAGAGGTGTTGATCACTTTTACCCTTGCCAGAATTTTGATATCTGTAGCCGTTTTTGAGTTATTTGCAAAAAACTGCATTTTACCCCTATGTTCTATTTTTAGCCATGGCGGCCATGTTTTTCGACGAATCGAAAATCCCCACTTCAGTTCTGTGGAGGATACCCTAAAGTACCACCAGTCCAAAGGATGAGTGGCAATAAGACCCATTTTTGGCCCAAGATTTACCAAGAAATTAAAACTGAGCATTCAGATGCATTGAGTTCATGAAACATTGATAAATTGTTAGGCTTAAAGAAAATGATAAGCTTGTGCCATATCAGTTAAGCTGTCATGCCAATCAGTTAACTCAAAAAGCTATGTATTAAAGAAATTGTCATAATTTCATTGATTTTTGCTGATTTTCACACACTTTTTGGTCTGAAAGAGGGTGGGCGCATCAAAACAACAACTTCATACTTGGCAAAAATGTGTAAAATGATAAAATCCATCATTTCTGAAAGTTTGGAGTTGTTGTTTTCATGCGCCCAATGTTTTCTTAAGGAAAATATGCACTGAAACCATTCTAAATTGCAGATTTTCTTTATTTTGCCAAATAAGACCACTAAATATGATGTCATAATTAGGTCACAATGAATGAAATTTGCCTTATTTGATGTTTTTTCTTTGTAACCACATATAAGCTTATATTTCATAAAAATATGATAACATTTGAACCAACTTCATTTTCTTGGGCCAATTATGGGTCTTAATGCCACTCATCTGTGCAGCCCTTTTAGAGGAGAAGAAGTTTGAAGAAAAGTTAACGACGACGGACGACGACGACGGACGCCAAGTGATGGCAATAGCTCACATGGCCTTTGGCCAGGTGAGCTAACAAAAAAATCGACTTAACCTGAAATTGTTCTCTCGGACATAACCCTGAATATAAAATATTTCCAATATACATGTCTTTGTCTTGGATGAGTTTATAACACGCATTCGATACTTAATGTAGTCCTTGTGTGGGTTTAATCTACAATGGATTTCGCATATCTCTTTTCTTTATAAACGGCATGCATATGCATTACTTTCATTGAAAAGCTTTAATTTTAGGATGAGTGAAAAAAGAGGGGTACATTTTACGTCTAAATATTAATGCATATGTACGACATAGCGGGATAGGATTTCATAAAAGATGTGCCCATTCAGATCTCATTTTTGTTGGCAAAGCGGCGTATATCAGGAAAATGGAATGAAAAGGTGAACATGAAATGATGATGAAGTGGACGAAAATGGGATCCAAGTCTAATCGGGGATTAGATTTTTTACTGTCAGTGGGAAATGGAGGGATAGACAGCCTCCTGCATAGGGGTCCTATGGGTTCTTCTCTTAACAAGGCATGCAGCAGGGTTCTTAAACGTGTGAAGAACCTGATATTGTCCTAACAAGTTGCAACACTATGGTTTGCTGTCAGGTGTTCCGCATTTTACCTTTTTAGCCTGACAACGCAGCATTATGACGGACTGCCTATTTCAACAACGGGTACACATTCAAGTCGTTTTATTTGAAAAAAAAATCATAAAAAGACAGTCAATCAAAACCCATACTTATTTTATATTTAAATGTATAAATAAATGGATGGTGAAGCCACATTTAAAAGGTAAAAACTAAATAAGAAATATAAAGAAATAAAACCTTTAAAACAAATAAAACAAGAATGCCCAAATTCGGACATAAAGTCCTTCTTCAGGGGCTAAAAAGTAAAAGATGTTCACACATCGACTGACGAGGACAGAATTTATTTATTTGTTTTAAAGGTTTTATTTCTTTATATTTCTTATTTCCTCACCAAAATATGACCCGAAACTTTCCAAACGAATTTTCTTGCATTATCAAAACGTAATGATATGTATGTAAGGACATTGGTGGTCGTGAATGTATATACATTTACATTTTGTTTCGTTCAAAATGCTTGTGCAGAGAAATTTAAATTTATTCAAAATTATTGAAGGACACATCACGCTCAAGTATGCATTTTGTTTCCTTTTCAACATTTTGAAACGCTGTAAAAAAAATTCTAACAAATCATTATCCAAACTAGCATCTGGTTCCCAAGTCCTGTTTTGTTATTTGTCTATGACCATTTTTAAATCTACATCAGAGGCTCTAATAAACTCCTTTCCGACATATATTTTGTTTGGATAAGATTCTTTTGACTTTTCAGATTCTTTTGTGCTTTTATCATCTTAATTTTCTCGTCCTTGATTAGGGTTCAGAATTTTGCACATTTTCTTGTTTATCAGCATCAACTTCAATAGCAGGGGCATTTGAAGTGAAATTTTGATCTGAATTTTCTTCTTGTGGTTGGAATTTGTCTCTTACTGGACCAGGTTTGTGATAGAGCTTGACATTTGTAGAATTGATCAGAGAAGGAATAATTAAATGATCAGAAATTCTTTTCAGCTTATATGTGTAGTTTGGACCTTTTTCAATTATTCTGAATGTGCTTGATTGCTTGTCATATAGCTTTTTAGACAGTCCAATTGATATCCTGTGAACACGCAGTAATACTAAATCACCAATATGAACTTTTGACCAGATCATGTCTAATTTTGTCTTTTCATTACCTGTGCATCATTTTTCTGAGATATTCCATAAGCAACCTTCAAATTTGATATAAATTATTCACGAAATTGTTTGTGATCAGCTCTTACAGAATCCTTTGGTTCAAGTTCAATATTGAAAGTTAGGCACATTTCTTGCCCAAATACGATGTAGACAGGTGAGAAAGTGGTTGTATTGTTTGATGGAATACGATGCATAGGCTAGCCATCATAATACTAGGGGGAACAACAGGCCAGTTGTTCTGATCATTTGCACGGTAAGTCCTTAGAGTTTGTGCCATTGTGATGTTTTGTCGTTCTACAGTACCATGAATATTAGGATGGTAGGAACTGGTATGGTGCCTTATTACTTGAAAGATTTCGCAGATAGCAGTGATAAGTTAGGACATAAAAGGTTGTCCATGATCAGATACTAGTGTGCGAGGTGCACCATATCTTGCAATGATTTCACTGCACATTATAGAAGCTATATCCTTTGCTGTTTGAGATTGAAATGGAAATGCCTCTGTCCAACGAGAAAATGAATCAACAACTAAAAGGATGTATACGTTCACATGTTTTATATATTAAACCTTGACGCCTGTGGCATAGGGGTTCTAGGGGGTTTGTTTCGATCATAATCTCTTTTCGCCTTTTGATATCTGTCATATGTTTTGACATATTCCAAAATATCAGTGTTATTACCTGGCCAATAATATTTTTTCATGAGTGAAGCTATACACTTGTCAATACCAAAAATGGCCACCTCCTGCACGAGAGTTATGGTAGGAAACATCATATCTTAGATTCCTACCCCGCCTATATTACGATTGTTGTTATTCTAGAAATGGTGTCAATCAATTGTGGATCCTGAAGAATTCGAAAGAACTGATGGAGATTCTTAACTCTAAATCAGTTTCATCTTGTAACAGCATCAAAACATTCGATTTCTCCACACTTTATACTTCTATTCCACATGAACAACTGAAATCGCGATTGGCACAGCTGATTAAACGCAGCTTTTTCAAAAAGAATGGAAAACGCAGGTACAATTTTCTTGCAGTCGATTATACCAAGACTTACTTTGTCATCAATGAGTCTAAGAAAAAGAACAAATTTACAGAGGACCAAATAATCGACATGCTCAACTTTCTTATTGACAACATATTTGTTCAGTTTGGTGGAGGTGTTTTTTTCAGCAAACAATAGGGATTCCAATGGGCACTAATTGTGCACCTTTGCTTGCTGATTTGTTTCTTCATTCATATGAAGCAGACTTCTTGCAATCTCTCCTAGACAAAAAAAAAGACCGTAGACTAGCTCTCTCTTTCAACCTCACGTTCCGTTATATTGATGATGTCCTTTCACTAAACAATTCTCGATTTGGTGACTTTCTCCATCTCATATATCCACAGGAGCTTGAGATAAAGGACACAACGGATTCTAGGAAGTCTGCTTCATATTTAGATCTACATCTCGAAATTGACTCTCAAGGAAGACTTTCAACAAGGCTCTATGACAAACGTGATGACTTCAACTTTCCAATCGTCCACTTCCCCTTCTTGTGTAGCAACACTCCGTCCGCTCCAGCTTATGGAGTTTACGTATCTCAATTGATTCGTTACTCCAGAGCGTGCGGGACTTACATCGATTTCCTTAGCAGCGCGACACGTCTGACGCAAAAATTGCTCACACAAGGTTATGTTGCTCCTCGGTTGCTGTCTTCACTCAAGAAATTTTACGGAAGACATCATGCACTTATAGACAAATATGGGATTTCGATCTCTCAGATGAGTGCAGATGTTGGTGTGTCATAGGGTGTTGTTTTGTCTTCCTTTACCGGATTTGACACGCTGAATGGACTATTGGCAACGCGACGGGTGTGCTATAGCAAGTAGGAACTGCTTACTCTTCCGGAGCACCTGAGTTCACTCTTGTTTCGACTGGAGTTCGCGTTGTTGATTGATATTCAGTTGTTTTGTGTTTCCATGTTTTACATGTTGTCTGTTTTAGTCCCGTTCTTGTTGGTGTTTACTGGTTTTGTCTCTGCCCTTTCGGACTTTTGACATTCGGATACCCCATTGGTACCTCTGCTTCTTTGATACCAATGATACAGAATCTACTTTTCAATGGAATATTATTTTCTTTCATACACTATCTGTCTACATACTTTTTCATTATCTGACAATATCTTTTTCGTAAGGTATGCATAAATGTTATTGAAATCAGGACATTCTTTTTGTAACTATGATTAAGAAACTTTGTCCTAAATACTATCCTGTAAAGTCTTACCGTTTTCTTGCTGCAAGACCGAAAAACATCCTGAAACATTTTGACTCTCATCATGAGCATAAAGAAATGTGACTTCCCTATACCAACCATCGGTATCTGATTTGTCTCCTTTTGTGCTGAATATACCTGAACCTCTTGAATTTTTACCTAATTGTCCATGATTGGTTCCTCTGGATAAGAACGCCTACTTAATCAGTCTGCTAACTACACAGCTTTTACCTTCTCTGTGTACAATTTCAAATGACAAATGTTGAATTTTCAAAGCCCCACGTTCCAACCTACCTGTATGTTTTGCTGTTTGTAGTCAAACTAATGCCTTGTGATAAGTAGCATTTGTAAAGTGAGTACCTGCTAGGATTTGTATGTAAGCTTTAATACCTTTGATAATTGCATAACATTCTTTGTCTGTATTTGCCAACTTAAGTTCATCTCTAGTTAGTGATTAGCCACCATAACAAATAAGTTGAACCTTACCTTTTGAGTCATGTAACTTATGCTATGATCTGAAGCATCACAGGTTAAAATGAAGGGTTTTTTATTATCTGCATATGAAAAAAAAGGTGTAGATATCAGAGCATTTTTAATTGTTTGGAAAGCTTTTTCACATTGCTCAGTCCAAACAAAAGGCTTGTCTTTCTTTAACATTTTAACGTATAATAACTATTTAGAGGGGATACAATCTGAGAGTGGTTTTTTTTAACCGTCTGTAATAGTTTGCCATTCCTAAAAAGCTTTTTTACCGGTTTGGGTGTTTTGGGAGTAGAATATTCATTAACTGGTTTTCCTTTCTCATGATCAACCTCAACACAATTTCTTAAAATAATGTGTCCTATCAATTTCAACTGTTTTACCGCAGAGTAGCATTTGGAAGGATAGTACTGTTTTGAGTGTATCAAAACCTTGATTGAGGTGCGTAAGATGTTCTTCATATGTCCTACTAAATATCCAAATTTTATCAATAAATACAGAAAAGATTTCCAATTGAGACCTCTCAATACGTCATGCTAGCAAATGTAACACAACTGGCATTCGTTTCCTTTGGTTAAACCTGATTTAGTTACAAAAGCACTTTTAAGCTGACTTTTAAGAGGAACTTGCCAAAATGAGGAAAAGTCACGAGCCTGCGCTCAACCAATAGAAGCAAAAACAGAATCAAGATGAGGGAGAGGAAAAACTTGTAGAAATGTTCAACTTTCTATATTCTTTTGGAAATCTGTACTCATCATTTGAGAATACATCAAAGCTTTAAATTATCCGTCTAAATTTCAAAATTGTCTAAACCCTAAGGTTCTTCCTACCCCAGACATAGGTTGAATATCTTAGTAATAATTTGGTTCCCCAGTTTGGTATTTTTGATTTTGGTTATACTGTTCAATGCTCTTCATATTCATACAGCGTTTGGCATTTTCAATATTTTTGGTAGAGCGCCTCTGATGAGTCTTGAATAGACGAAACGCGCGTCAGGCATAGCAAAATTCATTGTCTGGAACTTTGTTGTCATTTGTAATTCGAACACACGTGAAGGTTAGCACTGCTGGTGGAGTTTAAATTCCCCGAGGTTAGCCCGCTCCGGCACCAACACTTTTGAGTTGGAGAATACATCAAAGCTTTAAATTATCCGTCTAAATTTCAAAATTGTCTAAACCCTAAGGTTCTTCCTACCCCAGACATAGGTTGAATATCTTAGTAATAATTTGGTTCCCCAGTTTGATATTTTTGGTTACACTGTTCTATGCTCTTCATATTCATACAGTGTTTGGCATTTTCAATATTTTTGGTAGAGCGCCTCTGATGAGTCTTGAATAGACGAAACGCGCGTCAGGCGTAGCAAAATTTATTGTCTGGAACTTTGTTGTCATTTGTAATTCGAACACACGTGAAGGTTAGCACTGCTGGTGGAGTTTAAATTCCCCGAGGTTAGCCCGCTCCGGCACCAACACTTTTGAGTTGGAGAATACATCAAAGCTTTAAATTATCCGTCTAAATTTCAAAATTGTCTAAACCCTAAGGTTTTTCCTACCCCAGACATAGGTTGAATATCTTAGTAATAATTTGGTTCCCCAGTTTGGTATTTTTGGTTTTACTGTTCTATGCTCTTCATATTCATAGTGTTTGGCATTTTCAATATTTTTGGTAGAGCGCCTCTGATGAGTCTTGAATAGACGAAACGCGCGTCAGGCGTAGCAAAATTTATTGTCTGGAATTTTGTTGTCATTTGTAATTCGAACACACGTGAAGATTAGCACTGCTGGTGGAGTTTAAATTCCCCGAGGTTAGCCCGCTCCGGCACCAACACTTTTGAGTTGGAGAATACATCAAAGCTTTAAATTATCCGTCTAAATTTCAAAATTGTCTAAACCCTAAGGTTCTTCCTACCCCAGACATAGGTTGAATATCTTAGTAATAATTTGGTTCCCCAGTTTGGTATTTTTGGTTATACTGTTCTATGCTCTTCATATTCATACAGTGTTTGGCATTTTCAATATTTTTGGTAGAGCGCCTCTGATGAGTCTTGAATAGACGAAACGCGCGTCAGGCGTAGCAAAATTTATTGTCTGGAACTTTGTTGTCATTTGTAATTACATCACTGTACTTAGCAGTTTGTTATTGTGCCCCACCTATAAGTTTTTCAGTCCTACAAGCAGGCGCGCGTCGTCCCTTTTGGAAATGGGCAGAATTTGAAACTCAGATTCCTCATGAAGCTAACACATCTTCTAAAAATGGTGTTTACCTTTACAAAGATAACACATTTTATCATATGAAGGACATTGAAACCTTGACATACAAATCTTATTACAGCCTTAACATATCTTTATGTTGAATTAGACCACTGGAAGTAGTTGCCATGGGTGTGGTTGCTGTTGCAACAGATGCACTTGCTGCCATCACGCTTGCTTCTTGTTCTGGAGTACTAGTTGTTTGTGACCTTACAGACGATTTTAACTGGGTTGAACTTTCAGAGCTGGATATCTGAGTTGTAACAGTTGTTGAAATTGGGGTCGCATCTGATAATTGTGTGGTCATCGGAGATGAACTTTGAGTAACGCTTGTGGCTATTTGTGTTGTTATTTGAATGTCAACCTCCTCACCATTAATCAACACCATATCCTCTTATAACAGCCCTTGTGATATCAATCCAATCCACACTATTATTCGGATCTTTTGGGGCTCCGTCAGTTGACAGTCGCAACCCTTAGCCAAAATTGTCTGGTGCATAATTTTGGTATATGTATATTTTTTTGTTAACTCTTGTTTGCTGCTGGATTGTTTGGGAATATTATTTCTTTGTAAACCTTGCAACAAAATTGTTTAGCCCAGTAACTGACCTTTAGTCTTTCTTAATACAAATGAAGTTTCAAGTAAAACCAGGTTTATTGTTAGAGAGCGAGTTCTAGAAATGAGATTCAAACAATTCAAATGCCTGAAATAAATACATCATTATTATATCCAAGATAAGATCTAAAACAATTTAAGAATTTAACAAAATACCTGAATAAAAATAGAGTTAATAGAATGGCATGCAGCTCGATAAACATATGAAATAGATAATGGATATGGTAAGGTACAGCTGCTAACTGGAACGTGTGTTATGTTTTACAGTATGACATCAAGTCTTATTACTGCAAATTACATTGAAAAATACAACAGGGTGTGAGCTGGATTCGAACCCATACCTCTGCGGCACCTGTCGCATAGCAGTCTCTAGTCCGTCGAGGATTCCACACGACCACGGACACCGTTAAAAATAGGTGTTGGTAAATCGGTTTCATTCCTCGGCGGACTCGAAGATACACAAGGTATGGTGGTATGCCATGGTAGTGGTGTGGAAATTTCCTTTGAAAAACAACTTTAAACATATTTAACCATTTTTTCACAATGACACCAGTTTGGTTTTTGGGGTTAACATTGTTCTATGCCCTTCATAATCATATAGTGTTTGGCTTTTTTCAATATTTTTGGGTAGAGCGCCAATAGTGGGTCTTGAATAGACGAAACGCACGTCAGACGTTGCAAAATTTATTGTCTGGAGTTTTGTTTTAATTTTTGTTTCCATCAAAAATCAAGAAATCTTTGATATAAAAAAGTTCAGGGGTATGGAAGCCTATTGGTGCAACCCAATATTACAAATACAGAAATAAGTCATGCATATGAGATAAAAGTTATAATTACAAGATATAAGTCTTACGTAGTTCATACGAATGAAGTATAACTGGTACGTTTGAGGCATTTCTTATACGTATGAGATATAATTCACATGTACGATATAATAGCTCATACGTATGAGATATGACTCGTACATATGACTCCGTAGCTCCTCACATTTGGTTTAATTTGCTTTCGCTTTCGACTTTTGAATTCTATATTTGCTACAATAAAATTTACATTGAGAAAACCTTAGGATGCCTTATCATGATGGGTTTTTTTATGTGATGATACTTCGTCATTATCTACTTTTCATTATGTGATGATACTTTGTCATTTTATGATGATACTTCGTCACTATGTGATGAGAATCTGTCATTACGATGCTACTTTGTCTTTATGAGAGCATAGTATATTATTATCAACAGCACTGATTTATTTCATTTGTTATGACAAATATTTTGTTCAACGGGTATTTTTTCTGTGTACCCCCTCTCCCCCAATAAAAAAATCGTTTCCAAAAGGTCAGTTTCTCGAATTTCTAATCAATAACCAATATATAATTTATTATATATTAAAACTTTGTAAACAACATTATTTTTATTTAATGGTTAATTACTTTGAATGTTTTTAACTAGTGTTGATAGACGCGATCTCTAGTGTTAGCTTTTTTCGCCATTTTTGAATAAAAAAAGCTAAAACCCGAAACAATTTAAAACATTTATTTTAATCCCGAGCTAAAAATAAAGAACTAAAAAACATGTTAATGTAATTAATCATTAAAGAAGAATAATGTTTTTACAAATTTTTAATACATAATGAATTATATATTGGTTATTTATTTCAAATTCAAGAAATTGACAATGTGGAAACGATTTTTTAGGTGGGGGGGGCAGAGAAAAACTACCCGTTGAACAAAATATTTGTCATAAGAAATGATTTTTTTTCATTGCTGTTCATAATAATAAACTATGATCTTAAAAATACAAAGTATCATCACATTTGGACAAAGAATCACAACATAATGACAAAGTATCATCACATAAGGACAAAGAATCACAACATAATGACAAAGTATCATCACATATAAAGTATCATCACATAATGACGAGGTATCATCACATGATGACAAAGTATCTTCACATAATGAAAAATCATCACATAATGAAGAAGTATCATAACATAATGAAAATGTATCATCATACAACGAAAAAGAATCATCACATAATGACGAAGTATCATCACATAATGAAAAAAATCATCATAAGGCAGCTATGGCATTCAATAAAAACCTGTATTTTTTTTTTTACTTCATGATCATCATGTTAATTTCATCAAGGTCGTCATGTTCATCTTACTTAATTTTATGTGTTTCAAAGATGTAAACTCTCCCAAGTGCTTACAAATCTCCTGTGTAAAGATTCTTCAAGTGTTTACACTTTATCGCCCGACGGTTGTCTTATTCTTTTAGCCCATTTGTACGTTACATGAAAAAAAATGTTAATGTATTTCTAGATTTTTTCTAGGGATGGTTGTTCTTTTCTCTAGAGTTTCCTCGATTTATGAATATCGACTTTCAGCTTTATGTCAATTGATATGCATTAAAAAATTCGACATATCTTCATATCGACTTGATAAATGTAATGTACTTTGCAGTTCCTTTTTACATAAATGAAAACATCAACGTATCGTTTGTTATTGGAAATGCTGGAAGTCAAGATGAGGATGTAAAGGTTACTATAAAGGACGATAAAAACTTTATAAGTGGAAGTAACGCACAGATATTCCATTTAAAAGCATGGACAAACCAGACTGGTTACTTTACATTGCACGGAGGGCCAACTAAGGGTGAAATAACGTGAGTATTTTCTTTACAAATGTTTCCATATTGTATAATATTATGCACTGTTAAAAGTTTTAAAGAAAAAAAATATTATCATTATGAATAAAGCCAGTCTATATGTAGGACCATTGCGATCTGCAATTGATCCGGTGTATCTTTGTCTTTTGTCTTTTTGTTTCTTCTTGGACATTTGAGATTTGTCATCCCATTTCGATAGCCTTTGTCTAACTAATTTTGACATTTGACCGCTGTTTAGGGTATAAAACGCTTGCACATTTTGGTTGAAAAGAGATTATGCCAGACAATAAGATGTGGAATAAGTTTACGCGACACAACTTATATTTTATACATTAAATGCAATATGTTGTAGTTTTATTGGTGTGTAAAAGCGTGAACCTTTTCTCACATTTTTAACATTAAAATTTTTGGTGTGTAAAAGCGTGGGCATTTACGCACATTTTCAATATGAAGCACTACCGTAAAATGAGCTTCGGTCTACGCATTTACACAAAAATAAAACTACAAAATATTGCATTCCATGTATACAATTGCACTGAGTTAAAAAAAATAATAAATGTTTGCACAGATCTAGATTAAGTAAAGTATACGGAATTGACTGTCCGATCAATTTTCTTTAAAAATTAGTCATAGATAGCTTAAGTTGGGAGGAATAAGGAAATGCAATACGGACCTTGTTTTCGATTTATGACCTTCCGAATATGTGTTGGATTTATATCAAAATTACATAGAATATAATAGAAAAATGAACATGAAAAGTCATGTTTTTGGACATTTTCATTCAATAAAAAATTACTGACCGATCAATTTTTCTTAAAAACTCCAGACATATTCAAAATCAAATTCTGTGCATTTTGGTGTAAAGAAAGTCCTTGACTTCGGAGTTCGTTTTCACGCTACAGACTTCCAAAGTGGAGACAAATGATAAAAATGATGATTTTTTCTTGACGTTTTCGGCAACGTAAAAAAAACAAATAAAAAGCGTGACGTTTAAAAAGTAAAATCTCTTGAAGCATAACAAACTATTCTAACAAAGCATGTCGCCACTTGTAAGTAATAATTTATACAGTATAAACTAATTATTTGAGTTGTCACAGTCTGTCCATTGAATGCTACTGCTCGATCCGTAAATTTTATGAGTATTTTTTAGTATTTACTATTGTGGTAAATATATATAAAGAGTGCTAATTTATAATTTTATGTACATAGCTTTTGCCGTCATCATCTTTTTCTTTATTTCGAAAGTAGAGGAGCATATATAGTGTTCGGGTCCGTACGCCTGTTTGTCAATCCCAAATCAGTTGTAACTTCAGGTTGTCTTAAGAACATACCCTATCTCTTACTAGTATATAAAATTACGCTCTAATCGATTTTCTTTAATATTTCCAAGATAAACAGTATTTTTCTTACGGTTAAATAAAATTGAAAAATGGCTTCGTCTCGCAGAAATCACACTTGGTAAGCCTCAACTAGAAAAGTTCACGATAGAATAACAAAACGTACCAAGATTCACGTAAAGGCATTTAAGTAACTAAGATAAAATATGTTTTGTCCGGCAAAGAAAAAAGTAACAAATTTGGATTTAATTTGTATTTTGTACACAAATATTTACCAAAACCATTTTTATGTGAACTCATCTTACTGCCGGTAGAAATTGGCTTGCGTTTACCCCATTTGTATTAAAAATACTACAACACCGAACGACACAAAGAAGATCTCGTCGGCGAAAATCGGAATGTTCACGAATTTATTTGGAAAATTATATTCGTCAAGTGAGTGCATGAAGGAATGAGTGACTTGCAACGCTATATATTTTTTAAGGCGATGAACATGGAATGATGATAAGAAAATAGGATGAGGTGGGAAACAAAGAAACAGTAAATTTTGAAAACCATAGGACAATGCCAGCAGACATGAGTAGGGGCGTAAATTTTAGCCTATGTGGCGCACTAATTGGTGGTCAACAAATTCAGAATATGGATCTTTTACATGCACGAAGCGTGACTCTCTCCACACACGTTGGTCCACTATGGTCAGCGGTCGTGGTTTCCGTATTATAGCCCTGACAAACCCTTCGGACGAGGGCCAACCTATCAAGCTACTTAGGGTTCACACTTTGGTCGCACACTTTGGTCGCTCTGTGGGCTGAGCACTAACACCGGGGGGTACCGATGTCATAATCCCAAGACCTTTAGTCGCCTTTACGACAAGCTAGGCTCTGCTGCGGGCCTATTCGCCACCCGGAACCCGTACGGGACATACATGGTATTTTATCACTTTGTAAAGTGCAGATACATGTATGTGATTATAGTTTTAGGGTTAAAACATTTAGTTATATCTGTTGGTTTGGCAGCATAAAACCTGGCTTAACAAATATAATTTCTTTTGAAGTCAGGATCATTGTGATCTTGAATTTTTCTGGTATGTCTTCCATGTTTTTTGTTTCGACTTTTCTCTTGGACATTTGAGATAGTTCATAAAAAGTACGATATCATAGTCTTTTATAACCTTCGTTTATCCGGGCCCAGCACAATGACATTATTTGGTGAAGACTTTTCTCAAATGTTTGCCCGAAAATTAACAGTTTTTTATATGTAAAAACAATTCCGTGATTAATTCGGTCCCATGAGAAGTGAAACAGAATGCCATTAAGTTTTATAAAAAGTAACTTTTTTAGTCCAGCATCATGTCTACTGTCCACAAACTTCTTTTTTCGAAATTGCCGCCTTTAAAAATTTATAAAAAAAAATAGCAAAAGCAAAGGATGCAGTATTGCCCTTTTTTCTTCGAAAGTGGTAAAACTTTTTGATCCAGTTCTTCCTGCGTATACGACCACATAAATTGTATTCCTTAAGACACTCTGACAGCAATACTTTTTCCGTGATTTTTCCTTGCAGTTTATGGAACATTCTTGTAAATTTGATAAATGATTTGCTTGGCTGTTTATTCATCGATACAGCTTAAATACTCTGTCGCCGTTGTCGATTCCTTCACAAAACTACTAGTATCTAGCAATACCAAATTATCAAATTATACTCTCGCTTGTGCCGTGCTAGTAAAATGTGATGATACGAAATATAGAAGAGAATATGATACAAAAGTTTTCTTCTTTTATAAATAATGATGACTATTCGCTAATATGCTTAATACACGATATGGCTTGACTTATGTTACCGCATCAGTTTTCCCTACGCACGTCTATATCGGCAGAAATATCAGTGAAACATGACGACGTGAAATCGGAAACGAAAGTGAAGCGTCGAACGTCGTGCCATTTCATAGAGCACATTATGACGTTACGTAACAACCGCTAGAGGCGCTGAATTACGTATACTTTACCTTAATTGAAAAGATTGATTATAATGCATTGTTTATTTTTTTTAATTACTCCGTACAAGTCGTTGTCAATGTCCCACGTGCTGGTGAGTTTAATCGAGAAATAAAACTTTATTACCGATTACCGAAGTACAATTAACTACGGAAAGCGATAGAAATCGCTGTTATCAATACAATACAATAGGAATGTAATGTATAAATATGCGGGGCAATTAAAAAAAAAATCCGCATTAAAAACAGCCAATAGCCGTCAAAGAAACCAGTCATCGCTGCCCGATGTTGTGCAAATGGTTGTGTACCTTAAAACCAAAAATCAAACGTTATAAAAGTTTTAAACAATACCCATTTCTAGATTTTGAAAAAAAATCAATTTAAAAAATATTCATTTTGTTTTATACCACCACTCGTTAGAGAGGGGCCATTATGCAATCACTTTGACTATCCGACACTCGATACACATTATATCCATTGTTCCTTTTTATTTTTGGCCAGGGCCTTATAGAGTCATATAGCTATCTGATTTTTGCGGTTTTTTTTCCGTCTAGACAGGGTAAATCGGTCAGCCAATATTCCTACCACAGGATCTATTCAACATTAATCGTGTATTTTCATTGTTTCAATGTATTTTAAATTGTATACAGATTGTCTATAATAAGAGGTACATCTTTATACCCCAACATAAATGCACTACATATCGTATATCAATACACGCTAATGTTTACTTAAGCATTGTTTACCTTTGACCTTTGATCAAGTGGGCGGAGCCTAATTACAGATTTCTTAACAAAATTGTGCAATAATGCGGAGCAAAACAAAGAAAATTGATGTGCTATGTTTCAAGTTTATGGTTTATGAAACACAGATTATTCTTTATTTTAGTGCTTATAGATTTAGCTCTGCCTTTAAACGCTTGGGCGCTTTGATTTTATTTTATTGTCACTACTGTTATCTTTTCAGATCAATAACAATAACAGCCATGCCAGTGGTAGCCACAAGGTCCAACAGCAAATATCAGTTGGTTTTAACACATTTGACAGTCGAGGAACGGGTATAAAATGTTTATATTTTTAAATACGTGAATGAATGAACAAATGCTCAACAGGAGTTGCTGCACCCTAGATGAAAACTCTTATTTTTGGCATACTACGAATATATAAAGTATATAAATTATCTTTTGCTGGTTATAATGGTTATTCAGGATTTGTTAAGTAAAGAGTTTTCATGTATGCGATTTTTTTTTATAGAGTCGTAAAAATCCACATTGTTCAAGCGGAAAGATTAAAAGTCCTTTCGTTTGTGCCTTATTTCACCCCTAGTAAAGTGGATTCACGATGATCAGGAAAGTCATGCGAAGGGTTGATGTAAAGTTGTATTTATTAAGACGATTCAGTTTTGTCAGGTTAAAGAAAAAAGTAAACACCTTTGTTTTCTTGCATAACTAATTTCTTTCTAAGGGTATGTGAGTTATTTAATTCTTTCTCTTTATTTGTTATACAAATAACTAAAAAGGCGTAAAAGTATAGTCCAACCTGTTGTCAAATAAAGATTTTTTTTACGAAAAAACCTCAAGGTTGAATTATGTTCATGACGAAAACTATTTCATCGAAAAGATGTGTTTTTGTTTGCATAAAGTGTCTATATTGTTCACCAAAGCAAGCATATCATATGTACTAGAGACACGTCGCAAATCTTTATCGAAAACAATGAGATTGGTGGATAATGTTTTGTTAAGGGAGTACGAGCCTGAGATTTTTTGTAATTAAAAGTTATTTAAAATAGAAAATTTGGAAAGAATAGCTCAAAATAGCTAGACTTTATGAAAAAAGTTTTCAAAACCATGGAGCCGTTTTTAAGATATAAGCACCGGAAAATATGGTGGGAAAAAATCTTCTCTGGGTTTTTCATAGGAAATACATTGAAAATTCTTTTTGTGTTTTAACATAGAAATAATAATTAGAATTGGTAGAAAATTTCAAAAGGAGTTTATTAGGACCTTCTCTAATTAGTAATGAACAAATATTAGGAAACCATGTTGGAAAATTTTTAATGCATTTGAATGGATAAAAGCCGAGAATCCCGAAAATCTTCAATTTCTGAGGCTCGTACTCCCTTAATAAGAGGATTCTGTTTTGGTAATGTGCGGGGTTCGGTTTTGTATCGTTTTTTTATGAAATAAAATTGAATTCATATCTGTTAATATATGTGTGCAAACGCTGTAATACAAAACAAATTCATATTTAATATGTTAATTGAGGCTCATAAAAAGTAATTTTACTGGACGACTGAAGACAAATCACCACATCATGCATATAAAGAAACTAAAAGATTCTCACCTTACTCGAGTCATTAGTGACAATATATATAAATATTCAGACTCATAAATAATCATATTTGTCCACATTTGCATCGTCAAGGGCGATTCTCTCACGACTACGCGGCAAGGATATGATGGAGTTTCTACTTCGTTTAGACTCATATAAGATATTGTGTTGTGGTTGCATTAGTATATAATACTCATCCTTCATTGAATCGATTGTTCTATCAAAAAGCAAATAACTCGAAAACGGCTACAGATATCAAATTCGGGCATAGGGTAAAAGTGATCAGCACCTCAAGATCTACCTACCCTGAAATTTTGAAGAAATTCCAACAACCGATGTAGGAGTTTTTGCCCTTTATGTGGATAGTTTTGCAAATTTTGCACCTGTTTAGCTCAATATCTTGAAAACTATACACACGCTTGGGAAACTCGCAAGTCGCAACCTAATATTGTTACCCGGAAGTTTATTGGTACTAAGTGAAAGAACACTTTTTGCAAGAATCATAGAATGTGACTCCATGTGAAATTTTACACAGATCTTAAATATAACAAAAATAATAGTTAAGCCTGTAATTTAAGCCAGAAATCGTTTTTATATTGCCAAGCCAATTCTATTAACCAGGACAAGTCCGGATTTAAGGAAAAGTGTAATTTAACGTTATTAATTGACCAAAATAAACTGTTTTTGCTTTGTTTACAGTTAGTCACAAAATATGCATGGAGTGACATTCTCCGATTTCTCAAGTTTATTACATTAAATGTAAATCACAACATTCCGAGTCCCGGAATTTTGGTTGCTACTTTCGAGACAGGATATTTGAGAAATGTTAAGCACACCAAGATCTACAAAATATATAATAGGGTCAACGTTGTAGGACCTTTCCTTTTAGGAGTTATTACCCTTAGAACACAGGGACTTGCTCCCCTCTATCAATATTTTGTTAGAGTCAATGCGCGGTAGGAAAAAAAACACAAGGGAGATACTACTTTCACCACCCCCCTTTTCTTTAATTCGATTTTCTTTTAATATATCATTGATCTCGTACCTTTTCTTATATAATTCGTTTCACAGATGATTTTCCTTTCCAAAACACCCAAATATATTTTCATTCATTGCATTTCGGCCTCAAAATCGGGCTTTGTTCGGGCAATTTTGTAAAATTTGGCAATCGCTTGGACATGAAAATGAAAGTACATTCTCGGGACTTTACCAATAAATGTAACGTAAAACGAAAGTAAAAACGTCATTAAAATTCATTCGGATTTCTTTCGAGTTTCGAGACTTTTCCTTGACGTAATGCTTTTCATGTCCAAGCGATTGCCAAATTTTACAAAATTGTCCAAACAAAGCCCGATTTTGAAGCTGAAACGCAATGAATGAAAATATATTTGGGTGTTTTGGAAAGGAAAATCATCTGTGAAACGAATTATATAAGAAAAGGTTCGAGATCAATGATATATTAAAAGAAAATCGAATTAAAGAAAAGGGGGGTGGTGAAAGTAGTATCTCCCTTGTGTTTTTTTCCTACCGCACATTGACTCTAACAAAATATTGATAGAGGGGAGCAAGTCCCTGTGCTTAGAACATCAAAATTGAGCATTTTAACATCATTTGCTCCATACATCAAAAACGTTAACTCCTCTGACACTTTAAGTCCAATTGGAACCAATCTTGGTATTGTTGTTAATTAGCATTTGGTATATAGAACTGATGTTGGGATTTTTTTATTGGTCGTAAAACATGGCCGCTGTAGCTAAAAATAGAACATAGGGATAAATCGCAGTTTTTGCAAATAACTCAAAAAGGGTGAAAGATTTTTTTAATTTTGATTGAGAACAAAAGTGATCAGCACCTTAAGATCCGCCAACTCTGAAATTTTTAAGATGATCCAACAACCCATGAAAGAGTTATTGTCCTGATTAAAAGAATATTACTATGTACAATCATTACTACTTTTAGTTAAACCATATTGTCAGATGACCTCCTTATTAAACTTATGACCCTTTCAATGTCAAAGAATTTTTGCCTAATAACCTTTACTTCAGGGACATATGTCAGGTGAGCGATTCAGGCTCCTGGAAGCCTCTTGTTGGCATGTAGAAATAAAACTATTGCAGATAGAGAAAAGCTGTTGCTTGCTTAAATGTTCAGCTCATTTAATTCTACAAAAGCATTTATAAGGTCAAAGTTGTCAGATGACCCCTTATAGGGGTTACATTTTTAAAGGTGAAAAATAGTGTTTTTTGCTAATAGAATGAAAACTACAGTAACTGCAGATAGAGAAAAGCTTTTTAGCTCACCTTGCAGCAAGATTCAAACTCATTTTGGAACATCTATTGCAACACCGCTTGCACTATGTACAGCGCCTTAGACCACTTGGCCAGATAGGCTATATAAAAATAAAGCTTTCGCTGACCAAGTGATACCTTCTCGTAGGTTTAATCTCGGGTGTGTGACATGGTACATAATGTTTGGTGGTTGCAGTTTAGCAAATTGGCGTAGTTCAGGGGATTCGATGCATTTTTTGACAAGGAATACAGTCACACAAATTCATTTTTTTTATGTATACGTCTATACAATGTGACAACTCTTTTTACCAAACTTGTCCATTGAATCTCACCATTTAGCGGGATGCGGGGTTGATAAAGTATTTTATAAACGTTCTTGATTTTTCGAGTACACTTGCAATATGATGTGCAACAATAAAACTATAAATAGACTGGTTCAACTGTGTACCCCCTTATAGCTGAGATGTAGCGCTAGGTAGTGCACCATCACCGAAGCGGGTCGCGCACAAGACCACTCGGCATTACACGATATCTTCTTTTTTCAACTTTTTTTTCATACCGTAACGCTAAAAAATGACGTCCTAGATTGTTCTACAATAAATTGTTAGCTTTATTCAAATACTATTGACCCATATTTGGGTCTCAGTACATAACATATAAACATGACATAAATTATAGTTAAGACAGTACAAAACACATTCAATACATAAAAGACATGGAGAACAATCCACATAAAAAATAAAGTCAGCAATTATTAAGGTTCTTCCTTCCTCAGTTCTAATGCCTGTTTGAAGATAGAGGCAATTATGTTGACTTCTTCAGGTGTTGAGGGGGTTTAAAATATTTTTTTGTTTTTTTTTAATTTCAGACTTTAAACTGAAATCTTTATATTTATCGTTTAAATAGTTGATGAATTGAGATCTGATTAATTTATATATTTTACAGTGAAAAAAGAAATGACACTCAACCTCTACGAAATTACGTTTTAAACATACTCGTTTATTTCTTTCAACTTTTTTTTATGTCTACCGGTTTCTATGTTGAGAAAATGATCACATATAGTCTTAATTTTGAAAAAAAAAAATTCATAGTTTGGGAAAGATAAAATTCCTGTGATCCAGTTTTAGATTTCAAAAACTTATACAAGTAATTTTCATTATTTATTGTAAGATTTTCAATCTTGTTTTGAAGTAGATTTTCATAATAGGAGTTGATTTTATTTTTTTTTATTTCAGTTTTAAGTGCCTTTGAGAGTTTAACAGTTTCACATTTTGTAAACTGTTCAATGTTAGAGTTTATTTCATCCAGAATATTTGAATCAAAGGAAAACCAGGAGAAAAATTTTCTGAATGTAATTGTTTTGTTAATTCAAATGCCTCATTTAAAAAAGGATTTAAATTTTCATTGTGTAGTCTAGCAAGATAGACTAAAGCTTGGCTTTTTAAAAAACTTTAAATAGGGAGAGCTTCTTGTTCTACCCTTGAAAAAAAAATGTTGTACATCTTTTTACTAACAGAGTATTTTTTTAAAATTGAGATATACTTTTTATGACCAGACCATGTATGTGGAACGGTCATATAGTTTTACCCTTGTCCGTACGTACCATGTATGTGGAACGGTCATATAGTTTTACCCGTACGTCCGTAACACGTTGGTTAAGTTCTTGGTTAAGGTCCATTTCTAGGATACTAAATGTTGGGGGTCAGTGATAACTCACCACTAGATGGGTCTTGGGTAGGGCTACACCGCCCACTAGAAATTAGGTCACTGTGACCCATATTTTATGCATGAATGACTTTGGTTTAGTTCTTTGTTAAGGTTCATAACTTGGATACTAGTTGTTTGAGGTAAATTATATTTCACCACTAGATGGGTTTTCGATAGGGCTTCACCATCCCCAAGAAATTAGGTCACTGTGACCTATATTTTATGCATGAATGACTTTGGTTAAGTTCTTGGTTAAGTTCCATAATTCAGGTTATACACATTGGGGGTCAATAATATTTCAAGAACGGGAGTGCCATCCTGTGGCTCATAGGCACACTTTCAAGTTCTACTGGGGTTCTATCTATGAAGGATGGGACATTATCACATTATTATTTCTACCCCTGAGCTTGAGCTAATAAAACTATAACTAAAACCGGTACATCGATCAACTATATATATACCCCGTAATAGCTGAGATGAAGCGCTAAGTAGTGCACCATCACCGAAGCGTTTCAACTTGTTTATTGACGTCATAGATTTTTCGAGTACATTTGCAATATGATGAGTTACAATAAAGCTTATACTTGAATAGTACATCGTTCAACATTGGAGGAATTGAAAAACTATCCCCGATCCGTAATTGAAACTGGTATTACAAAAGCCCAAAACTTGAACATGAATTCAGACAAGTTCGACAACAAAATAAAGAAAACGAAATTATTGCGTTTGTCTCAACTCATAATCGAACAACCCAAATGTCTATAACTCAATTTACAACAATTTGCCGTTCCTTCATCAAGACGAAAGAATGAATAATCATGATAGATGTAGATATCATAAAGTATTGATGGGATGACGTTGGTTTTGAAAAGTCAGAAATAAAAGTGGCATTTGTGGTGTTGGGGTCAAGTGAAGGTACATGTAGTTGTTTCACAAACCATTTTGTAGATAATTCATTATAGTTTACGATAATATAACACTTATTCCTCTGGCAATGGTTCTTTTTGGTATAAATAAGCAAATATCAAGAGTATGTAAATTTAAAAAAAAAACTTATATACTATAACCATACCACAAGGTGTCTAACCTTGTGGTATGGTTATAGTATATAAGTTTTTTTTCTAGAAACAAGTGCCTGAGGTGCAAAACGTGAAAAAAATGTTGTTTTTTAGCCTTGACACCCTATAAGGAGCCATCTGACATCTTTGACCAAATGAAGACTTTTGAAGAGCTCAATGAAATCAAGAATTAAGCAAACAACAGCTCTTCTCTACCTGCAATTGTTTTCTGTAGAGAAAAAAGAACAGGAGAAAAATATACATATGTATGTTAGACCTTTAAACGACCATAACCCCCCCCCCCCATTAAGTTTCATATCTGAAATCTTCGGCCCTGTGGAGAGATGTAGTGTTTAAGGAGCTTAATATTTAAGGAAACAATAGCTTTCTTCTATCTGCAATAGTTTTCATTCTATAGCGCAAAATCAGAATTTTAGTAACCGCGGAGTATTTGGTTTTTTGGAGTTTCTGAGTTATAAGCCATTTTAAGGTATTTTTATATGTTCGATTTTTAGTATCAAATTCATGTTTTTTATCGAATCTTTCCAAAAGCCTATCGTTTGTTGCCAACATGTCATTAATCATTACTGCAAAGTTTCAGTCTAATTGATTCAGTGGTTTCAGAGAATTGTATTTTTGAAATGACGATGGACGAACAACGATAGACGATGACGGAGGCATATAGTGCTTGTATACTTTTGCAAGGTGATTTTAAAAACTTATTATAGTTTTTGTGCAAATGTAATGGATTTTGTATATGTTGTATTTATTTATTTTAACTGCGATTTAAAATCACCCTAGAAAATGTATACACAACCTAATATAAAAATAAACTGTTACTGGTAACACAGAGATATGTCGCGCCTCTTGCGACTGGACACAATAAATAATTAAGTTTAAAAATTGCAATGTTAAAATTACTACAGTACTAGCAATTACTCTTGAAATTCATCTTGATGCAAATGTAACTGTATTTAAAATATGTATGGTGTACCATAACTCGTTCACAGATAACAGACCTAAGAAAAGCACTAATATTTAGCCAATTCAGTGTAATATATCAAAGTCAGTAGACCATGACTGAAGGGGGAAATAGATAAAATCTTCTTGTAATTGTTCTGTACTGATGCTAATGCAACCGTATACCAAATATCAATTGTGTACCATAACTGCTTAATGTAAAACAGACTAAAGAAGGCCGAATAAGAGTAAAATCTCAGTAAGAAGACCGTTTCTGCAGATACAATCATCTTGGAATGCGAATGCAACTGCATACCAGATATCAATGATGTACCATGACATGTTCGCATAAAACAGACTTTAAAAACTTTAACAATCGTGGATGCCGCCACCGTCGCCGGAAACACCATACCTTAGTCTCACCTTTCGCGACATTTGTCGCAGGCGAGACAAAAATGTAAAAAAAGTAAAGTCGAAATTTTTAAGGATGTATTCTTCTGAGGGGTCAAAATTTTCCTTAATCAAGTTTTTTTTTCCCATACCTACATTTTTGGAATGCTTAGACACTGAAAAAATCAAATTTACTTAGAAAACAATATGTCCGTGTGCATTTAAGATGGCTCCATTAAGATGCCAATTTGCCCAAAGTTTTATCATTTTTGGTCTATTTTGAGGTAATTTTCTTTAAAATATCAAGTTTCAAAATCAAGTTTTCTCTCAAAGTTTCCATATTGATAGATGCAATGATTCTGAACAAATTTAACTTATAAAAAGTATATGTCCGTGATGAAATAAGAAAGTTTAGTCCCGAAAATATGCCTTTTGATGTCATTTTCAAAAATCAAGATTATTAAAGATTATTCAAATTTTCTATCATACCAAAACCTCAAAACTCTTCATTTTCATTTAAAACAATTGGACAAACATATCTTTTTGAATTTAGAAAAGAAATTATATGAATTGCATGCATGTTTTGTTGGAAAAATGAATTTTACTACCCCTACTCTGAAATTGGCTAAATTAAGATTGGGATCAATGGTCAAATTTTGTCAAAAATTAAAATGTTGCATATCTCAAAAACTACTAATCGTATCTTTATAATTTTTTGACATAATTTAGATGGATCATCATTTGATATAAATCCACCAAAAGTTTTCAATTATAAGGCAAGATTTAAAAATCATTCACAAACATGATTTCAACGAGACTGAAACCTCTACAGTTTTAAATGTGGAATTTACGCAGGTATCATGTAAAATTTAACAGCAATGCAATTTAATCCATTATGTTCATGAATGACCATAAATGAATTGCAGCAGAATTGGTCACTGATGCAATCTCAATAAGTAATCTTATGCAATTTACCATACACATACATGTATAAATGTATGATATAACTCGAGTACCCGCAATTTACCAAAACAGAAGTCTATACATGACCAAAACTGATTAAAATGGTGATAAATGTACAACTAACCGTTTTTGTGTGTCAACAAAGATTTGTTAAGCAGTTGGCAGTACTCTCTTATTATTAAAAAAGAATGTGGCTACACATTGCATGCTTTGTCATAAGTTTAAAGTGTGTTATTAACTTTTAATTTAGAGTTTAAAAATGTATAACCCTTTTCGTCATAACTTTGAAACTGTTAATAATAGATTTACCAAATTTTCACATTTTATTGAAATCAATACTAAAATGCTTAATAAAAAAAAATATAAATAATACATAGCTTTATGTTGACGTTTTGTTAACATTTTTTGTGTTTAAACGAATTATTAAGGAAAAGGTATGCAATCAATGATTTATTAAGAGAAAATCTAATTGAAGAAAAGGGGGTGGTGAAAGTGCTATCTCCCTTGTGTTTTTTTCGTACCGCACATTGACTCAAGCAAAATATTGATAGAGGGGAGCAAGTCCCTGTGGTTTATATAATATTAGTATAACCGAATTACAACAATGTGTTAGGCAATACATTTGTTATTGCTACGCCTGACACGCTTTTCGTTCTTTTCAGACTGGTTAAAAGATTGAAAATACGATAATTATGTCTTTGGTAAATTGTATTCGTTGAAGGGTTAAATTGTCACAGTAAATATTTTTCGTCATTCTTCGGGTAACGAGTGCTTTGACAAAAGAAATAAGTAAAACGTTGTCTTTACATTATTTTTTTAGTCGGGAAATAGATAGGACTGACAAATTAAACCTGAATGTCATGTACACTCTCATTAAATGTTTTATTTTACCTATATTAGCCATTAGATACTGTTCCTCCTGTTTGCAATGTAACATCACCACCAGTAGTATGCAACGATCCATGTACATGTAGTCAAGTCAATAACTTCATCACGGTTGAAATGTGGGACGAGGGTGATGGTCTACAGAATATAATTGCTCAAGCTCCAAACTCTTCGGTGAACGCTTTCCATACATTTGGGTTTTACAGAGGTCTTGTGAAAGAAAAGGGTATAGTGCAGGCTTTATTGGTGTAAGTAACATTTAGAATGACCATTTTGATTATAACTTGACAAGAAGGCAATCATATTGTTGTGAAGTTTTGTTCAAAAAGTTTTTCTAGATAGATTATTAGGTGTATTTATGAATGCTGGCGTCACACTGTCCCGATTTTGACATACGATGGACACACGAATGCGAAAATTTAAACTTCGTGCGAAGTTAGTCCCGAAGTTGCTAAAAATCAAAATCAAAGCCGAAGGATATACGATTAGAACAGATGGCTAAACGATTAGAAAAGAAGCAAATACGAATGGCCGCGAACCGATTACGAAGTTGTTACGAGTCGACGAGAAACGAAGTTATACGATGGCTGTACGACGCTATGTTTAGCATACGATGGGTCTACGATGCATCCCAAGTATGAAATGTAATAACACGATTAGCAATAAGATTATATAGTTTATTGTACATGTTGTATATAAATTGTCCTTTCCTTTGCTGCTTCCATAACAAGTTAAAACGAAGGCTTTTCAAATATACCCTTCTGTCCCTAATGTCGACCAGTAAGAGTAGATGAGACATTTGATCTAAAGCTAATATGTAGAGGCTATTACGACAGAACAGAAAAAGGTGTTGTTGCTTTATCTTGTTTTGTTAGTGCCTTGTGTGAGTTGACTGAAGCACACATAATCTGAAAACAGCAAGAATATGTTGTAACTATGTAGAAAAATTACTTTGTTATTGCAAATGGCGCTAATGGAGCAACCATTTGATATTTACGGGGGGGGGGCTATGGATATGTTCTTCGTCCTGCCTTATTATTTTCGGAAAAAGTCGAGCCTGGATTTTTTTGCCCGCTTGCGCGCGCATTTATTTTTATTTTTAAAAGAACTATAAATTTTTTAGCCAAAAATACCATCCTGCCTTTTTTGTACTCAAAGCACTGTCCTGCCTTTTTATTTCTGGATTTTTGCCATCCTGCCTTTTTATTTCAAATATCACCATAGCCCCCACATAAAAAACAAATGATAGCTCCCTAAATAGGACAACCCGTTTTGCAATAAAGTGTGAATTGTAATAACTTGTTTTGCAATAAAATTATAGTTCAGTCTACAATATGTCCGTTGCTCTTATTATTGGTATATATGGATAAAAAATAAAACTAGGGCTTTAAGTTCTTAGTATACCCACGCTGCATGTCCATGATGTCAACAAGAAAGAGTGGATGCATGTAATATCTTAATGTAGAGACTGAAGATAGCAAAGAAAACTGATGTTACTTGATTTATTAAGCTCTTTCAAAGTCTAAGAAAGTTACGCGAGAGTAACCCGTTATAACGCGTGAGTAACGCATTTTTATTGAATAGAAGCGTGTTATTTCGGGAGAATTAGCGCGTTATATTGATTTTTAGATTACCAAAATGAGCCCCACGGGCTTCCGTACTTATTGCATAAAGTTCAACAATTTTAGCTTTTGCGAACGATTCTTGAACAAACCGTGTTCACTTTACAATGCATACTTCCTTATCGGTCCCATATAAAAGTCCAAAGTTCCCGTAAACATATGCGGACCGAAACGGTTGTAGTTACTACCCGTAATGATGGACTTGCATACAGTACATACAAAAATGCAATTTAATAACTATGAGGGTTTAGAAAAAAGTGTGTAAAACTGAAATTTCAGTGAATTTTCAAAGTTCAAAGTGTCCTAACTCCTCTAAAAGTTTGCGGACCGGAACGACACGATAACTTGATCTTAAACTCATCATGGTATTCTCACATTCCAATATCTATTTACACGTGTAAGTTTTTTCAAAAAAGTGTGGGAAACGTATTGTCACAACGAGAGGGCCGGGCCAGACAAACAACGGTGTGAAAAACCCAAAGCCCCCTTCTGCTTTTGTCGGTAGGGGACTCATAAAAACTGAAGTGATTTTGAAATGTTTAAACCTTTATTTCTGATATTGAAATTTAAGTATTAAAAGATGCCACCAAAGCCTGGACGAGGACCGCCTGGTAGGAAAGGACAGAATGAAAAGGAAAGCATCAGAATGCTCTAGATCATGGCTGTCTTCTCCTTGTTTTGTCTGGAAAGCGCATTTATCCTGAAAAGCTAAGATATCGCAAATAGAAAAATGATGATCACCATTATGTGTCTAAATCATAGTACATAGAAACAATGGACAAAAGATTAAATAGATGTCCGTCCCTTAATCTTTATCTTTCGTACATATACATTTAATTTAGTGAAAATTACGAAAATAAGTTCTAGTATATAAAAAATAAAGTAAAACTTAAAAGAAAATTAACCATACGACAAAATGCATACTGCTGCAAAATTTTGTATTTAGACATTATTTTGCTTCTTAACAGTGGCGTGTTTCCATCGCCATGCCATTACTCTAATTACGACGGCTATATGAATATAATGCGAGGCCCTTACGACGTCGTGTTCCAATCGGGGAACATCGGAGAACTTCTCGTTTCATTCGTGTCGCCATCGTAAGATAAATGTAACCGACGACAATAAGAACGCAACACGAAATGATAAGATGCAATCACGAAGGCATTACGATGCAAAAGATGGAATTACGAATACAACACGAAGATTGGCCTTCGCACGAACCTTCGGCAGTTTTTAAACATGTTAAAAAATTAGGAAAGCATCACGAAGTTGTTGCCGAACTTGGAATATTTCCGCCGATGGTGCTACGATGGTAAAAGATGGCAACACGAATAGCGCGATTTGGATACGATCACCCCCGATTTAGAAAATATCCATAATCGTGTATCCACCGGGGGCAAAATCGGGATAGTGTGACGCCAGCATAATAAAATGTTAAGCGATACAAAACCCTTGTATAAACTACAGAATAAAAGTAATGACAAAATTACCGAACTTGGAGGATCAATCTCAATATCCAAAAGAAAAGAAAAGACAAAACATGGAAGACACACTGGAACAGTTATAGATCGCAATGGTACAGGCATTTCAAATGAAAATGTTGGTTAAACCAGGTTTTATCGGGTGCCAAACGTCTCTCTTCCATTGCGATCTCAGGGTCCGATAGTAACACAAAACGCAACACAGTTGTGAAGACATAATTGAGATAATAAGATAAAGTTTACATCAAGTGTAAATATTACAGAATAAAGTGTAAATTGTACAGATGTAAGTGTATAATTTACTGATTATAGTGTAAATTTTACAGAATAAAGTATAAAT
This sequence comes from Arcuatula senhousia, assembly GCA_963971305.1. Taxonomy (NCBI): domain Eukaryota; kingdom Metazoa; phylum Mollusca; class Bivalvia; order Mytilida; family Mytilidae; genus Arcuatula; species Arcuatula senhousia. Next base: position 21,367,688 of record OZ020311.1, read on the forward strand.
AAAGGTAATAACAAAATTACCGAACTTGGAGGATCAATCTCAATGTCCTAAAGAAAAGAAAAGACAAAACATGGAAGTCACACCTGAACAGTTACAGATCGCAATGGTCCTGATTTGGGTTCAGGCATTTAAATGAACTGGTGGGTTAAACCAGGTTTTATGGCGCGCCAAACCTCCCTCTTCCTTTGCAATCTTAGGGTCCGATAGTAACACAAAACGCAATTAACACAGTTGTGAAGACCTATTAGGGACAATATAAGATAAAGTTTACAGATCAAAGTGTAAAAAATAAAAAACTTTTTGCACTTATAAACTTCCGTGAATATCAGTGTTAAATATACAGTGTTTTTTTTAATTGCATTTGGACACAATATCTGATTAAAGTCTTTATTTTATCAGTGTAACCAAATAAAACAAATTCAATCCATAAAAAATGCACTTGTCATAGGTGTCGTCTGACATGTAAGTTGTTGTTTTGAGAATGATAAAACCTGATAAATAGTTTTCACGCAAATTATGACACGCTTATTAACTGTTATATAATAAGGAAAAACTTTGTTTATGAATTCCATCAATATACATTCATGTACTTGGTTCAACTATGAAGAAAGTATACCTCCGCTGTACAATTTATTTCATTGTTGGCTTTTTAGGGTAGATTGTTGTCGCAAAAACGTGACCATCGAGGTTATGGACCTAAAAAACTTGACAGGATCTTGTGACATACTTATTGATCCATCTTATGATGTCAATGCATGTACCACCACAACATCGACTACTTCTCAAACAACTACGGCAAACAATCCATCCACAACCACTGATGCCTCATCAACATTAACAACTCCGTCGACGTCATCACTACCAACGACTTCTTTGATGCCTACATCTCAAACATCCTCGACAGGATCAATGACCAAATCGACTACGTTCGGTTTGACAACAATAAAAGCATCTGCAGCTGCAGTAACTACAAATAATGCAAATCCATCTACTACTGTCCCCGTTTCGACCATGCAAGTTTCTGGGTCAAGAACATTAGGATCATCGTCGATTTCACCTACCATAAAGGTATTTTAAAAATCCCTAATGGCGTTTTTGCTGCAATGTGGCTACTTTATGGCATTTTTAGGAAATGTGCTATAATATTATGTCTCAAGGGCCAAATACTTTAATTATAACATTTTAACCATGTAACACCTATGACGACCATGGAACATTTTTTTTGTTGTTGCTTAACACTAAAGGAGGCTTTCTTTTCCATTTTGAGGTTTTTTTCTGTGCCATTAAAGAAAAAAATTGCCAAAATTGATATATTGATATATTTTCCATAGTGGCTGTTTTAAATTTACGTTTATATTGTAGGTTGTGTCGCGTACACTTATTCCACATCTCAATTTCTTCTATAAAACTGATGTACAATGTTAAATTTCCATCGGCTTGAGAAAGTTCTTTATTGAACTCGTTGTACCTCAATGTCCCAACAGTTTTTGTGTATCACTACAATGCTAGCAGGGAAGGGGGAGTCAATTTTGGGTCTTGCTCGAGAAAGTTTTTTGAGATTTTAATTCCATAATATGCAACATCGTTTACCATAGAAGTCTCCCTCTTGACAAACACGACGAGTACAAACATCAGCTTTGATAAAAAAAAATAATCCCTGGTTTAGGGCAGGCACATATAAAATGTTGCGGGGATAAACTAGTTTTTTTGTTGTTGCCTAACCTTCCTCCTATTAATAATCAATTACAAGCACAAAAAATAACACACAGTAAAAATTTAATTGTTAGATTTTCAATTCAGCAAGAGAGAACCTGAGAACTAAGAGAGCAGCCATTTGATTTTTAAGGCGGTTTATGGTGCAATTTAAAATTAAAGGGGCAGGATGGCAAACATCTAGCAGTTAAAGGGCAGGACAGTGCTTTGAATTAAAAAAAGGGACAGGATGGCGTTTTTGGCTAATAAACATACATGTATTCAACTATATCAAATCATAATCAAGTTACATAACTAAATACGAAGTACTGGTTGCCGAATTACCTTGAACTGTTTACAGCTATCGCTCGCTATCTTTATTCCAAATATTTCTATTATATATTTTTCAAAATTAATTGATCTTTATCATAAAAAAATATGTGTCTATCTTATTTAGATATAAAATCTTATGATTTACTTGGATAAAACTATTTTTGGAGTATTTTTTTGTAAAGTTGTTGTATTTATGGGGTGTCTGATTTTATATATAGACACAAAGAGAAATAGTCTAGTTTTTTTTAATGATTTTCAGTATAAAGGTTAATTCAACCTGACACACTGCTGTGATTATATTTGGTTCAAGGTGGCTAGTAAAAACGTACTTTCCACTGTGAGACGCGCGGAAGACAGGATGTTAATTGAATGACATGTATATTGAAATACCAGTCAAAAAAGTGGTCAGAACGAGACAAAAATATATGCACTCTTCAGTAAATAAGATAGAATTTGATTCGGGATTAGAAGAAAATGAGATGTGGAATAAGTGTACGCGACACAACCTACATTATAAACGTATATTTTAAATATCCACAATGGAAAACAGCCAGCAGCCTTCAATATGACCAGCGGTCGCTGCTCGCTGTTTTTCAATTGGCCCCTGGATTGAAAATAAAATACATATGATTCAAGCCCAATCCCAAAGTGCATTGAAAGACCCTCTTCTTGACAAAAAAACAATTAACATAAATTCGACTAAATACAAACATAAGCTTTGATAAATATTCCTGGCTTAGGACAGGCACATTAAAATGTGGCGGGGTTTAACTAGTTTTTTGACGCCAACCTTCCCCCTAATGATAATCAATAACAAAGCACAAACTAACACACAGTAAAAATCAAATCGATAGAAGTTCAATTCAACAAGAGAGTATCTGAGACAAAAGGACAACAAGTAATTAACGGGACGTAAAGATACTCTCTTGAGAACACTCGAAGTTACTGACAGCTGGCTAAGAAGCATCCATCGACTGATGTAAAAAAATTAAGTATGTCGATTTTAAATCCGACACAACACGTCAAACACTTATGATTTGATGATGCATCATCACACAAAACCGACACACTTGACCGCTGTAATGCTAAAAAATGACATAAGTATAAAAAGGCAATTAACATTTTAAAGTAAGTATCAAATTATCAATATTTTTACCAAAGAAGACTAAATTCAAAGATTTTACTAAAATATCCATTTCATAACCTTTATTTAATAAAGTTTTAAGCCAATTTTGCATTCCCAATGGATTGTTTTTGAATTTATTTGCTTTATAAACAACCTGGATGGGATATTCCATTTACAATCAAAAGTCGTCGTGTACAGTTAAATTTTCCAATAAGGTATAGATATTTATGATAAAACTTAGTAAACGACTTCACTAATTTGTGGTAACGATATCCTTGTTTTAGTAATTTTTTTGTAATACACCGGTTTTTATCATTAAAATCAGACACACCACTTCAGATCCGAGCATATCTTACCAACTGTGAAATATATACTCCGTAAGACGGAGCAAGTGGTACATCTCCCTCTAGAAAAGGAAAATTCACAATAGGAAATGAAAAGTCACCCCGTTTATCATATATTTTAGTGTGTAATTGTCCATTGATTATACTTAAATCTAGATCTAAAAATGGGCATCTATCATCAGTATGTTTACATAGTAACTATGGGCATCAAAAATATATTTAAGTCATTTTGAAAATAAAATATGATATACAATATGTAAAATAAAATTAAATAATACCGAATTTGCATTGGTTTATTAAATATGCAACGAGAAAAGAACACGTTTCCTATATGTTATAAGCGATATTAAGAGCTTTGATTTCCTTTGTGAAAAAATCTGAAAAAAATATATCCATTAGATAAGAGCCCTTCTGATCTCAAAGTCCTGAACCAGTCGCTACATGTATAGCCATGTTGATAAGATATATATTCAAAGTTATGCTAATTTCATAAGTTATTTGTAAATCCCCCTTTCTAAATATAGAAAGTTCAAAAACATTGAGAGTTTCTCATACCCGGCTAAATTAACAATGGTCCACTCGACTTGCTAAAAATACTTATCTTAAATTCTGTAATACAAAATGCCTAAACTGGTTAAAGCTGTTGAAATATTACTTTTTATCTAATATAATGCATTCTTTGGAAATGGAAAGATAATAAGCAAATGTAAAATAACGTTTAAGAAGGGAGATGTTTATCAAGTGAGGTTTGTTCGACTTGTTTAATTTTATTCGCCTCCCTTTATTAGCCTAGCAACGTTCTAGACTTGTTTGTTACAAAAAAGCAATATTCTCCAATTTCCTTCAAATTTAGAGAAACGCAATAAGCACAAGATTGGTCGTCATCTGTCAAAGTATGTTATTCGTTGCACTTTCTATTATTTTTTATTTACAACATGTTTGTCACGTTTATAGAGTTCCGGTTATTCCTTAGAAACAATAAAATACCAATATTATTGATGTGGCTCTTCTCAGTAAGCGGGGAAGGACTTTAATCACTCTTCTGTAAGTGGTAATCCATGCGAAAAATATAGGTCACAGCCAGGATCCGAAGCATGCATTGTGCTTAGCATCACTGGGTGCACCTACCATACCAATATCATTGATGTGGCACTTGTCGGTAAGCGTGTATGGATCTTAACTATTCTTCTGTAAGTGGTCATCCATGCGGAACATATAGGTCACAGCCAGCAACTGAAGCACGCATTTTGCTAATCATTACGAGGTGCACCTACCATACCAAAATTATTGATGTGGTACTTGTCAGTAAGCGGGAATGGACTTGAACCATTCTTCTGTAAGTAGGTGTGGACGCCGAGGCTAACACCGACGCCGACGCCGGGGGTATCACATAAGCCTCCCTCATTTTCGTGAGGTGAGCTAAATATCAAAATCAGTTTTATCGTGAATTGTATATATTATGTTTTTTGATTTGTTTTCATATTATGACTTAGAACGTATTTTAAAGTAGGCATTAAATTTCCTCTGAGTAGTTGCATACGGTTGTTAGGAAGAAAAGTCAAAGGAAATTATTAAAAGATTTACTGAGTTAATAGAAAATGATAAATTGTGATTTTTATGGAAGCCCATTAGTGCCAAATAAGACTGAAACATTTTTTATTTATCAGTAGACCGCCACTTAATAAATGGCGGCCGCGACTTACTATCTAGCGGCCGCCACTTATTATATGGCGACCGCCACTTATTAACTGGCGGCCGCCACATAAAATTATCTGGCGGCCGCCACTTAATTTATCTGGCGGCCGCCACTTATTATATGGCGACCGCCACATAATTATATGGCGGCCGCCACTTATTATTTGGCGGCCGCCACTTAATTTTCTGGCGGCCGCCACTTCTTATATGGCGACCGCCACTTAATTAAATGGCGGTCGCGAGATAAATTAAGTGGCGGCCGCCAGATAAATTATGTAGCGGCCGCCAAATAATAAGTGGCGGCCGCCATATAATTATGTGGCGGTCGCCATATAATAAGTGGCGGCCGCCAGATAATTAAGTGGCGGCCGCCAGATAAATTAAGTGGCGGCCGCCAGATAATTTTATGTGGCGGTCGCCATATAATAAGTGGCGGCCGCTAGATAGTAAGTCGCGGCCGCCAAATAATTAACTGGCGGTCGCCATTTATTAAGTGGCGGTCTCCTGATAAATAAAAATGTTTCAGTCTTATTTGGCACTAATGGGCTTCCATAGATTTTTATACTGTAGTGCATGTTGCATAATATATGGATGTTTAAATATTTTCAAACGATTGAAGGGGGTGGTAAAGGATTATTTGCGTGCAGACGTTTTTCGTAATTTTGATTTTTATTGCTCGTGTTTTCGTATTGATATGGTTGTACGTGCTCCTTTTTGCCTATATTCTAGCCCCGTGTTTCGAAGACAACCTTTTTCTTGTGCGTGGTCATCTTTTTAGCTTCAAAATCTGGAATGTGTTGAAATAAAATTGGATTTAAAAAAATATTAAAATTCAAAAGAATTTCACAAGTATTCCAATTCCTTTTGCTGTGTTTCGTTTTCGGCATTTTTTAAGAACGTGTTTTCGTGTTGGGATCCCCCTTTAACACCCTCATTGAATAGTCGTAGAAAATAATAATACAATGTAATATTTATAAGTGTTACTCTTGTTCCTTGGAAAATGAAAATTACAAAATACCAATTGAAGTATCAGGCAAACAATTTAAATACAATTAAAACAATACTGAGAAATTAAAAGAAAATTTCTCAGAAGAGTTCATTTAAAAGTTTTTGATATACAAAGGTAATCAAAGGTAAAAACAGTTGTGGATAATGGTATTCCATATGAGGCCACTCCGCTATTTCAGTACTGCCTCTGATGTATTATTGTTACAGCAACACAAAACATTATCATTCTGCTAAATCCATCTAAATCCATCTATTCTACCGATTACAATGAATCGCCATATGACAAATTTGTGGTTGTTGTCAATGTGCCACAGGTGATTTGATGCATTTACATTAAAGACTCATCTGTGCAGTCTACCTTTTTTTCTTTGCTCGGTTCCGATGGAATCAAGCCGATAGATGGAATCCCTTAGATTCTTTGAACCTTAAAACCTTTTTCAATCAACATTTGTCCTCTGTTCACAGACATCACAGCGGGAAATTTCTTTAATAATACTTGATACAATCATGTCAAGGTTGCCATCACATATTTAAAAAAAAGTCTCTTTTTCTCAAATTAAACTGAGCCATTCTGAGGTAAATTGTCCTTTCTGATACCCTAAGAAGCTTTACGATGTCACATATATTGAATCCACTTTCTCATAATGTCTCAAGCGTAGATTTGTCTATGTCAAATGTTTTATCATCAGACTTTTTTGGTGGATTATTTCTATATTTGATGCATTCAACTCTTAGTCTCATCATATCAGATAAATCTTTAACCCATAACAATCCAAGATCGTGTCTTGCAATATGCCTAACAATATCTGGCGTTAATTTTTCCTTTCTAAATGCATCTGCTGTGTGGGCCAACCCAACTTTTTGTAGCCATTTTGAAATTACAATGATTCCCACTGCCTCATTAAAATGATAAAATATCACTAAGAAATAGTATCATAAAGAAAAGGTATCATAAAGACAAAGTAACATAAAGACAGAGTATATCCATATAATGTCAAAGTATATCCATATTATGACAAAGTATATCCATATACATGTAATTTTAAAGTATATCCATATAATATCAAAGTAAATCCATATAATATTAAAGTATATCCATATCCATAAAATGAAGATAATATTCATATATTATGTAAATTCTCAAAACGACAAAAGAAAATTTTAATTTCTCATTTTTAGCTCACCTGGACCGAAGGTCCGTGTGAGCTTCTCCATCACTTGGCGTCCGTCGTCTGTCGTCCTCTATTGTCGTCTCTAAACAATTTTTCAAACGTTAACTTGTCCGACACCATGAGTCTAATTTCAACCAAACTTGGTACAGTTGTTCAGTGTTATTATGTTTACAAAACAATCGTTCGGATTTTTGATTCCTAAAAAAACATGGTCGTCATGGCTAAAAATAGAACATAGGGGTCGAATAACAGTTTTTTGCTAATAACTCAAAAACGGTAACAGATATCAAAATTCTGGCAGAGTTAAAGTGATTTTCACCTTAAGATCTATCTGCCAAGTATTTTCAAAAAGATCCAACAACCGATGTAGGAGTTATTGCCCTTTTTCTGGATTTTTTTTTCAAAAAAAATTGCACTTATTTATCCCTATATCTTGAAAACTATACAAGATATTTCAAAAATTTAAATTTCATATAATTAAGCACGTCAAGATTTACATTTCATGTAATAAGGTCAAAGCTGTAGGACCATTCCTTTTAAGGATTATTGCCCTTGAAACGTCAAAATTTACCATTTTTCATTACTTTTCCCCTGAATTTCAAAGATTAACTTGTCTGACACCATAGGACCAACAGCATTTAAACTTGACACACTTGTTTACTAGCATATATGCTACAATTCTGTTGTTCAGATTTTTGATTTGTCAAAAAACATGGCCGCCATGGCTAAAAATAGAACATAGGGGTAAATTGCAGTTTTTTGCTAAGAACTCAAAATCAAAATTGTGCAAGAATCAAAAGTGGTCAGCATATCAAGATCTACCTGTCCTGATATTTTGAAAAAAGATCTGATGGCTGATGTTGGAGTTCTTGCCCTTTTTGTATTTTTTGCCAAATTTTTCACATGTATATTTAGCCCTATATCTTGAACACTATACAAGATATTTCAAAAATTTAAATATCATATGTATAAGCACAATATTATCTACAAAGTATGTGTATTTGAGTAGTTCAGTAGAGCGATTCAGGCTCCTGAGAGCCTCTTGTTTTCTCAACTAAAAGGTTGATACAACTTCACATTAAAAAAAATTTGAACAAACATGTCTTAAATATAGGTAGCATATTTAAATGTTGAAGACTTAATTATACATGCTACTTAAAACGTGTTTGGAAAACGAGTAAAAAATAACTGTTCAATTTGCCGAGATGTTCAAGAATGTGAAAACATCTACTTTTCGACATTGCCAAAACCAGCTATTTCCTCTAATATTGTAAAAGTATCAATATACCTTTAACCTAATCGATGGTTTCCATGCATTTATGCTTACATGTACATGTACGAAGAAATGTAAAAAAAATCATCATTGAAATCATCTTGATGTTATCTCTTTGTTTTAGGAAAAGAACTCGAATGAAATAACAGACGGCGCTGCATATGGAATAGCGGCGGTAGTTGGAGGCACAACGATGGCAATTGTTACTGCGGCTGTCATCTATGTGATAAGGAGGATTTTAAACGCACCCTTAAAAACGGAGCCAGAAAGATTTCAATGAATTTCTGTCCTTTATATAACATTAATTTATTATATAATTGTTATTACAATTTTGAAATATTTTTTACTTTTTTACTATTAAGCTGTAAGATTTCTTTATTTCGATTAATTCTAAGAAGATTTAGTTGTTTAACTTGATGCATTGAATCTGTCTTTGTTTAATGATTATGTTCAGGTGTTTGTTTTACAACGAGACTCTTTGGTTTTCAAGCTTAAGATGCCAAATGCAAGACAGGTTTAAGGTGCATACTTCTGGTGATTTCCGACTTTTTGTGTGATAAAATTTTGCAACCTAAAAATAAAAAAAATAAAAGACATTTATTTCTTGTTTGGCTTGAAATCTTGATATTCAGACATTTTGTGTAATTTGAAATGACAGAGACAAAATTAAAAAAAATAAAATTCCTTTTTAGTCGGCTTATTAAATTGCATATATAATTTTTAATGGTATAGCATGACTTAGTAATGCAGTAGAAATCATACAACGAATTTTCATTTTTTTTCTGAACTTTCCCTGTAGAAGCAGAGGTACAAATGGGGTATCCGAATGTCAAAAGTCAGAAAGTGCAGAGACAAAACCAGTAAACACCAACGAGAACGAGACAAAAACAGACAACTTGTAAAACATGGAAACAAACAAAAAACCAACTGAATATCAATCAACAACGCGAACTCCAGTCGAAACGAGAGTGAACTCAGGTGCTCCGGAGATACAACAAGAGGCTCACAGGAGCCTCAATGGCTCACCTGGCATATGTGCCTGAAGTAAAGGTTATTGGGCAAAATCTATTTGACATTGAAAGGGTCATTAGTTTAATAAGGGGGTCATCTGACAATATGGTGGATCTTAAGGTGCTGATCACTTTTGTTCTCAATCAAAATTCAAAAATCTGTCACCCTTTTTGAGTTATTAGCAAAAAAAATGCAGTTTAACCCAATGTTCTATTTTAGCCACAGCGGCCATGTTTTACAACCAATCAAAAATCTCCACATCAGTTCTATACACCTAATGCTAATAAAGAACAATACCAAGTTTGGTTCCATTTGGACTTACAGTGTCGTTTTCAATGTAATGAGGAAATGCTTTTTAAAAGCTCAATTTTGACGTTTTAAGGACAATAACTCCTCAAAGGAACGTTCCTACAACGTTGACTCTAAACATATTTTGTAGATTTTGATGTGCTGAACAATATGCAATTTAAATTTCTCAAATATCCTGTATAGTTTTCAAGATATTGAGCTAAACAGGTGCAAAATTGGCAAAAATCCGCAAAAAAGGGCAAAAACTTCTACATGGGTTGTTGGATTTTCTTCAAAATTTAAGAGCTGGTAGATCTTAAGGTGGTGATCACTTTTGTTCCCAATCAAAATTTATTAAAATCTGTCACCGCTTTTGAGTTATTTGAGCAAAAAACTGCCATTTACCCCTATGTTCTATTTTTAGCCACAGCGGCCATGTTTTACTACCAATCAAAAATTCCCACATCAGTTCTATACACCTAATGCTAATAAACAACTATATTAAGTTTTGTTCCAGTTGGAGTTAAAGTGTCAGAGGAATAAAACGTTTTCAATGTAATGAGGAAATGCTGTTAAAATGCTCAATTTTGACGTTCTAAAGGCAATAGCTCCTAAAAGGAAAGGTCCTACAACGTTGACTCTAGACATATTTTGAAGATCTTGATGTGATAAACATTAAATTTCTAAAATATCTTTATAGTTTTCAAGATATTGAGCTAAACAGGTGCAAAATTGGCAAAATATCCACAAAAAGGGCAATTTCTCCTACATGGGTTGTTGGATTTTCTTTAAAATTTCAGAGCTGGTAGATCTTAAGGTGGTGATCACTTTTGTTCCCAATCAAAATTTTAAAATCTGTCACCGTTTTTGAGTTATTTGAGCAAAAACTGCCATTTACCACTATGTTCTATTTTAAGCCACAGCGGCCATGTTTTACGACCAATCAAAAATTCCCACATCAGTTTAATACACCTAATGCTAATAATCGTTACAACTATACTAAGTTTGGTTCCAGTTGGAGTAAACGTGTCAGAGGAGTTATCGAGGAAATGTTGTTAAAATGCTCAATTTTGACGTTCTAAGGGCAATAACTCCTAAAAGGAAAGGTCCTACAACGTTGACTCTATACATATTTTGTAGATCTTAATGTGCTTAACAATATGCAATTTAAATTTCTCAAATATCTTGTATAGTTTTCAAGATATTGAGCTTAACAGGTCCAAGATTTACAAAAAATCCACAAAAAGGGCAAAAACTCCTACATGGATTGTTGGATTTTCTTCAAAATTTCAGGGTAGGTACTGATCACTTTTATGCCAGAATTTTGATATCTCTAGCCGTTTTTAGTTATTTGCAAAAAAATTGCATTTTACCCTTATGCCACGGCGGCCATGTTTTACGACGAATCAAAAACCCCAACATCAGTTATAAGCACCGAATGCTAATGAACAACCATACCAAGATAGGTTACAATTGGACTTATGGTGTCAGAGGAGTTAACGTTTTAAGAAGTTTACGGACGACGGACGCCAAGTGATGACAATAGCTCACCTGACCCTTTCAGGTGAGCTAAAAAGGAATACAAAACAAAATCTTATGACAAACCAACATCTGCACTAATCTGAGAGATCGAAATCCCATATTTGTCTATAAGTGCATGATGTCCTCCGTAAAATTTCTTCAGTGAAGACAGCAACCGATGAGCAACATAACCCTGTGTGAGCAATTTTTTGCGTCAGACGTGACGCTAGATGCTAAGGAAATCGAAGTCCCACACGCTCTGGAGTAACGAATCAATTGAGATACGTAACCTCCATAAGCTGGAGAGCGGAAATGTTTTTATGAAATGTTGTTTTAAGCATATTGTTGACATTAAGGAGATACGCACCTGAAAATAAAAGTAATTAAATGTTCCTAAAAATGGTCTATTTTGTTAGAAAAACATAAATAAAGTTAATTTTAAAAAAAAAATATGTACACGAGTTGGTTTTCAAGAAATAAGGGTTCAAAAAATTTGCGGGAAATCGGACTCCTCTGGATTTTTTTGTAAGAATAACACTGAAACAGTTTTTTACAAATTAAGCATGGAAATAATAATTATATCTTGCTGAAATTTGTTATATGCAATTATTAAGACATGAAATTCGAAATCATTTTAAAACACAAATTATAGGCAAGACATCATTTTGGTCTTTTCTCTGTCAAATCACTGTCTATTTCTCGATTTATGCAATTATTAAGACATGAAATTCGAAATCATGAAAAGAAAGTCGGGGGTTAATGGGTAAATTAATTCCTATGCTTTTTAATGGATAAAGGCAGAGGATATCGATAATTAATATACAATGTACTTACTATAACCATTTGATAGCAGCTAAAAAAATAATTTTTAGACAGTGACACACTACCGCCATGCATGGTAAAGGTTAAAGCACCTAGTAATGGAATGCATCACATCATACGTTAAATATTTTCTCTCATACTAAAAAATGTTGAGCCTTTATTTTGGAAAAAAAGCAATGGAAGCTATAAACAAGGAATCTGTGAGCTACTGCTCACTCAGTATACCCCTGCTACTCCAATAAAAAGCTTCGCCGAGCGCAGCATGATACGACCGCAACATGTTGAACCCTGTATGTTTTAGGCCTAATATGGATAGTCTATTGTTCTGGACACATGCAGCCCATGGTGGACTGACAAAGGTTTTTGACACATGCTTCTCTGATGGACTTTCGACCCAGGGGGTAAAAATATAAATTTTGAATGTTGTATTCTACTCTTTAAAAGAATTATGTTTGTGGAAAAAATTGCACTTATTTATCCCTATATCTTGAAAACTATACAAGATATTTCAAAAATTTAAATTTCATATGATTAAGCACGTCAAGATTTACATTTCATGTAATAAGGTCAAAGCTGTAGGACCATTCCTTTTAAGGATTATTGCCCTTGAAACGTCAAAATTTACCATTTTTCATTACTTTTCCCCTGAATTTCAAAGATTAACTTGTCTGACACCATAGGACCAACTGCATTTAAACTTGACACACTTGTTTACTAGCATATATGCTACAATTCTGTTGTTCAGATTTTTGATTTGTCAAAAAACATGGCCGCCATGGCTAAAAATAGAACATAGGGGTAAATTGCAGTTTTTTGCTAAGAACTCAAAATCAAAATTGTGCAAGAATCAAAAGTGGTCAGCATATCAAGATCTACCTGTCCTGATATTTTGAAAAAAGATCTGATGGCTGATGTTGGAGTTCTTGCCCTTTTTGTATTTTTTGCCAAATTTTTCACATGTATATTTAGCCCTATATCTTGAACACTATACAAGATATTTCAAAAATTTAAATATCATATGTATAAGCACAATATTATCTACAAAGTATGTGTATTTGAGTAGTTCAGTAGAGCGATTCAGGCTCCTGAGAGCCTCTTGTTTTCTCAACTAAAAGGTTGATACAACTTCACATTAAAAAAAATTGAACAAACATGTCTTAAACATAGGTAGCATATTTAAATGTTGAAGACTTAATTATACATGCTACTTAAAACGTGTTTGGAAAACGAGTGAAAAATAACTGTTCAATTTGCCGAGATGTTCAAGAATGTGAAAACATCTACTTTTCGACATTGCCAAAACCAGCTATTTCCTCTAATATTGTAAAAGTATCAATATACCTTTAACCTAATCGATGGTTTCCATGCATTTATGCTTACATGTACATGTACGAAGAAATGTAAAAAAAAATCATCATTGAAATCATCTTGATGTTATCTCTTTGTTTTAGGAAAAGAACTCGAATGAAATAACAGACGGCGCTGCATATGGAATAGCGGCGGTAGTTGGAGGCACAACGATGGCAATTGTTACTGCGGCTGTCATCTATGTGATAAGGAGGATTTTAAACGCACCCTTAAAAACGGAGCCAGAAAGATTTCAATGAATTTCTGTCCTTTATATAACATTAATTTATTATATAATTGTTATTACAATTTTGAAATATTTTTTACTTTTTTACTATTAAGCTGTAAGATTTCTTTGTTCCGATTAATTCTAAGAAGATTTAGTTGTTTAACTTGATGCATTGAATCTGTCTTTGTTTAATGATTATGTTCAGGTGTTTGTTTTACAACGAGACTCTTTGGTTTTCAAGCTTAAGATGCCAAATGCAAGACAGGTTTAAGGTGCATTCTTCTGTTGATTTCCGACTTTTTGTGTGATAAAATTTTGCGACCTAAAAATAAAAAAATAAAAGACATTTATTTCTTGTTTGGCTTGAAATCTTGATATTCAGACATTTTGTGTAATTTGAAATGACAGAGACAAAATTAAAAAAAATAAAATTCCTTTTTAGTCGGCTTATTAAATTGCATAAATAATTTTAAATGGTATAGCATGACTTAGTAATGCAGTAGAAATCATACAACGAATTTTCATTTTTTTTCTGAACTTTCCCTGTAGAAGCAGAGGTACAAATGGGGTATCCGAATGTCAAAAGTCAGAAAGTGCAGAGACAAAACCAGTAAACACCAACGAGAACGAGACAAAAACAGACAACTTGTAAAACATGGAAACAAACAAAAAACCAACTGAATATCAATCAACAACGCGAACTCCAGTCGAAACGAGAGTGAACTCATGATCAGGTGCTCCGTAGATACAACAAGAGGCTCACAGGAGCCTCAATCGCTCACCTTGCATATGTGCCTGAAGTAAAGGTTATTGGGCAAAATCTATTTGACATTGAAAGGGTCATTAGTTTAATACGGGGGTCATCTGACAATATGGTGGATCTTAAGGTGCTGATCACTTTTGTTCTCAATCAAAATTCAAAAATCTGTCACCCTTTTTGAGTTATTAGCAAAAAAAATGCAGTTTAATCCAATGTTCTATTTTTAGCCACAGCGGCCATGTTTTACAACCAATCAAAAATCTCCACATCAGTTTTATACACCTAATGCTAATAAAGAACAATACCAAGTTTGGTTCCATTTGGACTTACAGTGTCAGAGGAGTTAACGTTTTCAATGTAATGAGGAAATGCTTTTTAAAAGCTCAATTTTGACGTTCTAAGGACAATAACTCCTCAAAGGAAAGGTCCTACAACGTTGACTCTAAACATATTTTGTAGATTTTGATGTGTTGAACAATATGCAATTTAAATTTCTCAAATATCCTGTATAGTTTTCAAGATATTGAGCTAAACAGGTGCAAAATTTGCAAAAAATCTGCAAAAAAGGGCAAAAACTCCTACATGGGTTGTTGGATTTTCTTCAAAATTTAAGAGCTGGTAGATCTTAAGGTGGTGATCACTTTTGTTCCCAATCAAAATTTATTAAAATCTGTCACCGCTTTTGAGTTATTTGAGCAAAAAACTGCCATTTACCCCTATGTTCTATTTTTAGCCACAGCGGCCATGTTTTACGACCAATCAAAAATTCCCACATCAGTTCTATACACCTAATGCTAATAAACAACTATATTAAGTTTTGTTCCAGTTGGAGTTAAAGTGTCAGAGGAATAAAACGTTTTCAATGTAATGAGGAAATGCTGTTAAAATGCTCAATTTTGACGTTCTAAAGGCAATAGCTCCTAAAAGGAAAGGTCCTACAACGTTGACTCTAGACATATTTTGAAGATCTTGATGTGATAAACATTAAATTTCTAAAATATCTTTATAGTTTTCAAGATATTGAGCTAAACAGGTGCAAAATTGGCAAAATATCCACAAAAAGGGCAATTACTCCTACATGGATTGTTGGATTTTCTTTAAAATTTCAGATCTGGTAGATCTTAAGGTGGTGATCACTTTTGTTCCCAATCAAAATTTTAAAATCTGTCACCGTTTTTGAGTTTTGAGTCTGATCACTTTTATGCCAGAATTTTGATATCTCTAGCCGTTTTTTAGTTATTTGCAAAAAAATTGCATTTTACCCTTATGCCACGGCCGCCATGTTTTACGACGAATCAAAAACCCCAACATCAGTTATAAGCACCGAATGCTAATGAACAACCATACCAAGATAGGTTACAATTGGACTTATGGTGTCCAAGGAGTTAACGTTTTAAGAAGTTTACGGACGACGGACGCCAAGTGATGACAATAGCTCACCTGACCCTTCAGGTGAGCTAAAAAGGAATACAAAACAAAACCTTATGACAAACCAACATCTGCACTAATCTGAGAGATCGAAATCCCATATTTGTCTATAAGTGCATGATGTCCTCCGTAAAATTTCTTCAGTGAAGACAGCAACCGATGAGCAACATAACCCTGTGTGAGCAATTTTTTGCGTCAGATGTGACGCTAGATGCTAAGGAAATCGAAGTCCCACACGCTCTGGAGTAACGAATCAATTGAGATACGTAAACTCCATAAGCTGGAGAGCGGAAATGTTTTTATGAAATGTTGTTTTAAGCATATTGTTGACATTAAGGAGATACGCACCTGAAAATAAAAGTAATTAAATGTTCCTAAAATGGTCTATTTTGTTAGAAAAACATAAATGAAGTTAATTTTAAAAAAAAATATGTACATGAGTTGGTTTTCAAGAAATAAGGGTTCAAAAAATTTGCGGGAAATCGGACTCCTCTTGATTTTTTTATAAGAATAACATTGAAACAGTTTTTGACAAATTAAGCATGGAAATAATAATTATATCTTGCTGAAATTTGTTATATGCAATTATTAAGACATGCAATTCGAAATCATTTTAAAAACACAAATTATAGGCAAGACATCATTTTGGTCTTTTCTCTGTCAAAGCACTGTCTATTTCTCGATTTATGCAATTATTAAGACATGAAATTCGAAATCATGAAAAGAAAGTCGGGGGTTAATGGGTAAATTAATTCTTATGCTTTTTAATGGATAAAGGCAGAGGATATCGATAATTAATATACAATGTACTTACTATAACCATTTGATAGCAGCTAAAAAAATAATTTTTAGACAGTGACACACTACCGCCATGCATGGTAAAGGTTAAAGCACCTAGTAATGGAATGCATCACATCATACGTTAAATATTTTCTCTCATACTAAAAAATGTTGAGCCTTTATTTTGGAAAAAAGCAATGGAAGCTATAAACAAGGAATCTGTGAGCTACTGCTCACTCAGTATACCCCTGCTACTCCAATAAAAAGCTTCGCCGAGCGCAGCATGATACGACCGCAACATGTTGAACCCTGTATGTTTTAGGCCTAATATGGATAGTCTATTGTTCTGGACACATGCAGCCCATGGTGGACTGACAAAGGTTTTTGACACATGCTTCTCTGATGGACTTTCGACCCAGGGGGTAAAAATATAAATTTTGAATGTTGTATTCTACTCTTTAAAAGAATAATGTTTGTGGAAAAAATTAAAAATCGAACCAGAATTTTTTTTAAATTATGATTACAGCCCCAAAAATTTATTCTTTAATTTAGAATCGCTACCTGACAAGAATAAATTTGCAAAAAAAAATTCAAAATTTGACCAAAAATAAAAAAGTTACAATTTTGGCCCCTTTTGGTCCCTAATAACATAACAGTAAAAAAAAGGGACACAAAAATATATCTGCTACTTGACAAGAATAAAAATTATCAAAATCAGACAAGAATTAAAAAAGTTTCGATTTCGGCCCCTTTTGGCCCCTTATTACTTAACAGGTGAAAAAGGGGTGGGGGTCGCAAAAATAAATTCTCAAATTTGGATTCGCTACTTGACAAAAATAAACTTGCAAAAAAAATTTCAAAATCGGACCACAAATAAAAAAGTTTCAATTTTGGCTCCATTTGGCCCCTAATTACACAACGGAAAAAAGGGACACAAAAATTCATCAGGTTCATTCTTTTATTGTAAGAAACATTCTTGACAAATTTCACAGCAATATGCCAACTAGGACCAAAGTTATGGTGGAAACAAGTAAAATATTTGAATTTTTTGCCCCTTTTGGGCCCCTAATTTCGAAACAAAAAAGGGGGACCCCCAAAATCAATCCCATTCATTCTTGTATGGTAAGGAACATCACTGTCAAATTTCATACCAATGGGATAACTAGAACTAAAGTTATTGTGGAAACAAACAAAAAAGTAGTATTTTTGGCCCTTTTTGGCCCTTAATTTCTTAACGAAAAATGGGGGGACCCCCAAAATCAATCCCATCCATCCTTTTATGGTAAGGAACATCATTGTAAAGTTTCATAGCAATCGGATAACTGGAACTAAAGTTATTGTGGAAACACTAAAAAGTTAACAGACACCGACGACGACGACGACGACGACGACGACAGCATCATACCATAATATGTCCGCAAATTTTTTGCGGTCGTATAAAAATTAACTATACTCGCGATAATTAAGGACATCATACTGAAGCCATACACCAAATTGCAAGTCATTGTGATTTGTAGTTGTTGAACTAAAACTAATGTTACTGAATTTTTCATCAATTGACCAGTTATGTTGAAAATTGACTAATAGAAAATAATGAGATGTGGATTAAGTGTACGCGACACAGCCCACAATTAAGTGGCAATTCAGAAAAACCACAATGGACAACCGCCAGCAGCCTTCAACGAAGCCAGTAAGTCGGTAAACAGGAAGTAGATATCCGACATACCTAATTTCGAATCTCGCGATAAAGGACCTCATTACTGAAGCCATATACCAAATTTAGTCATTGTGATATGTAGTTGCTGACAAAAATGACCAGTTACATATGTATGTTTAAAATTGACAAAGTAAACCGCCAGCAGCCTTCAACGAAGTCAGTAAGTCGGTAAACAGGAAGTAGATATCCGACAGACCTAATATCGGTAGTCTCATTAAAGAACCTCATACTGAACTCATATACTAAATTTAAAGTCATTGTGATATGTAGTTGCTGAGAAAAATGTTGTGGACGGGAGGACGGATGGACAGAGGTTAATCAGTATACCTCCTCTTCTCCGAGGCAGGGGTATAATAAAGACAAAATTATTAGAAATCGAATGAAGACAACAAAGAAACACACAAAACACATGAAGAATAATTGTGATCCGCATCGCAATCTCGGCATAATTTTTTTGTGAAATAGGTCATAAATTTAAAAACTCCTTAAAGTTGATAGCTAGATTGATATACAGCTCTATGACAATAAAAATGATTGGTACGTGGATTTTGTTGATTTATTTTCATACGCTTCGTATTTTGGCAAAATTAACTGGTTTTCATTATCAAAGACTTAACTAAGTTTGTAATTTCCTTGTTCAGAAAGAAAATTTCTTATCTACCATGCGTTACTTCAATGAAAATAGTCTTTTAAAACTATAAAACTACTGTTTTGGACATGTTTGGCATTATCAATACACATAAAGTAAATGCCAACTTCTCAGACAAACTATGCACGGTATTTAAAGTTGATCACAATAAATTAAGAACATACATGTATAAAAGAGACTTTGAATCATAACTTGAGCTATAAAGTTTTTGTTGCTGAATAATTAAATATAGTTTAGTCAAACATGGTCTAGATTAGAATTAAAAGCAGTTACCTCTTTATAAAGAGAGGACGATATCTAACGTATCTTTAAAGAACTAGAAAGGCGATCTTCCATAGAAGACGTATGTCGCGCCTACGTCATAAAATATTCGGTTAACAGGAAGAAGATGAATTACGGGCATAAAATCGCTGTACACCAGTTCAATAGGAGGAAGCTACATGCATTAGTCTTTCACACTTTTGGCTGTGGCGCACCCTGTCGCCAGAAAAAAGTTTTTCATCTTTTTATATTAAATATTTAAAAATGAATGAATTTCAAGTAAAAAATTGTTGGCAAAAGGATGCTCCACCTCTAAATCCACAAAACACTATGTCCAATTTGGCGAATTTTGATGATTTTCAACAAATTGTGCTCTATACTACTTTTGTGATCACATAGAACAACAACATTAATGGTTTTTTTTAAAGGACATTGATATTCAAAATATAATTATTTAAGATCATTTTTATCATAAAACTGTTCAAGCAAACCATAAAATTTTGATGAATTAAGGGTCAAATATCTAGTCGATCAAATTTTGAATTTTTAAGAATTTAGGGCCAAATATGGTACTTGGTGAGCCATGTCCTTTCAAGAGGCTGACATGTAGTTGCCTGGTTAATGCGACGAAAATTTTTGTGACGCCACAGGACGACGGCGCAAGACAACATATTAGTGTCAAATAATTGTCTCATGTTTGATTATGAATTTCAAACACATACTCATTTTTCCGCCATTCTTATCTTTCCCCTATTCAAAACCATCGCAATATTAATGACTGTGAAAGTAAACTGGGAGGTTTTCACCTATGACGTAGATGACATGTAGTTTTGAGGAGTGAAAACCATGTGTCTTTCAGTGCAAACCAAATATTCGGAGTGTAAGGCCATGCGAATTTCAATATCAATCCCATTTATTTCACAAACTGTTTTTGTATGTTTATATGACAATAAAAAAAAAATATTTCAGACACAACATTTTTGCTCAAAAGGAATGCCGTTTTCACTATGACAAAAAGAAATAACTATTTATCAACCTATAAACGATCATCTCAAAAAGCGAGCTTAATTGCTGTAATCATGGTTATATTTCTGTTGATCCACTGTTACAAAAGCCATTGCACAAATAACTTTTTTTCGAGTGTCCCCACCGCAACACGGACCGGGAACATAGAAATGCCCCGGTTTCCGTCCGTATCTGCGTCCGTCACAGTCTATGTATCTCAGCACCAGTTCTCTGTCATTTGCAGCCTTAAGATATTCGGCAGACATAGCTTTAGGAAAGAGAATCTCATATAAAGTAGAATGCGTTTTCAGGACTGTCGCTCTTTTATTTCCTGTTTAAAGAGGCGACTTAGAACTATTTTTGCTCGGCGGGAAATCAAAGAAACCTGTAATTGTACTTAAATTTATTCTTGAAAACTGTCCATACAAGGCCTGTTTAGAATATTTTTTTAACAATCTCAACTCACAAAATGCTTATGCTTTTTCTTATATTTTGACCGGGAGCGTACTTAAATGCAACAAGACTATTCTTAACGGTTTCTCATAGCACTTGTGTTGCAAAATATCATTTTGATTATAATGATAATAAAGCAGAATCTAGACTATTTGGACTTAAAACAAAAATATGGAAACAAAAAATGAATTTGATGACACATAGATCAAAGACGAAGCAAAGAGGCACCAATGGGGCATTCGGGTGTCAGAAGTCCGAAAGGGCAACGACGAAACTGGTAAACACGAACAAGAACAGTACGAAGAAACACAAAACACAAAATCAACCGAACGAAAATCAACTATGCGACCTCAAGTCGAAACAAGAGTAGACTCAAGTGATCAAGCTTTTTTTCTCACTGGAACGGTACGCCGTACACTTATATTCATCCGTATTGAGTGCATAATAAAAAGTGTAACATTGACACAGTTATAAAAATAATAGTGAAAAACCTTTACATCGACCAGCTTAAGGTAGTAAGACACAGTTCGGTTTTGTTTACAAGTTAGTTTCGGAGAGTGACATCCTAGAATTTTTAAAGTAAAGTAAAATACAAAGGTCGAATTTAAGTAATTAAGAATACCTTATAATTTAGTAACGAAAGTGTGCTCAACTGATAGGGAATCTTTGAGAGATAAAATTTTTGACAAAACATAAAAACATTCGAAAAAACGGAAGTTTAGCGTCCCCTTTTCGGCATGGTGTCATTTTTATTTTACCAATCTTTTGAACGTTTTTATTAATGCTTGTTTTTAAGGTACAAAATGCGACGTCATTTCTTGAAAAAATAAGCCGGTCAATGTATAGGTTTTTTACATTTAATAAACAGCCAGGTTTATGTACTTTCAGAGCATGTATAGCTCTATAGAGGATTTAGTGCAGGTTTGAGTCTAATCTAGGCTTGAATTATGGTAAAAATGTGTAAATTTTAGTGTTTTTTTCGTGTATAATTTGTTTTCGGAGTTATCGGTTTGTAATGAAAAGATCTTATTTTTGCAAGTTACAACTAACTGGAAGATAATTTATGGAATGTAAGGATTTCAACGATGTATGATAAGTGTTTATAAGGTTAAATGTAGTTTAAGAATAGTTATTGGTAGAAGCATATGTGCTGCAAAGCTATGAACGTTTCTGACGTTTTACCTAGAAGTGTGTTTTACTACCATTCTGTACAATTATACTAGCATTGAACGCGAACTAAACACCCATGTTAATTGGTGGAATTAAAGCTAGATCAATATACAACAGATTAGTTAAAAAAAAATTGGAAAATATTAGTTGTCTTGGAAAAAAGGCCATAGCAACCAAAACACCATATTTAACAAATTTCAAGCGAAAACGTTACGAAACGTTTTGTCAACTTTTCTGCTATATCATTTCTGTTTTAATAAAGGTGAAAACGACCAAATGGACAAAATCTCTTTCAAATAAAAATTAATGTATGGATACTTATTTATTTGCTGAACTTTTTCGACAGAACTCCGTATTTTTATGCAAAATGTGACGATTTTGTCTCTTAGGATCACGATATTCAAAAGTGTCGTACTTGGTCTTTACTTTGCAAACTGTGTTAATTTGATTGGTAAAATCTCCCCGGACTTTAAAAAATAATCAATTAAAAGGTAAATGTCAATAATTTTATAAATAAATAACAAAAATGTGTAAAAATGTTGATTTTCATCTAAGAAACAAAAAGACACCATGATATGATATACTTTTCAAAATATTGCAAAACTACGGTCAAAAGTGAAAATAGGGTTGCAACTTTGACTGGCCATACCTTGGCTTATATATGACCTAAAAGAAATTGCCAAATATCATTTTGTTCCAAATATAATCAAGTTTTGAAATATACACAAAACTTAAATACATAAAAAAAATGTTTATCTAATAAACGTAATTCTCTACAATTATACTAGCATTGAATGCGAACTAAACACCCATGTTAAATGGTGGAATTAAAGCTAGATCAATAAACAACAGATTGGTTAAAAAAAAAATTGGAAAATATTAGTTGTCTTGGAAAAAAGGCCATAGCAACCAAAACAACATATTTAACAAATTTCAAGCGAAAACGTTACGAAACGTTTTGTCAACTTTTCTGCTATATCATTTCTGTTTTAATAAAGGTGAAAACGACCAAATGAACAAAATCTCTTTCAAATAAAAATTAATGTATGGATACTTATTTATTTGCTGAACTTTTTCGACAGAACTCCGTATCTTTATGCAAAATGTGACGATTTTGTCTCTTAGGAACACGATATTCAAAAGTGTCGTACTTGGTCTTTACTTTGCAAATTGTGTTAAGATTGTTAAAATCTCCCCGGACTTTAAAAAATAATCAATTAAAAGGTAAATGTCAATAATTTTATAAATAAATAACAAAAATGTGTAAAAATGTTGTTTTTCATCTAAGAAACAAAAAGACACCATGATATGATATACTTTTCAAAATATTGCAAAACTACGGTCAAAAGTGAAAATAGGGTTGCAACTTTGACTGGCCATACCTTGGCTTATATATGACCTAAAAGAAATTGCCAAATATCATTTTGTACCAAATATAATCAAGTTTTGAAATATACACAAAACTTAAAATACATAAGAAAAAATGTTTATCTAATAAACGTAATTCTCTACAATTATACTAGCACTGAACGCGAACTAAACACCCATGTTAATTGGTGGAATTAAAGCTAGATCAATAGACAACAGATTAGTTAAAAAAAAATTTGGAAAATATTAGTTGTCTTGGAAAAAAGGCCATAGCAACCAAAACACCATATTTAATAAATTTCGAGCGAAAACGTTACGAAACGTTTTGTCAACTTTTCTGCTATATCATTTCTGTTTTAATAAAGGTGAAAACGACCAAATGGACAAAATCTCTTTCAAATAAAAATTAATGATTGGATACTTATTTATTTGCTGAACTTTTTCGACAGAACTCCGTATTTTTATGCAAAATGTGACGATTTTGTCTCTTAGGAACACGATATTCAAAAGTGTCGTACTTGGTCTTTACTTTGCAAACTGTGTTAATTTGATTGGTAAAATCTCCCTGGACTTTAAAAAATAATCAATTAAAAGGTATATGTCAATAATTTTATAAATAAATAACAAAAATGTGTAAAAATGTTGATTTTCATCTAAGAAACAAAAAGACACCATGATATGATATACTTTTCAAAATATTGCAAAACTACGGTCAAAAGTGAAAATAGGGTTGCAACTTTGACTGGCCATACCTTGGCTTATATATGACCTAAAAGAAATTGCCAAATATCATTTTGTTCCAAATATAATCAAGTTTTGAAAAATACACAAAACTTAAAGTAAATACATAAAAAAATGTTTATCTAATAAACGTAATTCTCTACAATTATACTAGCATTGAATGAGAACTAAACACCCATGTTAAATGGTGGAATTAAAGCTAGATCAATATACAACAGATTGGTTAAAAAAAATTTGGAAAATATTAGTTGTCTTGGAAAAAAGGCCATAGCAACCAAAACAGCATATTTAACAAATTTCAAGCGAAAACGTTACGAAACGTTTTGTCAACTTTTCTGCTATATCATTTCTGTTTTAATAAAGGTGAAAACGACCAAATGGACAAAATCTCTTTCAAATAAAAATTAATGTATGGATACTTATTTATTTGCTGAACTTTTTCGACAGAACTCCGTATTTTTATGCAAAATGTGACGATTTTGTCTCTTAGGATCACGATATTCAAAAGTGTCGTACTTGGTCTTTACTTTGCAAACTGTGTTAATTTGATTGGTAAAATCTCCCCGGACTTTAAAAAATAATCAATTAAAAGGTAAATGTCAATAATTTTATAAATAAATAACAAAAATGTGTAAAAATGTTGATTTTCATCTAAGAAACAAAAAGACACCATGATATGATAAACTTTTCAAAATATTGCAAAACTACGGTCAAAAGTGAAAATAGGGTTGCAACTTTGACTGGCCATACCTTGGCTTATATATGACCTAAAAGAAATTGCCAAATATCATTTTGTACCAAATATAATCAAGTTTTGAAATATACACAAAACTTAAAATACATAAGAAAAAATGTTTATCTAATAAACGTAATTCTCTACAATTATACTAGCACTGAACGCGAACTAAACACCCATGTTAATTGGTGGAATTAAAGCTAGATCAATAGACAACAGATTAGTTAAAAAAAAATTTGGAAAATATTAGTTGTCTTGGAAAAAAGGCCATAGCAACCAAAACACCATATTTAATAAATTTCGAGCGAAAACGTTACGAAACGTTTTGTCAACTTTTCTGCTATATCATTTCTGTTTTAATAAAGGTGAAAACGACCAAATGGACAAAATCTCTTTCAAATAAAAATTAATGATTGGATACTTATTTATTTGCTGAACTTTTTCGACAGAACTCCGTATTTTTATGCAAAATGTGACGATTTTGTCTCTTAGGAACACGATATTCAAAAGTGTCGTACTTGGTCTTTACTTTGCAAACTGTGTTAATTTGATTGGTAAAATCTCCCTGGACTTTAAAAAATAATCAATTAAAAGGTATATGTCAATAATTTTATAAATAAATAACAAAAATGTGTAAAAATGTTGATTTTCATCTAAGAAACAAAAAGACACCATGATATGATATACTTTTCAAAATATTGCAAAACTACGGTCAAAAGTGAAAATAGGGTTGCAACTTTGACTGGCCATACCTTGGCTTATATATGACCTAAAAGAAATTGCCAAATATCATTTTGTTCCAAATATAATCAAGTTTTGAAAAATACACAAAACTTAAAGTAAATACATAAAAAAATGTTTATCTAATAAACGTAATTCTCTACAATTATACTAGCATTGAATGAGAACTAAACACCCATGTTAAATGGTGGAATTAAAGCTAGATCAATATACAACAGATTGGTTAAAAAAAATTTGGAAAATATTAGTTGTCTTGGAAAAAAGGCCATAGCAACCAAAACAGCATATTTAACAAATTTCAAGCGAAAACGTTACGAAACGTTTTGTCAACTTTTCTGCTATATCATTTCTGTTTTAATAAAGGTGAAAACGACCAAATGGACAAAATCTCTTTCAAATAAAAATTAATGTATGGATACTTATTTATTTGCTGAACTTTTTCGACAGAACTCCGTATTTTTATGCAAAATGTGACGATTTTGTCTCTTAGGATCACGATATTCAAAAGTGTCGTACTTGGTCTTTACTTTGCAAACTGTGTTAATTTGATTGGTAAAATCTCCCCGGACTTTAAAAAATAATCAATTAAAAGGTAAATGTCAATAATTTTATAAATAAATAACAAAAATGTGTAAAAATGTTGATTTTCATCTAAGAAACAAAAAGACACCATGATATGATAAACTTTTCAAAATATTGCAAAACTACGGTCAAAAGTGAAAATAGGGTTGCAACTTTGACTGGCCATACCTTGGCTTATATATGACCTAAAAGAAATTGCCAAATATCATTTTGTACCAAATATAATCAAGTTTTGAAATATACACAAAACTTAAAATACATAAGAAAAAATGTTTATCTAATAAACGTAATTCTCTACAATTATACTAGCACTGAACGCGAACTAAACACCCATGTTAATTGGTGGAATTAAAGCTAGATCAATAGACAACAGATTAGTTAAAAAAAAATTTGGAAAATATTAGTTGTCTTGGAAAAAAGGCCATAGCAACCAAAACACCATATTTAATAAATTTCGAGCGAAAACGTTACGAAACGTTTTGTCAACTTTTCTGCTATATCATTTCTGTTTTAATAAAGGTGAAAACGACCAAATGGACAAAATCTCTTTCAAATAAAAATTAATGATTGGATACTTATTTATTTGCTGAACTTTTTCGACAGAACTCCGTATTTTTATGCAAAATGTGACGATTTTGTCTCTAAGGAACACGATATTCAAAAGTGTCGTACTTGGTCTTTACTTTGCAAACTGTGTTAATTTGATTGGTAAAATCTCCCTGGACTTTAAAAAATAATCAATTAAAAGGTAAATGTCAATAATTTTATAAATAAATAACAAAAATGTGTAAAAATGTTGATTTTCATCTAAGAAACAAAAAGACACCATGATATGATATACTTTTCAAAATATTGCAAAACTACGGTCAAAAGTGAAAATAGGGTTGCAACTTTGACTGGCCATACCTTGGCTTATATATGACCTAAAAGAAATTGCCAAATATCATTTTGTTCCAAATATAATCAAGTTTTGAAATATACACAAAACTTAAATACATAAGAAAAAATGTTTATCTAATAAACGTAATTCTCTACAATTATACTAGCATTGAATGCGAACTAAACACCCATGTTAAATGGTGGAATTAAAGCTAGATCAATAAACAACAGATTGGTTAAAAAAAAATTGGAAAATATTAGTTGTCTTGGAAAAAAGGCCATAGCAACCAAAACAATATATTTAACAAATTTCAAGCGAAAACGTTACGAAACGTTTTGTCAACTTTTCTGCTATATCATTTCTGTTTTAATAAAGGTGAAAACGACCAAATGAACAAAATCTCTTTCAAATAAAAATTAATGTATGGATACTTATTTATTTGCTGAACTTTTTCGACAGAACTCCGTATCTTTATGCAAAATGTGACGATTTTGTCTCTTAGGAACACGATATTCAAAAGTGTCGTACTTGGTCTTTACTTTGCAAATTGTGTTAAGATTGGTAAAATCTCCCCGGACTTTAAAAAATAATCAATTAAAAGGTAAATGTCAATAATTTTATAAATAAATAACAAAAATGTGTAAAAATGTTGTTTTTCATCTAAGAAACAAAAAGACACCATGATATGATATACTTTTCAAAATATTGCAAAACTACGGTCAAAAGTGAAAATAGGGTTGCAACTTTGACTGGCCATACCTTGGCTTATATATGACCTAAACGAAATTGCCAAATAACATTTTGTTCCAAATATAATCAAGTTTTGAAAAATACACAAAACTTAAATACATAAAAAAATGTTTATCTAATAAACGTAATTCTCTACAATTATACTAGCATTGAATGAGAACTAAACACCCATGTTAAATGGTGGAATTAAAGCTAGATCAATATACAACAGATTAGTTAAAAAAAATTGGAAAATATTAGTTGTCTTGGATAAAAGGCCATAGCAACCAAAACAGCATATTTAACAAATTTCGAGCGAAAACGTTACGTAACGTTTTGTCAACTTTTCTGCTATATCATTTCTGTTTTTATAAAGGTGAAAACGACCAAATGGACAAAATCTCTTTCAAATAAAAATTAATGTATGGATACTTATTTATTTGCTGAATTTTTTCGACAGAACTCCGTATCTTTATGCAAAATGTGACGATTTTGTCTCTTAGGAACACGATATTCAAAAGTGTCGTACTTGGTCTTTACTTTGCAAACTGTGTTAATTTGATTGGTAAAATCTCCCAGGACTTTAAAAAATAATCAATTTAAAGGTAAATGTCAATAATTTTATAAATAAATAACAAAAATGTGTAAAAATGTTGATTTTCATCTAAGAAACGTTTTGTCAACTTTTCCGCTATATCATTTCTGTTTTAATAAAGGTGAAAACGACCAAATGGACAAAATCTCTTTCAAATAAAAATTAATGTATGGATATTTATTTATTTGCTGAACTTTTTCGACAGAACTCCGTATCTTTATGCAAAATGTGACGATTTTGTCGCTTAGGAACACGATATTCAAAAGTGTCGTACTTGGTCTTTACTTTGCAAACTGTGTTAATTTGATTGGTAAAATCTCCCCGGACTTTAAAAAATAATCAATTAAAAGGTAAATGTCAATAATTTCATATATAAATAACAAAAATGTGTAAAAATGTTGATTTTCATCTAAGAAACAAAAAGACACCATGATATGATATACTTTTCAAAATATTGCAAAACTACGGTCAAAAGTGAAAATAGGGTTGCAACTTTGACTGGCCATACCTTGGCTTATATATAACCTAAAAGAAATTGCCAAATATCATTTTGTTCCAAATATAGTCAAGTTTTGAAATATACGCAACACTTAAATACATAAAAAAAATGTTTATCTAATAAACGTAATTCTCTACAATTATACTAGCATTGAACGCGAACTAAACACCCATGTTAATTGGTGGAATTAAAGCTAGATCAATATACAACAGATTAGTTAAAAAAAATTGAAAAATTTTAGTTGTCTTGGAAAAAAGGCCATAGCAACTAAAACAGCATATTTAACAAATTTCGAGCAAAAACGTTACGAAACATTTTGTCAACTTTTCTGCTATATCATTTCTGTTTTAATAAAGGTGAAAACAACCAAATGGACAAAATCTCTTTCAAATAAAAATTAATGTATGGATACTTAGTATGAATTCAAAGCAGCAGAATCATAGTACTAATTTGGTTTGATTTACATTTCTCAAGACTTTTTTAGGTTTATATGATGTTAATCTTAGAAAATATATTGTAAAAATGGCAAGTTTTATCAAAATCTGAAAATATGATCACTAAATATGTAAATATGTCATGTATGTGGATCTTGCCATTTCATTAGACAAAAAGCAGTATATATGTAAGGTACTAAAATAGCAATAATTTTCTTAATAATGCAAATAACTGCATGAAAATTTGCAAAACAACTCAGAAGGGACACTAAGGTATAACACAACTCTTTTTATTAAATTCAAAAACACAAAATATAGTCTTTAGGGTACCAACCACTAAATCGGCCAATCAGATTTGGAACGTATGTAAAAATAGTGCTTAATATTCCCAAAGTAGTGATTTCAAGGTTCAACATTTTTCATAAAAATGTAAAGTTTTGTAATATCTGCATATCTTTAGAACATAGGACATCTCTGTAACATGTCCAACCCAAATTTATTAAATTTTAAGAAGACCTTAGTTTGCTTAAAGGGGGTATCCCGCGACCTATACTTTTTGAAAATGCTGTCTGTAAATCGTTTCTATTTTTAGGCCGCTCTTCTACGAGGAGATAGCTTTTCTCTATAAGGCTTTAAATGTGTTATGAAAACTTGTAAACAAACTAGATATATGTTAAGGATTCTGAGAATATATACTTGTCAAGAGGTTTTACTCAAGGTAAACTGGTTAGAGGGTTTTGAAAAACTGATTTTTTAGTTGATTAAAGAGGGGGCTTGATTTAGTAGTTAGTACCCTCAATGAATGAAGGTCAAAATCTAGCTCACTCATTTACAGTAACTGTGTCCATTTGGATGTTTAATTTGACAAATGATATAATGTTAAGACAAAATAAGCTCAAAGTAAGTAACTTGTTCTATGAAATTTTATTTTCATTGAAATTTTAAAATTTGTATGTAAATTTCCAATAGAAAACCTCATTTTAGTAAGATTTGTCATACTAAATTGCCTATTTTTTTTTTGTTGGATTTTCCTCAAAATGCCTCAAATTGGTATATATGTGTTGGTATGTGTATTATTATTTAAAATTTACCCTAACTTTTAAAATTTTTTATTGTATTTCACTTTCCAAGCAAAAATATTAGTCATTTTATCATAGAAATGCCTTTGCGCATAAAGGCAGCACATTGTTTTTCAATATTTTTGGTTATTTGTTTCTTATTCTAATTATAAATGGACATTATTTGTTGCAAAATGTTCATACTAACCCTATGCAACATACAGAAACTCAGTTAGGTTTTCTAATATTAATAATTCTTTGTAAAAAATGGTTTAAAATATACACCTACCTCTTTGCGGCCAAACCAAAATTTTCATAGTAT
Organism: Arcuatula senhousia; assembly: GCA_963971305.1. Taxonomy (NCBI): domain Eukaryota; kingdom Metazoa; phylum Mollusca; class Bivalvia; order Mytilida; family Mytilidae; genus Arcuatula; species Arcuatula senhousia. The sequence continues at coordinate 21,398,457 of OZ020311.1, forward strand.
GAATTCAAAGCAGCAGAATCATAGTACTAATTTGGTTTGATTTACATTTCTCAAGACTTTTTTAGGTTTATATGACGTTAATCTTAGAAAATATATTGTAAAAATGGCAAGTTTTATCAAAATCTGAAAATATGAGCACTAAATATGTAAATATGTCATCTATGTGGATCTTGCCATTTCATAAGACAAAAAGCAGTATATATGTAAGGTACTAAAATAGCAATAATGTTCTTAATAATGCAAATAACTGCATGAAAATTTGCAAAACAACTCAGAAGGGACACTAAGGTATAACACAACTCTTTTTATTAAATTCAAAAACACAAAATACGTCCATAAATACAAATACAAATACTAATAAAAACGGGTATAAAGGGTTAATGCTGTATAACGATATTTCAAGGAGTAACCTCTCATTCGAATCGACACATTGAAAGACCAAAACCCAAAATGCGTTATACGAAAAGTACTAAAGACCAAAACATTCAAACAGAGTAGGACAAATCCAGCACCGAGGATATCGACCATGTGCAATACAAGGATAGAAACCTGGTGTTATAAACAATTTTAAATGCAACAACCGGAAATTTCAAAGACAAAAACTATATGGGAAGTTAATCCCCCCGGGTACTGTTCCATTACAGTTTTTTGCTTTATTTTGTTTTATTATGATATTTAATGATATTGTACAGCCACAGAAATTTTTACTATATCCCGAGCAAATAAGTGAGTGGATTAGTGTTGTACCCCAAAGCAACGCTATATAGTTTATTTATAGGTGATGGACAAGAAAGTATGACAAAATGAACATGAAATGATGATTAGAAATGTGGGGTCAGCAGGAAACATGGGAACAAAAAAGGAGAGAGGCGAAAAACTTGGCTTATGTGGCGCTCTAACTTGACGGTCCACAAAGGGGTATTTTACGTGCATGAAGCGTGGCACTTTCCACACACGTTGGCCCACTATGGTCAGCAGTCACGGTTTTCGGACCAGACGAACCCCGGAACGAGTGCCACGGTACCAAATTCAGCCACCTAGGGTACACAATCCGTTGCTCTGAGACTGAGCATTGACCCGATATCTGAATAGCAAGACCCTTAGTCGCCTCTTACGACAAGCTGGGCTCTGCTGTTAGGAGCCTATTCATCTCTTGGGTCCGCAAAAGACTTATATCTTGTTTGTTGTCTTTATTTGACTGCTTGACAATATCTTACAGTGCCTCTTAACGAGTTGGCTAGGAAACGTTAACTAACAATAATTTAAACAAAGTCTCCTATCTTTTTTTATTTAAAAAACGTATTTAAAGTTAAGTTTACTACATGAGAAGAATACGGAATGGTTCGTTGAGATACTTTTCATCAGGTATCATACGCAAAAATGTTCAACAGACCGTACAGTTTCAGAGTGAGTACGCGCAACGAACCGTACAGTATCATTGCAACGGGCCGTACAGTGAAGAAAAACTATGACCTCTATTTTCTTTTAAAGTGGGGCTCCTCATGGGGGGTACCAGGAATCAAGTAATCAGCATTTTTTTGCCAAAGTAATCAAATAATCATATATTTATCTAGAAATGTAATAAAAAAATTGATCCCAATGGTAATCAAATAATCAATAATTCAAACCTTGGTAATCTAATAATCATTAAATATTTGCTCTTGTAATCAAGTAATCACCTTTTAATTGGCCTGGGAATCATGTAATCAAAAACCCCATGAGAAGGCAATAAAGTATGTAGTTTTGCCTCCAATTGTTTAAAACAAAATTCATTCCTTGTTTACCATTGAAAAACGCACTACTTCCGGAATGCACTGTACGGGGGTTGGGCACCGTGTACATGGGCATTGAATGACAGTCAATCTTGTGTTTTGTTGACCTTTGATCACTTTATCCAAAATAATAGAGAACCGGTTTTAAAGAGGGTTGATAAACGAATGGAATTAAAATACCCGTTAAGAAAAAAAGCACAGTTCATCGCTTGAGTATCATCACAAACTGTTTATATAAATAAAGGTGAATAGAATATTTTTCTTTGTTCCAAAACCTTTTTTAATGCATCATGTATTGTAATTTCATTAATAAGTTAGTTTATTTTCATGTATAGAAACTACAAAAATTTCATATATAACTTTTCAAAGACATTCCAGAACTTTCATGAAATTAAGCAATTACATTTTCAAGGTATACAGGGATCACTTGATCTTAATTTCAACATATTCATAGTTAGTAAGTAAAATGAATATTCAATACCAGTCGCATGCAATATATAGGAGCATGGCAGTGGCGGATCAAGAAGGGGTGTTCCGAGGGGTTTTTAACCCCCCCCCTTTCGTTGAATATTGTTTTTTTTTGTGTGTGTGCAAATTTTTAGTAAAATTGACCCGTAACCCCCTCCTTTCCTCGGTAGCCTATTAGCGCGGTACCCCCCTCCCCTACCTTAAAACCTTTAAATATTTCTTGATTCCTATCCAAATGTTGAGGTCAAATTACAGTTAAACAATGCATGAATTGGAATTTATGATGGAGGTAGTCAGTTTGCATTTCAAAATTAGACGATGCCATGTTTTTATATTCGTTATTTTCTATTGTGTAATGTTACATCTATATATGACCGCTTTTAGGGGGAACGGCCCCTAGAATAAGGTTTTTTATGTCTTTAGCCTACAGAATGAAACTATTGCAGATAGAGAAAAGCAGTTGCTTGCTTGCTTAAATGTTCAGCTCATTTAGCTCTACAAAATTCTATATAGGGTGGAAGTTTACCCTTATAGGGGTTTCAGTCCCTCATAGGTAAAAAATAGTGTTTTTGGCTTATAGAATGAAAACTATTGTAGATAGAGAAAAGCTGTTGCTAGCTTAAAATTTCAGCTCATTTAGCTCTACAAAAGTTTTCATTAGGTTGAAGTTCTCAGATCAACCATATAGGAGTCATCTAATATATTTTTCATGTTTTGGACCTACAGAATGAAATCTATAGTAGAAAGAGAAAAGCTGTTGCTTGCTTAAATGTTCAGCTTATCTAGCTCTAGCATCAAGACCAGGTGAGCGATTCAGGCTCCTGGGAGCCTCTTGTTTACTTTGTACTGTTTACGATGATCACTTGATGCTTCCCAAATCTCAGAAATGTCCATCATCATGCATGGTTTTTCTTTTGAATTATTTCTTGCTACGCTTGTTCACTGTACATTTGTACTGCAATAACATGAATTTTTAAAATTTACACACTGTTTGATATTACTACCGGCGTAAATGCATGCATGCTTATTGGTATAAGACTGAAAGTTTTTTTTTCACATTGGTGTCGAGTTTCAAACATAAAAAAACTTTAAGGTGACGTACATGTAAACTGAACCGAACATGAAAAACAGTTATTAAACTAAAAAAAAGCCCAAAAGATGTGCAATGTGACCGAGCCAAAGCATCAAGATTTTCACCAAACTCATGCACAGTATCTATCTGATATAGTCAAATATGTGATCACCCACAAACTGGGATTCTTGATTGTTAGGCTTTCCCAATACCAGTTCTATGGGCAAGTAAATTTCCCTACCAAACATCATTTTATTTGGAGAAATACCAGTGGACATGTGGGTGGAAGCCCTATAGGCCATTAAAAGTAATGGAATATACAAATCCCAATCTCTCTGATGGGCATCGACAAAACAGGCCAACATATTTTCTAAAGTTTGGTTACATTTTTCTACCATTCCATCTGACTGGGGTGCATTATTGTTGTTCTCCCAACAAAGAGCACATTTCATGAAATACTTTTGATTCAAAGTTTCTACCTTGATCTGAGTGAATCTGCATAGGGACACCAAATATACTGATAAACTTGTCTACTAATTTCTTAGCTACATTAATTGCTTCTTGATTTTTCAAAGGTATGGCATCCACTTACTCAGTAAAATAGTCACCCACCACCATTATATAGACCTTTCCTTTCTTAGTTTTGGGTAGGGGGCCAATCATATCAATTGCTATTCTCTCCAAAGGAGCATCAACATTGTAAATTTTCATAGGAGCCCTAGCTTTCTTTCTCGGCATTTGTCTGCTATTGCAAACGTCTACAACACACTTCAAGCACCACCTTTCTATATCCCTGTACATTCTGTACCAGTGATACTTTTTATTCACTTTACTGAAAGTTTTCTTGATACCTAAATGCCCCCAACAACAGAATTATGCATTTGTTCTAATACAAATGAAAAAAGAGCATCAGGTATGATTACTAAGTAGTCAGATTTATCTCCTTTCTCACTTTCAAACTTTTTACAAAGAACTCCATCTATTAAGACTACAGAGTCCCATCTATTCCAATAATATTTCAAACAAGGACTAAAACTAGATATATTTGACCAACTAGGTTTTGCTTCCCTCTCCTTAAATTCTATGATTCGACTTAAAACTGGGTCATTTCTTTGACCTTCCACTATCACTCTTTCCCAAATTCTTTCTTTCCTCTGACTCTCTAGAATCATCATCTCTGTTTCCATTTTTCTGACTTCGACTACGTGTCATCACTACATTTACACTCATACTCTCAATTTCTTGTTCCTCAATTTCACCATTTGGTAGCTTCTTTACTATTTAATTCTTCTTCAATTGGTCATTATCGAGCTTTGTTATATCTACAACTTAACTAGAAGTGCCAATCTCGCTCATGGCTTCCATCGGACAGCAAACATGAGTCCCCGAGACTGTTTTATGTTTGTCAGAACATCTACACTCCTCTTCAGACAAATGTCAAAACCACCAGACTGTTCTTGTGACAAATCCCCATTCAAATATAGTCCCTCTGGCCACGTCATTACCGGGGACCTCAACATAGTGGAAAATGACCAACTCCGCGATATTTTGGCCAAAGGACCAAAGTATCGTGAGCCTAGAGCAATCAACTGGAACCATAATTTCAAAACAATTATGGATTCAGTTGAAGGCTATGCCAGAAAATGGGCCAACAAAGAACATGAAAAAGAAAGCGACGTTCTTTCTGAGTGGGTAAAGTCTGTGAGGTCGTTGGTTTTGAAAAGGATTAACTCTTTGAAAGGCTCGATGAGCACCAAGGCAACATCTATTTTCAACAACCCTGATGTTGCGAAGACATTGTCCACCTTACATGACAAATATGTTGTCGTACCTGCTGATAAAGCGCCTAACAACATCATTTTCGTATGCAAAAGACACTATATTGATTGTTTAACAGCTGAATTAGGGGTTGGTTGTACTAGCAAAAGCACCACATATACAGCAACAACACTGTCAAAGGAGGAAATAATCAACAATCATAATTCTGTAATTTCTTCCTTTGGCATTTCTGTTGACAAAAAGAACGATGACGTTCCATCCTTGTATTGGATTCCAAAGTTACATAAAACTCCATACAAGCAACGATTTATTGCTGGGTCATCCAAATGTACAACTAAGCCTCTTTCAGTTTTGTTAACATCAATATTGACGGCAATAAAATCAAGCCTTCAAAAGTATTTCGATTGTTGTTACTCTAGAAATGGCGTCAATCAAATGTGGATTCTCAAAAATTCTAAAGAACTGATGGAAAATCTCCATTCTAAGTCATTTTCATCATGTAATAGCATTAAAACGTTTGATTTCTCTACATTATATACTTCAATTCCACATTCACAATTAAAATCTCGTTTGGCACAGCTGATTAAACTTAGCTTTATCAAAAAGAATGGAAAACGCAGGTACAAGTATTTGGTAGTCGGTTATAAAAAGACTTACTTTGTCATCCAAGAGTCTAGCAAGAAAAACAAATTTACAGAAGATCAAATAATAGAAATGCTCAACTTCCTAATCGACAACATATTTGTACAGTTTGGTGGACGTGTTTTTCAGCAAACAATAGGTATCCCAATGGGCACAAATTGTGCACCATTGCTTGCCGATTTGTTTCTTCATTCATATGAAGCAGACTTCTTACAATCACTTCTAGACAAAAAGGACCGCAAACTTGCTTTATCCTTCAATCTCACATTTCGTTATATTGATGATGTCCTTTCACTAAACAATCCTCGATTTGGTGACTATTTACATCTCATATATCCGAAGGAACTTGAGGTAAAGGACACTACAGATTCTAGGAGGTCTGCTTCATATTTGGATCTATTTCTCGAAATTGACACACAATGAAGGCTTTGTACAAAGCTCTATGACAAACGTGATGACTTCAACTTTCCAATAGTTAACTTTCCCTTTCTGTGTAGCAACATTCCGTCCGCTCCAGCATATGGAGTTTACGTATCACAATTGATTCGTTATTCCAGAGCATGTGGGGAGTACAACGACTTCCTTGATAGAGCTACACGGCTGACAAGCAAATTGTTAACACAGGGGTACGTTGCTCCCAGGTTGTTGTCATCACTCAAGAAATTTTACGGACGACATCATGTGCTTGTATGCAAATACGGGATTTCTATCTCTCAGATGAGCACAGATGTTGGTTTGACATAGAGTTTTGTAATGTCATCCTTTCCGGATTTGACCAACACTTAATCGATCTTTGGCAACGTGACGGGTGTGCTATAGCAAGCAGGAACTGCTTACTCTTCCGGAGCACCTGAGTTCACTCTCGTTTCGACTTGAGTTCGTGTTGCTGAATGCGGTTTTGTTGTTATGTGTGTGTGTTTTATGTTGTTATGTGGTTTGTTTTGTTGTGATGATTTTTTTGTCTGCCGGTTTTGTCTTTGTCTTCACGGTTTTATGATACTGATTACCCCTTTGGTACACCTTTGCTTCTTTCGAATTGATAACTTACTTAATAATCTAGAAAAAGATAATATATTTACAGAACTAGACGCAACCATTAAAAATTCTGAAATTTCTAAAGCTATAAGCTCATTAAAAAATAAAAAGTCGTGTGGTTTTGATCTCATTTCTAATGAAATTATTAAAAACAGCCAAACCATTCTTCTAAATTCATTAAATTAAACATTCAATACCATTCTTAGCACTATTAAATATCCAAAAGAATGGTCAAGAGGATATATTGTTCCCATATTTAAAAGTGGAAGCAAAGATGATCTCTCAAATTACAGAGGAATCACTGTAGTTAGTAATCTTGGTAAATTGTTTGCAAAAATACTAAATAATAGATTAGAAAACTTTATGATATCTAGAAATATGATAAAGAAAGAACAAATAGGATTTTGTAAAGGTAAAAGAACTGTAGATCATATTTTTGTATTAAAAACCCTTATAGATAAATATACACAAGGAGAGAACAAACAGCTCTTTTCTTGCTTTGTAGATCTTAGAAAAGCCTTTGACACAGTCTGGCATAAAGGTTTATTTTATAAATTAAAAAAGATAGGAACAAGTGACCTTTTCTATAATATTATAAAGCAAATGTATGGTAATACTGAGCTATCAGTCAAAATAGACAAAAATAATGTTACTAACAGCTTCCAATCTAATATTGGAGTCACTTGAGCCTCAATTCAACCTCTTTAAAATTTTCATAAATGACTTGCCAGAAATTTTTGAAACAGAATGTGATCCTGTTAATCTTAACAATATTAATTTAAACTGCTTACTCTTTGCAGATGACCTTGTATTGGTATCAAAAACTGCAGAGGGGCTCCAAAAACTCTATCAAAAAATAGATACCTATTGTAAGACATGGGGCCTAGAAGTAAATATCAAAAAGACAAAAACTATAGTTTTTAATAAAAGTGGGAAAACAGTTAAAAACACATTTTATTTAAACAATAATCCCATTGAAAAGGGTAGGACATACAAGTATTTAGGACTCAATTTTCAACCTGTGGATCCTTCACAGAAGCCAAGACTGACCTATATATAACAGAGGTCTTAAAGCGCTCTATAAAATGACAAAATATTTTGAATCTAAGAGACCAAGCATAAAAACAATTATGCACTTATTTGATCACACTGTGAAACCAATTTTGTTATATGGTAGTGAGATATGGGGAAGTTTTATTGGTAATAAACTAAAAGAAGGTGAATATTGTTTTATTTCTAAAATATTTAATAACTTAAAATAGGAGCATGTTCATTTAAAATTTTGCAAATATTTATTAGGGGTTGGAAAAAGGTCCACATCTTCAGCAGTGATGGGAGAATTGGGAAGGTATCCACTTTACACCAATATATTTACTTATATGTTTAAATACTTGCAACGTCTATGCTCTTCTAATGACATTTTACTAAAAAATGCATATGAAGAGTCAATAAATTTAGACAATGCAGGTAAAAACAGTTGGTACAGTTGTATGAACTCTATCATGAAATACTTAAATATTGAGCTTAATATGTGCATTACTTCCAAGAGTAACATAAAATTATTAATTATTAACAAAGTAAAAACTATTTACAACAAAATCTGGAAAGATGATATATTCAATGATAATAAGAGTAGGTCTGGAAATAAATTGAGAACCTACAGATTATTTAAAAAATATTTTCTCATATGAACCATATTTAGACTACTTTGCTGAAGACAAACGAAAACTATTTACAAAGTTCAGAAATAAGTGCACACAGGTTAGAGATAGAAACAGGAAGATATAAAAATATCCCTGCAGAGAGTAGAATTTGTGGGTTGTGTGATGCTGGAGTGGGAGATGAAATTCATTTTCTTCTCCAGTGTCCAAAAACTAAGCAAAAAAAGATCTAAATTTCTGCAGGAAATAAATAATATTAATAATAACTTCTGTAGATTGGATACCACTTCCCAATTCATCTGGCTATTATCTTCTGGAGACCAGATAATTTAAAATAAACTTATTGATTTCTTACAATTAATTAACACTGAAAGAAATAAAATTCTTGACGCATGAATATCATTTTAATACACATACTATGTAACTTTTAAAGTACCAACTTGGGTCACTGTGCTTATTAAAATATTTTCCCCTTTTACTCATGCATTGATAATTCTCATTTTCATATGTTTTCACTCCCTTTGTTAATCTTAATTTTATCAATATATTGTACAATCATTCTTTATTTTATTTTAAGTTGTAGCAGCTGTACATGGGCGTCATAATTGACATAATAAAATTATTCTATTCTATTCCTGGCATCCCTGAGCGTTACCCCTGCTAGTAACCACTGAACATGAAAGTTTTGAGTACTGTTTATCTCATCTACGGAACTTTTACTGCTCTCCAGTCTCATTTTTTCACTCTCACCTTCAGATCTGACATTAAATTCATTCAGATTCTGAGAGGGGTTTGTGCATTGCATCTCGACCTCCATAGGAAAGTGAACCATTGATTCAACTACCTCATGAGAGAAACTAACACCTCCCGCATCTTTCTCGTGCAGACTGGGCCCTAGTACCACACGAGATACACCAACTGGGAGTGTATCACACCGATGTTTCCTAGGATTATTTTGAACTTCTTTTTTCTCACAATATGGACATTTTTGTCCTGTGCAGGGACGCCTTGACAATGCATCGGCTGCGGCTGGCTCTGTGTTCGCTCAAAATTGTAGGTACTTAACAGTTGTAACCATCTTGCAATCTGACCTTCTGCTACCTTGAAATTCAACAACCATCTAAGTGCGCCATGGTCGTTCCGAATTTTAAACCTTCTGTCATAGAGATATGGGTGAAAATGCTGTACGGCTTTTATAACAGCAAGAAGCTCTTTTCTAGTAACGCAGTAATTTCTCTCAGGTTTTGAAAGAACTTTACTGAAATAGCCTATCACTCGTTCACACCCATTTTGCTTTTGCGATAAAACTGCACCTATACCAACATCACTCGCATCACAGTTTAATAAAAACTCACCTTCATTCAATGGGTATCCCAAAATCGGGGCTGTTGTTAACGCCACTTTTAAAGAATCAAACGATTCTTGACATTGATCCGTCCACGCGAAGGCTTCACCTAGCTCAGTGAGCTTGTGTAATGGTTTCGCTGTACTTGAAAAACCTTTTCCTGTAATACGAACATAACCTAAAACCTAAGAAAGTAATAGTGGCAACTTTATCTCGGTCAGTACTTATCCCTTCATAAATGACGATGTGACCTAAAAAATTAACCAAAGTTCTCAACAAGTTGCATTTCTTGGGACCCAATTTCAAATTTGCTTCCTTAAGCCTTATAAATACTTCCTCTAGATTTTTCAGGTGTTCATCAAATGTATTTGAATAGATAATAATATCATCCAGATATATCAAACAAATTCACCAAGTCAACCCAGCGAGAACTTTTTCGACGAGCCTCTGAAACGTACTAGGACTATTGACTTACCCAAATGGCATTCTTACAACATGCCAAAGACCACTACCGGGAACACAAAATGCAGTTTTCGGCCTATCTTTTTCAGCTACCCCCACTTGCCAAAACCCTTGTCTCGTGTCTAAAGTACTTAACCAATGTGACCCAGCCAAAGCATCAAGATTTTCACCAATTAAAAGAAGACTTTGACAGTCACGAATAGTTCTCTCATTGATCTTACGATAATCACAACACAATCTAACTGTCTGATCAGGATTTTCAACCAAAACAGTCGAGTTGAAACCCTTAAAAGTAATTGTAGGATACATCACAAAGTACGCAAGAAACCACAAATAGAATAAATAAATAATTTATTATACGATATAAAATCCTCCGAAAATAGACAATAGAATGAATTGAGCAAATATAGTCTTAAAATGTCAGTTAATCACTTGGATGTCCACTATGAATGGTCCGCTCCTGGTCCGCTAACCTCCGGAACCAACTTTCTTACAATTTAAACAACAAACTCATCACGGATAACAACAAAAAAAACAGTACCAAGTTCAAACAATGATCATTAAAAAGTGATCATAAATAATTGCTATCGGACCAAGTTTATTCAACAATTAGGCCGTTAGTAACAAACCAAACTTCCTTAAAATATCAACAATAGTCCTTTATTAGACAAACAAACAACTTTGGGTAGCATACATAAAGACAAGTTATACAATCTAAACAACCTCCGAGTCTGGAGCAACCTTAACCGGGCTTGGAGATATATCACCAAAGATGGAGCACCGTCAGTAATAAGCAAATTTGTCGATATCTACAACACACCTCATCCTTGTAATTCCTGGATATTGTTGACATACTATCTCCGAGATTTATACCAATAACCGAAAGACAACCAGGGAACGCAGATTTGCTGTTGAAACCAACTAGGCGAAGCCCGAATTGAACTTACTGCCGTACGTCACTTTTATACCACATGAAAATTGACCAATCAGAATCAACTATAACGGTACTTCTACACTTCCGGTTTGGAGTAAACAAAGATTTGTGTTTTCCCAACATGGGTTTTTCAGTCGCTACGAATTATCTACTCAAACAAATATTAAAAACTTGCACATCACCAGAACCGGACAACTTTATTTGATAAACATATATCATTGAAAGGCGTAGTAAAGACGCCATTTTTAATAAACTCAACTTTGAAGGCGCTGACCCCCTTCGGCACATGTGAGGCTTTTACTATTTTTGTTTGTAATTTGTGTTAAAACAGTAAACTGGTGGTTTTTAAGATAGAATACAACTTCATTTAAATATCCAAACTTAATCAGACACAATAATTCTCAACAGAATATGTTTTTGCTCTGTTTATTGGTGTAAACATACATGACATAAAAAGAGGGAGGCACAGCATGAAAATATATTGGGCTACCACCACTAATATTTTCTACGAAACTATGCCTGGCATCGTTAAAGGCAAAATTAAAGTGGCTCCCGCAGGGTTAAAAACGACCTGCCACCTGGGGGCTTTTTAAGGGCGACTTCCGACCTACACTTCATAAAATCGACCTATGCCATAAAACGACCTGCGACCTCCGCCAAAATATGCTTTTTAAAAGCGACCTTGCGACCTCAGGACCCTTTTAAAAGCGACCTTGCGACCTGAGGGGGGTACCCTGCTGGAGCCCCATTAAATGCACGTTTAATAAATGTCGTCTGTGTTGAAGTTCTTGTTTTAAGTGTTCAACTGTTATTTTATAAATGTCAGGGCTGAAATTCTTGTTTTATATGTTTTCAGCTAGATAAATAAAAACAAATCAGTAGATTCCAAATAATTATTGGATAATTATCAGCAATAATCAAATATTGACAATTAATAATGCAATTATACAATCTGGAAACTCAATCAGTAAAACATCAAAGGATTAAGGACAACGTGTATTTGTTCACCTGTTCTGCTTGAGTAATCGTTAAGAATTCGAAAACGGACTATAATTTTGCTATTTATATAAAACCAAAGGAAATCATTACGCCTAAAAATAGTACGCAAACATGGCTGACAAGGTCACTTGCAAATTGAAACTTGACAAAACAAAATGTAAATTTAGACGATTCCAGATGAATAAAGTATTAAAAGAACCCTTAACATTTAGCTAAAGTAAGTTCATAAACATTCATTACAGATTCCTACATAATAACAAGTTAAACTGCCTGTGATGTCAAATAACACCAAAGTTGACATGCCGGCTTCCCGCAATATTTGACAGTTCTCATGTTGAGATAGAAAATCAATAATTAAATACCAAATAGATTTATAAATAAACCTGAATTACAACACTGCTCCCTGTCAAACAAAATTTCGTCTCGAAATTATAAAAATTCAGCTATGTACAAATTATGCCCAGAGGAGCAACTGGACAAAAAATATTAATTTTAACTCAAAATTTCAAAAACTTTTTGCTTAAACTCAAAAATAAGTTACTATTACATTACTTACAGACTAATCAATAGAAAAGCCTTATGAAAAAATTTCAAATTTGAAAAAATGAAAAGGTATGATACCTACAAACATACATGTCATAACTAAATAATACAAATATAATATACAATATACATGTAATACAAATATAATATACAATGATTGTTCAATTCATTTCACTACTGTCAAATATCTTTATTCCTTCCTGGGTATCTTCGGCTTCACCACGACACTCTTCACACGCTGCTGCTCCGAATTGTCCCGAAATTTACGTTTCATATCCCTAACGTCTACTTTTTGCAATTTAATGTCTTGAGCACTCTCCTTACAATTTTTATTGTATTTCAAGACAATGATTTTTCGTAACTGTTTCTCCTTGATAAGTTTATCTTCTGTGTTTAGTAATTTATTATTGAGATCTTTCTTGGTATTCTCACATTTCACTTTATACAAATGCCTCCCTCTCCCGTTTGAGGGCTCTCTCCAATCTGCGAACACGGTCCTCGTTTGCAAGAACAACTGTACGGTTATTGTAAGTGTCATACGACTGTGACTTCTTGCTAGTTACCTCAGAATCAGCTTCCTTGGAACAGTCACCGTTAACGGATGGAGAATCTTCGGTCTCATCATCAGACAATTCACACTTCTCCGCCTCACCAATTTTCGTAAACTTAATATCCTCATTTAATGAAGTCGTATCTACTTCCTCTTCTAACTCCAAGACAACTTCTTCGATTTCCTCTTCAATGACAACTTCCTGTCCAATTTCAGGGACTGTAACAGGGACTGGAGACCAAACATGTGTTACATCTACTGGAATTAAATTGCAATTTACTCCTATTGATACATGGAATTTAATGTTCCTAGGTTCTAGATATGCTTCACCAGATAGTTGTGTTTTTAAACTTTGAATCATAGCTTTATGTTTGGGGAATTTGGAAAGGTGTTTTCGCCATTTCTCTTCAGTGGTTCCTTTAAATTTACAAAGGGTACAAAAATATGGGACATCAGTTGGAAGTGTGTGTCTTTTCAAATAATGGTCTATTTCTTGGCGCTTTATCCCCTTGAAATTACATTTAGAACAGCTCAAGATCCCCATTCTGGAAAATATCAAATGGAGTGGGTCATAATATATGTTTAACCTACATTTAAATATACAAAATACTGGAACACAAAAAAAACAAAACAGGGTTTTACATGTATAGGAAAACTCTTGCTACACAGAAAACTTATATCAACTTATACCCTGTCGGGCTGCCCCACATGACATGGTTTGAGATTATTATAATGGATAATTTCCCTTTTATTATTACGGAAAATTTCATATAATACTGGACTGATAACTTTAGTTATTTTAAAGGGCCCAACCCATGGGTTCTCTTAATTTCTTATTTATGGTATTGTCAAATTTATGAACAAGAGAGTCCACTTGATAATGATGCTGAGAGATTCTGGTGTCGTTGTCTCTTTTCTGTCTTTGAGCATATGTATTTAAGTGTTCACGTACGGTCTGATACACTTCTTCCAATGTTTTCTCTAGGTTTTGAGTGTATTCTGTTCTACTCTGGGAGTTACATGCCTTTGAGTCTGAAAATAAGATGTTCCTAGATAAATTAACCTCTCTCCCAAGCATTAAAAAGTTTGGTTTGTACCCTGTGGCTGGATGTACACAACTTCTGTATGCTGCCATCAATAGATGAATGTGGTTATCCCAATTTGTGGCGTTGGCATTAACAAAAGACTTTATCATACCAGCAAGGGTTCTGTTGAACCTCTCTAATATTCCGTTTGATGCTGGGTGATAAGTTGTTGTGCGGGTTTTATGAATCTCTAACATCTTGCACACTTCTTTGAATAAATCAGACTCGAAGTTTCTTCCTTGGTCACTATGGACCTCTAATGGTGCTCCATATCTTGCTACAAATTCTTTCAAGAACTTTTCAGCTATAATATCCGCATTTTGATGGGGAATTGGGTAAGCCTCAATCCACCGAGTGAAATAATCGCCTATTACCAGGATATATTTATTTCCTCTTCTGGTTGTGGTGAGAGGGCCAATTATGTCTAATGCCACCCTATCCAAAGGTCCACCACTTCTGTAGTCCATTATTGGTGCCGCCATTTTTGGAGATGGGTTTTTATTTCTGTTACAGTTTTCACATGTTTTCATATAGCTGGCAATGTCTTGGCCCATCTTGTACCATGTGACAAATTGTTTCATTTTCTCTTTAGTTTTGTTAACTCCCAAGTGTGCAGCATACTTGGTATCATGGAATGCCATCAGTACCTCTTTTTGTATGATGGATGGTATGATCAGTTGCAGGTGATGAACATCTGGTCCTTTCAACCATTTTTGATAGACGATGCCATCTTTCCGAAGTATGTTCTGCCAATTTAGCCAATATTGGCGTACTGCAGGGTGCAGACTTGCTTCCTCTTCTCTACATGGAATGGCATTCTGGTCTTTCCATTTGTGTATATATTTCAGGATTTGGTCCTCTCTCTGAAAATTTTCTACTTCCTTGTTGCTGTATTTAGCTAACCATGTCATTTAAGCTTCTGTCTGGCTTTGTTGTCGTGTTGTCACTCGTATCTGAGCTTTTGTTGATCTCTCCTGTTGTTGTTGAGTTATGTCTTGGACATCATCAATATCCCCTTTGAATTTATGCCATTCAACTTCTATTTTCTGGCCTGTTGTACTTTCCCTTCTCATAATGTGTGCGAAGTTTGTCATCATAATTTAACCTGGATAATGAGTCGGCATTGCCATGTTTTAAACCAGGACGGGTCAGTATTTCAAAGTTGTATTGTGCAAGGGACTCAATCCATCTTGCCAGCTGACCTGTTGGATCCTTGAAGGAGTACAACCAATTTAAGGCACCATGGTCAGTCCTTAAAATGAATTTGTTGCCTGCCAGATAATGTTTAAATTGGTGGATAAAGGTAACGATGGCTAACAGCTCCCGTCTGGTTACACTGGTAACGCTGTTGCGTTTTGTCTAACCGTTTAAATGCATATGCAATCACCTTTTCTTTCCCATCTTGGACTTGCTGTAGGACTGCTCCAATTCCTACGTTGGACGCATCACAATCTAAGATGAACTGTCCCTCTGGTCTTGGATATGCAAGAATAGGTGCTGTGCATAATGCTGATTTTAGCATTTCAAACGTGGTTTGGGTTTTTTCTGTCCATTCAAATGGGATGTCTTTTTTGGTAAAATTTGTCAATGGTGCGGCTATGGTGCTAAATCCTTTTATAAACTGCCTGTAGTAGTTGCATAAGCCCATGGACTTCCTTGGCGTTGACAGGTGTCTTCCAAGATTTCACTTTCTCAATGATACTAGGGTTAGGTTTTACTCCACTTTTCCCTACGATGTGACCTAAGAATAAGATTTCATCTTTGATCAGGTCGCATTTGGACGGCTTTAGTTTTAGTCCAGCTTCTTTTAATCTACCAAAAACCTCCTCAAGATGTTCGAAATGCTGGTCTATGTCAGAACTGAATATGATTATATCATCTACGTAGATTAGTATGGTTTGCCATTGGAGACCCCTGAATATTAACTCCATGCACCGTTGGAAGGTTGATGGCGCATTGCAAAGACCAAACGGCATTTTTGTGTACGCAAAAAGTCCGAATTTGGTAATGAAGGCTGTTTTTGGAATGTCATTTTCCTCAACTTGGAGTTGCCACTACCCACTCTGAAGATCTAGACAAGAAAAGATGGAAGCAGAATAAAGACAGTCAATGCACATATCTATTCTGGGAAGTGGGTGGGCACATTTGACTGTGGAGTCATTAAAATAACGGTAGTCGATGCACCAACGCACAGTGTTATCTTTTTTCCTGATCAAAACTACATTGGAGGCCCAGGCAGAGGTGGATGGTCTTATCACACCAGTGTCCAATTGATCCTTCAGGTACTTTGCCTCCTCTTCTTCAAAGCGTAGCGGTGTTCTGCGTAGTGGCTGTCGGATAGGAGCTGATCCGGCAGTGTCGATTTGATGTTTCAAAATGGAACATGATCCTAATTATGTTTTATTAGATGCAAATGCATCTTGATTATTGACTAGAAGTTGTTGTAGCTTGGTTTGTAAGATTATGGTACTTCTGTCATACAAGTCCTGTAGATATTCTGGTAGCCTATGAATATCGGCCTTATTCATAGGTGTATCATTATTCTCTACATTTCCAACTTTTCTGATTCCTTTGGGTTCCTCCCATAAATCTGGAATTACAATTGATTCGTCTTCGATAGAATGCTTCTGATCTCTATGATCATGATGCAAATGAACACATGTTGCCTTCATGCTCTCGTGTGAACTGAAACTACTACTTATCTCCATCGTTTCGGATACTTCCGTAATGTCTTGTATCGGATGGAGCTCTCCAAGTATGTAGTTTCTTCTGAGTTTAACAGGGTGGTCGTCAAGGTTAACCAATCTCACTGGGAAACTTTCCTTATATGGATCCACCAATGCACGTGCAATTATGAACTTTCGATCATCCTCCACCACAGGTTCAATAACTGTATATCTCGTGGATATATTTTTACCGTTCAATCCTTTGGCAGATATAATAATCTCTGAATTAGCTGGAATGGTTATAGGTTCCTTTGTTATTACTCTAGCTATTTCGTCAGTCTGCCTCTTGGTTTCACATTCTATCCAATCTCCATTTAACTGCATTCCTTTCCTGAAATTAATAGTTAGGTCTTTCTCGTCTACAATATCACATCCTAACAGGATGTTATCCCCAATTGGAGCTATGTAAACAGGCCATATGAAGGTTTCATTTCCTAACCTCATTTCAACATCAGCTACCCCCTTATTTGTCATGTATTTCCCAGCCTCCGCAACTACCAGATTTCTTGTCCCTGGTCTCAGTTTAGGCCTAACACTTTCTGGAATCTTATAATATATCTTCTCATTGAGTACTGTCACCTCTGCTCCGGTGTGTATAACCGCCATGGTTTCAACCTTGTTCACAACAACAGGCACCATTATGCAAGCTGCAGTAATTCTGTCTATGACAATATTCCCTCTTGTCATTTCAGACAAATTCTCAGCTTCAGCTTTCTATCTCTCAGATGAGCACAGATGTTGGTTTGACATAGAGTTTTGTAATGTCATCCTTTCCGGATTTGACCAACACTTAATCGATCTTTGGCAACGTGACGGGTGTGCTATAGCAAGCAGGAACTGCTCACTCTTCCGGAGCACCTGAGTTCACTCTCGTTTCGACTTGAGTTCGCGTTGCTGAATGCGGTTTTGTTGTAATGTATGTGTGTGTTTTATGTTATGTGGTTTGTTTTGTTGTGATGATTTTTTGTCTGCCGGTTTTGTCCTTGTCTTTACGGTTTTATGATACTGATTACCCATTTGGTACACCTTTGCTTCTTTCACTACTGGTTATAACACTAGTTTTAGGTTCAGCTAGTTCCTTAGATTCCTCAAACAACATTTCAATACCTAGGTCCTGATCTACAGTACTGAGGTCTCTTTCATATGGTCTATCAACATCAACTTCAATAAAATTTTCTGTTTCCAAACAAATTCCACTTTCAAGGGCTGATACTTGGTCGACAGTAGCAGCCCCATCTAGTTTAAAGTTGGTCTCTGTTGTTGCCCTGATCTTGGTTTCTGATTGGTCATTGACTTCTCTGCTTTATCAGCATTAGGACAATTTCTCTTAAAATGACCTTCCTCTTGGCATCCGTAACATTTTACTTTCTGCGTGTTCTGTTTATTATGAGGTCTGTTCATCTTCCTCATTTCTTCATGGATAAGATCTCCCACAGATTTAGTGATGCTATCAGTAATAGAGCTTGTGAGTGAATCCTTTATGTCTCTTTCAAATTGATTCAAACGTTCTTCTGTGACATATCGATTACCTCCTTCTTTCCTTATTTCCAACTCTTGACAAGTCTCAAGGTCCGAATTGTAGGTTGTCGAAACCTGAAGATCCTCAGTTTGTATCTGTCGGACATATTTATCCTTTGATCCTCTTTTATATGTCTCGCACAAAACTACTTGATGGATAGCTTCTGTCATGGATGTTATTCGTTTCGTTAACAGATCTAATGCAATGCTTTGGTCTGGTAGGCCTCTAAGCATGTATTCGACACTCAGTGCCCCATGTGTACTGCTATCTATTGTGGGAAACGACTTTCTGACCATCATTTCAACTCGTGATGCGTATTCCTGAATAGTCTCTCCGTTGTGCTTTTTCAATGTGTACAGCTCCTGGCGGTATGTCTCTGGGTATCCATTATCCCCAAAACGGCTGGCCATTGCTGCACACACAAAGTGAGGAATATGATGATTTCACATCAACTGATAGGAAGGAGGCATATACCATAGCGTCGTCCTTTAGAGCTGTCAACAATTCCACTGCTTTAACATAAGGTGTCCAGTTGTTGAGTTCTGCAATAAGCTCAAACTGCATTTGGTAAGCTGTCCATGGCTCTTTACCATTATAGCATGGAACTCTTGTTCGCCGACCATGATCCTGTGGTTTGTATAGGTCACTGCCGCTTCCTTAATGTAGGGCATTTCGAACCGGTACAAGTGCTGAGCATCCTGTATTTGACTACTGGTTCGGAATTGGATTCCTGTATGGTACCAAACTTAAATGTTCAGGGTAATACTTCAGTGCAGATGGATATGCCTGTTGGTTTTGCCCTGTTTGTGCTGATCCAACTGACTGTGGCTGACTGAAAGTTGTTGCAGTGCTACCAATTTGAGTAAACTGGGTAAACGAATCTGGCATTGTGCTTCTGACAGTAGTTTGATTTATCTCCCTGTGTTCAGATGACTGCATAATTGATGGAATGGTACCACTTACTGTATGACAGGTTGAGTTATTCAGGAAAGGCTCTTGACTCAGATTGAAATTGGTTGGAACTGAACTTATGGATTGTTGCTGACTAAAAGTTGTAATTGTTCCATCTTGTGGTCTGTGTCTTCCTGTAATCTCCTGGTAATTGGTTCCTGATGGAGTGTTCATCATTGGGACTGATCTTAGTTCTTGTGCTGATGACTGGATAATGGTTGGAGTATCACATGTATTGGTCTGATATGATGCATTCTGAGATTTCAATTTCTGTAATTCCATTCTCAATTCTTGGATCTCATTATTTGTGACTTGAGACATGCTCTCTTTTAATGCATTGTATTTATCGGTCATTGATTTAAGCTCTTCTCTCAGCATAAAAATCGAGTGGCTCTCATTTTGAATGGATTTTTGATTGTTCATATACAAGTCAGTGTCACTTAAGGACTTAACTGGGAATGGAAATTGATTTTTGGTTTTTTCACTATCAATGCATGAAATTTCAGACTCAAAATCAATTAAATTTTGGATTGTCTCCCCCTTTTTATGCTCCAAATTTCCACCTTGGACAATTTGTTCATTCAAAAGATTAAGATTTGATGGAGTACTTCTATTTATACCCAATGAATCTGATTAGAAATCATTATTTGGTATGGGAATACTATTATGGGAAGTTACAGTTTTCATACTTATCTCCCTTTGCTGATTTACCAAATTCATATTATGGGCTAGAGGGTGAATGCTTAACCCAGATGGACCTGGTTGAGAATCAATGCTTGAAATTGGCATACTTTTACAAGAGGGTACCCCTTCAACATTAGGAAAGGCTTGTTTCCTTAAATTGTACCTATGCATTCTGTTTGTGAACACAAGAGTTTTCCTTTACTTATATACAATACAAAACAGTATTTATATATATCAATCAAATGTGTGTTGATGTTTTTCCTTGCAATTTATTTTTGATGTATTTAATAGCTTTTGTTTGAAATCAACTTCAGATTAAGATTTATCTTTGTTGATAAGACTAGTATTGTGAAAATAATGCTTACATTGAATCGACTTCAGATTCAACTTTATCTTTGTCGATAACCCTAGTTATGTTCAAAATTTTTTACTTTGAATCGACTTCAGATTGAAATTTATCTTTGTCGATGACCCTAGTAATATAACATGAAATCGACTTGAGATTAGAATTTATCTTTGTCGATGACCCTTGTAATGTTCAAGAAATTTTACTTTGAATCGACTTCAGATTGAAATTTATCTTTGTCGATGACCCTAGTAATACAATATAACATGAAATCGACTTCAGAATAGAATTTATCTTTGTCGATAATGTTCCTGTTTAAATTTAAAGAAAATCAGCTTTGGATTAAAAATTAATCCTGGCTGAAATATATTGGGGGTTTATTTTGTTTATTCAACTGGATTAAAAATCTATCGTAATTGAATTGAAGCTAATATGATAATTTATCTCACCAATCTTTGCTGTCAGTCTTTTCTCTTTGATGACTTTCCCTTTTTTTTAAAGGTCAAGGGCTTTTAACAATAATTTAAGATTTTAAATCTAATTTTTTTTTAACATCAAGTAATTTTCTTAAAAAAGAAAATTGTTTACCGTTGCCACCAGTTTAATAAATGTCGTCTGTGTTGAAGTTCTTGTTTTAAGTGTTCAACTGTTATTTTATAAATGTCAGGGCTGAAATTCTTGTTTTATATGTTTTCAGCTAGATCTTTGATAAATAAAAACAAATCAGTAGATTCCAAATAATTATTGGATAATTATCAGCAATAATCAAATATTGACAATGAATAATGCAATTATACAATCTGGAAACTCAATCAGTAAAACATCAAAGGATTAAGGACAACGTGTATTTGTTTACCTGTTCTGCTTGAGTAATTGTTAAGAATTCGAAAACGGACTATAATTTTGCTATTTATATAAAACCAAAGGAAATCATTACGCCTAAAAATAGTACGCAAACATGGCTGACAAGGTCACTTGCAAAGTGAAACTTGACAAAACAAAATGTAAATTTAGAAGATTCAAGATGAATAAAGTATTAAAGCCTCTTTGAAAGGCTCGATGAGCACCAAGGCAACATCTATTTTCAACAACCCTGATGTTGCGAAGACATTGTCCACCTTACATGACAAATATGTTTAAAGCGCCTAACAACATCATTTTCGTATGCAAAAGACACTGTATTGATTGTTTAACAGCTGAATTAGGGGTTGGTTGTAGTAGCAAAAGCACCACATATACAGCAACAACACTGTCAAAGGAGGAAATAATCAACAATCATAATTCTGTCATTTCTTCCTTTGGCATTTCTGTTGACAAAAAGAACGATGACGTTCCATCCTTGTATTGGATTCCAAAGTTACATAAAACTCCATACAAGCAACGATTTATTGCTGGGTCATGTACAACTAAGCCTCTTTCAGTTTTGTTAACATCAATATTGACGGCAATAAAATCAAGCCTTCAAAAGTATTTCGATTGTTGCTACTCTAGAAATGGCGTCAACCAAATGTGGATTCTCAAAAATTCTAAAGAACTGATGGAAAATATCCATTCTAAGTCATTTTCATCATGTAATAGCATTAAAACATTTGATTTCTCTACATTATATACTTCAATTCCACATTCACAATTAAAATCTCGTTTGGCACAGCTGATTGAACGTAGCTTTATCAAAAAGAACGGAAAACGCAGGTACAAGTATTTGGTAGTCGGTTATAAAAAGACTTACTTTGTCATCCAAGAGTCTAGCAAGAAAAACAAATTTACAGAAGATCAAATAATAGAAATGCTCAACTTCCTAATCGACAACATATTTGTACAGTTTGGTGGACGTGTTTTTCAGCAAACAATAGGTATCCCAATGGGCACAAATTGTGCACCATTGCTTGCCGATTTGTTTCTATATTCATATGAAGCAGACTTCTTACAATCACTTCTAGACAAAAAGGACCGCAAACTTGCTTTATCCTTCAATCTCACATTTCGTTATATTGATGATGTCCTTTGAATTCACTAAACAATCCTCGATTTGGTGACTATTTACATCTAATATATCCGAAGAACTTGAGATAAAGGACACTACAGATTCTAGGAGGTCTGCTTCATATTTGGATCTATTTCTCGAAATTGACACACAAGGAAGGCTTTGTACAAGGCTTTATGACAAACGTGATGACTTCACCTTTCCAATAGTTAACTTTCCCTTTCTGTGTAGCAACATTCCGTCCGCTCCAGCATATGGAGTTTACGTATCACAATTGATTCGTTATTCCAGAGCATGTGGGGAGTACAACGACTTCCTTGATAGAGCTACACGACTGACGAGCAAATTGTTAACACAGGGGTACGTTGCTCCCAGGTTGTTGTCATCACTCAAGAAATTTTACGGACGACATCATGTGCTTGTTTACAAATACGGGATTTCTATCTCTCAGATGAGCACAGATGTTGGTTTGACATAGAGTTTTGTGTAATGTCATCCTTTCCGGATTTAACCAACACTTAATCGATCTTTGGCAACGTGACGGGTGTGCTATAGCAAGCAGGAACTGCTTACTCTTCCGGAGCACCTGAGTTCACTCTCGTTTCGACTTGAGTTCACGTTGCTGAATGCGGTTTTGTTGTTATGTGTGTGTGTGTGTTTTATGTTGTTATGTGGTTTGTTTTGTTGTGATGAGTTTTTGTCTCCCGGTTTTGTCTTTGTCTTTACGGTTTTATGATACTGATTACCCCTTTGGTACACCTTTGCTTTATTAAAAGAACCTTTAACATTTAGCTAAAGTAAGTTCATAAACATTCATTACAGATTCCTACATAATAACAAGTTAAACTGCCTGTGATGTCAAATAACACCAAAGTTGACATGCCGGCTTCCCGCAATATTTGACAGTTCTCATGTTGAGATAGAAAATCAATAATTAAATACCAAATAGATTTATAAATAAACCTGAATTACAATAGTACGTATAACTTTTACTTATTTTTTCGTATTCGGTATTTCATTTCGATTAAAGTGATATCTCAGTTTTGTCGTTCGCTTTTAAAATAACGAAAACATAGTGATTCTCATACAAGACCCCGCAATAGGTTTTTGGCCCATTTTGTCTTTTGTTTTTAGGCAGAGCCTTATAGAGTCATATAGCTATCTGATTTTCGCGTTTTTTCCGTCTAGACAGGGTAAATCGGTCAGTCAAATATTGCTACCAGATGATCTATTACAGAACATTAATCGTGTATTGTATTTTAAATGTTATACGGATTGTCTAAAATAACAGGTACATATTTATACCCCAACATAAATGCGATATAAATGTGCACTACATATCGTGTATCAATACTCGTTGACGTTTACTTACGCATTGTTGACCTTTGACCTTTGATCAAGTGGGCGGAGCTAAATTACAGATCTTAACAAATGTGTAAGTGTGCGGAGGAAACAAACAAAACTGATGTGTTTTATGAAACACAGATCGTTCTTTATTTTTAGTGCTAAGGCACCGACCATTTCATTTTCTGGGGGGGGGGGCTGAGATTTTCACCCGAGCCGGGAATTTTTATTTAATATTTAAAGCTAGAAAAATTTGTTCAGATAATCTCTTTTTACTAATGCACAAAATGAGGGCCAGATTATTTTTTTCGCCCTATAAGGTGGCCAGACTCTTTTTTTGGCTAAAAATCAGAGCCAGAATATTTTTTTTTAAATTTCAGGCTTCCCAAGGAAATCATATGGTCGGTGCCTTAGATTTACCTCTGCCTTTAAACGCTTTAGCGCTTTGATTTTTAACAAGAACATTAATTATTTTTATTTTACAATGGCGTTCCTATAGGTTTAACGTCAACTACAACTAACAAAGCCTTATTTCCAATGACATGCGCATTACCACTAATGAATATTCATCGTCCCAGAGACACGTGCCATATACAGATTCTAAATATAGCAATAATAAAAACATGGTTAAACTGAAAGTAGATTGATTACTAAAAAATATAGATAACTGACTAACATTGGCAGGCATTGTTGTTGGTTTATGTGTTTGTGTGACTTTGGCCTTTAAATATTAAAGCTGGGTTTAACAAGCTGTCTGTTACGCCTTTGCGCCGAAGAGTAGTTATCAGCCATATGATGGGTAGATGTTAACTATGTATATGTTCCTTTCAGACTTTTAACATTTGATCTTTTTTCTCTGGTATAACGCATATATAACATAAAAAATTCAAAAGCCAGAGCCCAGAGCTATTGGATTTAGGGACGGACCATTTAACTTGAAAAAGGGGGGGCTTAGTTTTTTGTTTTGATCAGATTTTTTTTTCGCGCAGAGCACGGACAAAATATTTATTTTTTCAAAGGCGTCGCGACAGAATATTTTTTTTCATTAACAGCATATTTTTTTTGGCAGAAATCCTTCTTCAGAATATTTTTTTTTCTTACCCTCAGTTGCCAAAATATTTTTTTCGTCAAAAATAATTTTCAGAATATTTTTTTAGGAAAAAACAAGCCCCCCCTTCAAATTCAGTGGTCGGTCCCTTAGGAATATGACCGGAAAGTTGAAGTATGTGTCTGTGGGTAAGACCTTTCCTTCATTGGTTGTACTTTAAGACATGACAACTAGTAGAGTCATGTTATATATGTCTGGATAAGAAATCTTGCTTCATTAGTTGTATTTGAAGGCATGACAACTAGTGAAGTCATGCTATATGTGTGTGGGTAGGAATCTTACTTCATTACTTGTATTTTAAGACATGACAACTAGTAAAGTCATAGTATATGTCTGTGGGTAAGACTCTTCCTTCATTGGTTGTATTATAAGACATGACAACTTGTAAAGTCATGCTATATGTTTGTGGGAAGGAATCTTCTTTCATTAGTTGTATTTTAAGACATGACAACTAGTAAAGTCATACTATATCTGTGTGGGTAGGAATCTTACTTCATTAGTTGTATTATAAGACACGACAGCTAGCAAAGTCATACTATATGTGTGTGGGTAGGAATCGTCCTTCATTAGTTGTATTTTAAGACATGACAACTAGTAAAGTCATGTTATATATGGATAAGAAATCTTGCTTCATTAGTTGTATTTGAAGGCATGACAACTAGTGAAGTCATGCTATATGTGTGTGGGTAGGAATCTTACTTCATTAGTTGTATTTTAAGACATGACAACTAGTAAAGTCATAGTATATGTCTGTGGGTAAGACTCTTCCTTCATTGGTTGTATTATAAGACATGACAACTTGTAGAGTCATGCTATATGTTTGTGGGAAGGAATCTTCTTTCATTAGTTGTATTTTAAGACATGACAACTAGTAAAGTCATACTATATCTGTGTGGGTAGGAATCTTACTTCATTAGTTGTATTATAAGACACGACAGCTAGCAAAGTCATAGTATATGTCTGTGGGTAAGAATCTTACTTCTTTAGTTGTATTTGAAGGCATGACAACTAGTAAAGCCATGCTATAGGTCTGTGGGTAGGAATCTTCCTTCATTAGTTGTATTTTAAGACATGACAACTAGTAAAGTCATACTATGTGACTGCTGGTAAGAAATCGTCCTTCATTGGTTGTATTGTAAGACATGACAACTAGTAAAGTCATACTATATGTCTGTGGATAGGAATCTTACTTCATTAGTAGTATTTTAAGACATGACAACTAGTAAAGGCATACTATGTGACTGCGGGTAAGAAATCGTCCTTCATTGGTTGTATTGTAAGACATGACAACTAGTAAAGTCATGTTATATATGTCTGGATAAGAAATCTTGCTTCATTAGTTGTATTTGAGGACATAGCAACTAGTAAAGTCATATTATATGTCTGTGGTTAGAAATCTTTTCACTACCACAACCAGCAAACATCAAGAGAGGGACGGAACGAACGTTCAATTTTAAAGGGGGGGGGGCTTTGGAGATTTTGGAAATGAATAATCAAGCAGGCAAAATATATACTAGTAATCTGGCGCCGACCCCCTAGAAAATAATTTATCTGTACATAGCAAGCCCAGATTCTGCAGAATGAACAAACGAAAACGAATAATTTATTTCGCAGGGTAAATTTTGAAAACAATCTTGCCCGACAAAATCTTCCAAGCCACCCCTCCACCCTCCTTCAAATTCCCTAAAAAGGTTTCATAACCATATATATATGCATCAGTGCGGGAAAACTCCGAATTCGACAACTGTAAAATCTTAGAAAATTAAGAATATCTGGTGAGTGCAACGTTTTGGGGGGTGTAATTTTCACTCTTTAGTACGGATGTATGGTCCTGTTAGGGCTTTCACTCGAATTCTAATAAAAGTAGCCAGACTTTGATTTGTTGCATCTTTCTAGTCTATGTGGTGCCCTTTTCAGAAAAAAAGCAAAAAAATCTGACCCACTACGGTATGGTTTCAGCAGGAGCAGGCTCTGAAAACGCAAAAAAAATACGTTTTCTGTAATCAGCGTCGGCCAACTTTATGATCCTATATTTTGACCCCGGACCCCCCTAGATTCATTTTTTTGTATGATCTTGTTCAGTAATTTATTCTCGTTTGGACAATACAAATTTCATATCTGTAAGTTCAATAATATTCAAAAAGTTGCAAAATCATATGTATACGGTAACCGCGGCTATGATGGCAGAAGTGAATGTCGGTCTTCTGAGATAAAACTTGAAGAAAAAAATTCTGTATAAAATATCATGCAAGTGTATTACTTCTATGTACCCATGCAATATTTACGCAGTAGGGTCATCCAAACGGACGCTAGGGGTGTTGGGCTAAAGCAGGTGCGGTCGTAATTTCGAAAAATCAGGCAATTTAAGACGGAGTTTTCCCGCACTGATGCATATATATATGGTTATGAAACCTTTTTAGGGAATTTGAAGGAGGGTGGAGGGGTGGCTTGGAAGATTTTGTCGGGCAAGATTGTTTTCAAAATTTACCCTGCGAAATAAATTATTCGTTTTCGTTTGTTCATTCTGCAGAATCTGGGCTTTCTATGTACAGATAAATTATTTTCTAGGGGGTCGGCGCCAGATTACTAGTATATATTTTGCCGGCTTGATTATTCATTTCCAAAATCTCCTAAGCCCCCCCCCCCCTTTAAAATTGAACGTTCGTTCCGTCCCTCTCTTGATGTTTGCTGGTTGTGGTAGTGAAAAGATTTCTAAACACAGACATAAAACATGACTTTACTAGTTGTTATGTCGTCAAATACAACTAATGAAGCAAGATTTCTTATCCAGACATATATAACATGACTTTACTAGTTGTCATGTCTTACAATACAACCAATGAAGGACGATTTCTTACCAGCAGTCACATAGTATGACTTTACTAGTTGTCATGTCTTAAAATACAACTAATGAAAGAAGATTCCTTCCCACAAACATATAGCATGACTTTACAAGTTGTCATGTCTTATAATACAACCAATGAAGGAAGAGTCTTACCCACAGACATATACTATGACTTTACTAGTTGTCATGTCTTAAAATACAACTAATGAAGTAAGATTCCTACCCACACACATATAGCATGACTTCACTAGTTGTCATGCCTTCAAATACAACTAATGAAGCAAGATTTCTTATCCATATATAACATGACTTTACTAGTTGTCATGTCTTAAAATACAAATCATGAAGTAAGATTCCTACCCACAGACATATAGCATGACTTTACTAGTTGTCATGTCTTCAAATACAACGTATGAAGCAAGATTTCTTATCCAGACATATATAACATGACTCTACTAGTTGTCATGTCTTATAATACAACCAATGAAGGAAGAGTCTTACCCACAGACATATAGCATGACTTTAATTACTAGTTGTCATGTCTTCAAATACATGAAAAGAAGGAAGATTCCTACCCACAGACATATACTTCAACTTTCCAGTCATATTCCTAAGGACCGACCATTGAACTTGAAGGGGGGGGGCTTGTTTTTTCCTAAAAAAATATTCTGAAAATTATTTTTGACGAAAAAAATATTTTGGCAGCTGAGGGTAAGAAAAAAAATATTCTGAAGAAGGATTTCTGCCAAAAAAAATATGCTGTTAATGAAAAAAATATTCTGTCGCGACGCCTTTGAAAAATAATTATTTTGTCCGTGCTCTGCGCGGAAAAAAAATCTGATCAAAACAAAAAACTAAGCCCCCCCTCCTTTTCAAGTTAAATGGTCCGTCCCTAAATCCAATAGCTCTGGGCTCTGGCTTTTGAATTTTTTTTGTTATATGCGTTATACCAGAGAAAAAAGATCAAATATTAAAAGTCTGAAAGGAACATACCTAGTTAACATCTACCCATCATATGGCTGATTACTACATTGAACTACTCTTCGGCGCAGAGGCGTAACAGACAGCTTGTTAAACCCAGCTTTAATATTTAAAGGCCAAAGTCACACAAACACATAAACCAACAACAATGCCTGCCAATGTTAGTCAGTTATCTATATTTTTTAGTAATCAATCTACTTTCAGTTTAACCATGTTTTTATTATTGCTATATTTAGAATCTGTATATGGCACGTGTCTCTGGGACGATGAATATTCATTAGTGGTAATGCGCATGTCATTGGAAATAAGGCTTTGTTAGTTGTAGTTAACGTTAAACCGTTCCTATACTTTAGTTTAAAGGGAAAGTTCACAAAAAAATGAAAATTTGTCATATGATTACTAATGCATTATCTAATTATGCTATATCATTTAAACTTTTAAATTCAATTTAATAAGCTGACAAAAATGGAATTTTATTTTTTAACTTTTGGTTTCTGTCATTTTAAATTACACAAAACATCTGATTACCACAAAGTCTCCTTTTGACAGTGACCCACCATTTACCTAATTATTGAATTTCCAATATATAATATTTTTATGTGCATCTATGTTATGGCATTTTAAATAAGTGATAGAAAATCCTTTTTAAAATTAACAAAATTGAGTTATTCTTTAATTAGTAATTATGATTTCTTTGGTATAAAAAATCAATTTGAATAAGTCATTTTTAATTATCTAAGTCATGTTGTGTTGTGATAATCTTGCAAATAAATCACATTATTGTTTTAAATGCTAGAATGAAAATAAAATGATCTAGTACATATAACTTTGTTTCTGAATGTTTGTATATTAGGTTTTGACACCTGTAGGTATTGATAATTAGAATGTCCTGTTTATTTCACCCCAAGTCAGTAATTTACATAATCATATCACAATTATTTTCAATGAAATATGATGGCCTGCATTTAAATACACAACTTCTTTCTTAATAGTAGATAAAAATATTTTTTTTGAATTATAGAATTTTAATTTTAATTAATTGATTATAAAGTTCAATTTAAAAGAAAAAGATAATAGAATAATAAAACGTTTTTAAAAATATTTTTTATACAGAAAGTACTTGGAAAATATTAAATGATCTTGTTGACTTTTGTTTATTTTAATTATTTTGTTGGTTATTGGACATACCACATGATCACTTAAACGTTTTAACTTATATGATTTTTTGCTACTCCGTAGAAATTCTGATTAACTGAAGTAGTCCCCTAATGTAGAGTAGGGGACTATTTCAAATTAATAATCTCCAATATCTTTGTTATAAGTTAAGATATGAGAGAAAAAATTTGCACACTGTTATAAAACATTGTTCTGAACAATTTAAGACCATGTGTCAAAAATCGTGAACTCACCCTTTAACATTACTTTCATCATTTTTGCAATACTTTTATTGCAATATTTAGGTACATGTAAATCTATCTTTTAAGGCATTTTTTGTTTGTTCTACTAACTGAATTTATGTAATATATACCAAAGTCTTCTATACTCCGGGTCACCCTCTCTGTTGTTTTAACAGAGGTTACATAACTGTATCGTTTTAACAGAAGTTACATAACTGTATCTAAACATGCTTAATAACATTTATATTGAGCTTTCAGATGAACTTATCAAAAGTGCATGAATGTAAAATATAATTTTACACTGAGCCAAAATGATAGTTCCAATTTCATGTACTATTTTTGAAAATGTACTTCATTCTAGGAAGCCGAAAGCAATGAAACTTCACAAATGACGTCACATAAAACATAAGGACTTTCCATACTTGACCGGTTGCTATGGTGTTTTTGCATAACATTTACATGGGTTGCACAGTGTTTCCGTTCCGGATTTGACTCGTCATTTAGACGAGGTCATCAGGGGTCACGGGGAGGAAAAACGACGTCATTCAACGAAGGGAACGGCATTTTCTATCAACGATTCTTCTGTAATTAATCAACATGTTATGGGTAAAAATCATTTGCAACTGATAAATAAACCCAAAGACAACATTTCCAACCCATAAAAAATCAATCTTGAACGGAAATAAAGAAATTAATTTCTTCGTCCATAAGCGTGTTGGAACCATTTTTTTTTTACCAGTTCCTCCTCGCGGGATCGTTTGGCTAAAATAATGACCGATCCCACAAATGCGCAACCCGTGTATTAGAAAGCCACTAATGGACAATTACATTGGAATTGTGTGAATTAGCAAATTCACAATTGGTTGCAACACTAAAATAAACTAGAAAAGGCCAGGTAAAGCAAAAATGTGAACACTGTCACGTCAACAACGTCGTCGTTCCATTTGTTCCGAAATGTTCTGTTCCCTAAAAAAATAGTCTTTGATAATAGATTTTAATTGATAACAGAACAAACAAGAGGCTCCCAGGAGCCTGAATCGCTCACCTGGACTTGATGTCAACCCTATGAAGAACTTTGTAGAACTAAATAAGCTGAACATTTAAGCAAGCAACAGCTTTTCTCTTTCAGCAACAGTTTTCATTCTGTAGGCCAAAAAAACGTGTAAAATGTTATTATAAGGACCGTCTGAACACTTTGAATCTATAGAGACTTTTGTTAAATGCTTAATGAACTGAACATTTAAGCAAGCAACCACTTTTCTTTTTCATTATATAAGGTAGTACTCCACAATTAGGATTTTTTCACAGTATTGTTTTCGTATGTGGCCCCTGTGAACTTTTTTGTTAAATGAAAATATTGATTCGTTTTGGTCTTAAAACAAGACAAATGAAAAATCTGGATCCGTTATATAAAAATTACGATCCACGGTTATTGATTTAAAGAATAATTTCGAAAAAATCAATACCAATGATCATAAAGCGTCGCTTCCGGCTGTGCATGGTGACCAGCGGATGGGCTTAAATTTAAATGTGCTATTTTTAGATTTTTAAGTTTGAACAATTTTAGCGGAAAAAAGAGCCGAAGTCGGATAGGTTTATTTGGTCTTAAAAGAAAGGACTGTTTTCGGGCTTTCATTTCATACATGTTACGTTTCACCTGAACCGAAAGCTCGACTACTGGCAACGTTCAAAAAAAGGACAAAACCCCGATTTTTGCGTATTTTTGTCCCCAAATTTTTGACAAATGTTAAGAGTTGCTAGGGGCAACGAGTACAACAAAGAAACCAAAATATGGCACTAGACACGACTAAACATGCCCGGAGTTTGGAACACCACCTAGTTTAAAGTGCAAATAGCAGTTTAAGCGATTACAAGAACCCGTGACAAAATAGTCAACGTCGAGCACATGCAAAAATGAGCTAAATAAATTAATTGTGGAGTACTACCTAAACCAAAAACATGAACACATGTTAATTTAGGGGCTGTTATCCCTATAAGGGGTCATCTGACAACTTTAACTTTATGAATGCTTTCGTAGAGCTAAATGAGCTGAACATTTAAGCAGGCAACAGCTTTTCTCTATCTGCTATAGGCCAAAAACACATTTTTTTATACTGTAACCCCTATAAGGGGTCATCTGACAACTTTGACCCTATGACAACTTTCGTAATGGTATATGAGCTGAACATTTAAGCAAGCAACAGCTTTTCCCTATCTGGAATAGTTTTCATTCTATAAGCCAAAAAACACTATTTTTCGCCTATTAGGGGCTGTATCCCGTATAAGGGGTCATCTGACAACTTCCACCCTATGGAGACTTTAATAGAGCTAAATGAACTGAATATTTAAGCAAGCAACAGCTTTTCTCTATCTGCAAAAGTTATCATTCTATAGGCCAAAAACACTATTTTTTGCCTTTAAGGGGCTGTGTCTCCTATAAGGGGTCATCTGACAACTTCCACCCTATGGAGACTTTTGTAGAGCTAAATGAGCTGAACATTTAAGCAAGCAACAGCCTTTCTCTATCTGCAATAGTTATCATTCTATAAGCAAATAAAAACATGAAAAACGCTATTGCCGTAACCCCGATCACCTGACAACTTCGAAGGAATGGAGACTTTTGTAGAACTTTTGATGCTGAAGCAGTAGGGTGGCATCAGATTTCATCCATCTCTTTTACTTTTTGATTTACAAGCCAAAACCAATAGTCTGACCCCTCTGGTCTATTTTAGTAACAGTGGCCATGTTTTTTGACGGATCAAATATCGTAACACAAGTTTGGTGCAGGACACCCTAACTAAATCATACCAACCAAGTTTCATTGAATTCTGTTCAGTAGTTTCAGAGGAGAAGATTTTTGAAAAATTGTTAACGGACGACGACAGACGACGACGGCGACGACGACGACGAACGCCAACTGATGGCAATAGCTCATCTTTGGTCCAGGTGGGGGACTCCCAAAATCAATCCCATTCGTCCTTCTATGGTAAAGAACATCATTGTCAATTTTCATAGCAATCAGATAACTAGAACTAAAGTTATTGTGGGAACACTACTTGTAATTAAGTCCCCCAAACAACGTTTGGGGACTTATTGTTTTTGCACCGTTTCTTATTCTTATTATTCTTCTTCCGTTTCTTCCACTTAGTCGTGAACTTGTCCGGATATCCAAGAGAAAACGACTCCACATATCAATATGAAACTTGGCAGGATGATAGATTGTAAAGAAAGGAATCTTCGTTGACAATCAGAATTTTCAAAATGGCTGCAGTTTCCATGGAAACAGGAAAATGGACTAAATATTGGACATTGCAATATCTCGGTAACCTAGGTGCGCAGGGTTCTGAAATTTTGTAGGTTGATAGAGCAAAACATTCTCTTCAATAATATGAAAAAAAAATTTGAAGCGATATTTACGGTTTTCGAGATATAAATAAAAATGTGATTTCTCAAGGGAGATAATCGGGTCGAAATTTTCAAAGTGCTCCGATTTACATCAAAATTGATATCTAGGTTTTTTTGACATGCTGAAGAGAATAGTGGCAAATACGGGTCGTTTGGGGGACTTTGTGACTTGCTTGCAATCACAGTTAATACTTGTTGTAATTTATTTTGGTGTGCTTTTGAATAAAATGAATTCCTTGTGAAATGTGGATGGAAAGTCCACCAAAGTTAACAGACAACGCAGACGACGACGACAGCATCATACCATTATACGTCTGCAAATTTTTTTATGCGGTCGCATAAAAAAAAATATAAACATAAAACTAAACGAATCGGAAATGACAATCGAACTGTTGTTTTTTTTTTGGTGTTGGTTTTTGTTATGAGTCGACAATTAAATGGAAAAGTCATAAAAGTATTAGCACAGCCGCGTGTATTCCGAAACATAAACCATTGCCCTCTTCTTTGTCGAACACGTTTAGTAGATAGCCTTGTCTTTTTTATGGGCTCTCTCTTGTTTGAGTTAAAAAATATTATTATCGTATGACGGCTAAATCAGACGCTGAGGGCGGTTGTGAAAGCAGTGCGTAACAATTCTTTTTTATTATATTTGGTAATGGTCTAAAATCTTTGGTATCAATTTTGTCTGTCAGTCGTTTACTAGCTGACTGAAGTGAAATTTATCATGCTTAGTTAGGGAATAAATGCAATATACGGAGATAACTTAGCTACATAAGTATCTTGCAGAATGTAGCGAGGTGTTGGGTCAAACAGTCATATTAATTTCTTTTGTGACAAACGTTCACATGGGGCCCTTTTACAAAATAGTTAATACATTTTCGAGGATTGTAATAAGACAAGATGCTAATTAAAGTTTGTTTTTGCCTACAAAAACGATGTCTCCCCCACGTTTCCCCAAAAAGTTGTAAGTTCAAAGGGCCATTACTCCCACACAAATTTTGATGATAAAAATTTCCTGGTCATATGCTATATATGGTGTCCTTCCTATTTACCAAGTTTCATTGAATACGGTTCTGTAGTTTCAGAGGAGTTGCGCTGACAAGATGATAAATGATGATTTTCAGCAAATTCATAAGTTCAAAGGGCCATAACTCCCACAAAAATTTGAGGATCAAAATTTCCTGTTAAAAAGCACAACTTCATATGGTGTCCTTCCTATATAACAAGTTTTATTGAATACGGTTCAGTAGTTTCAGAGGAGTTGTGCTGACAAAATTTGTGACGGACAGACGGACGGACACAACAAAAACAATACGTCTCCCCACAAAAGTGGGGGAAGACATAAATATTGGAATGTTACAATAGTATGACTATCAAACTCTTTTATTAAGAAAAATAAATGTATTAAAACAAAAATAAATTACACGAGGTATTATCGGCTATCGTTAACGCTGGGAATTAAATTTGAAGATAGTCCAACAAGTTTTACGGTGAATGATTTTTGGTAAAGTAAAAGGTAGTGAAGAAAATGATCGAAAGCAGTCACCTGTTGTATTTCGTTTTCTCTCATCGGCACCGTTAAGTTTTTTGGACTGTCTTCAGATTCCGATCGGAACCGATAACTGGTTTATTTAACACAATATAACTCGTTGCAGTCATCGGACATTGCCAATTTTGTTGCATTGAAAATCTGTATTATAAATGATCAGCAACTTCATTAAATTCTTGATATCTAATGTCCCATAGAATACTAGTAGATATAAACAACTGAAAACAAGATGCAGTACAATAACGGATATCATTTCGTTTGGGACCGAGGAGAGTCAAACGTACTGAAACCTCAAATTTTGAAACGTCATTATATTCTATTGTCTGACGTCGACATAATACATCAGCCGAAAATCGGCCCGTGGCACTCAAGGGAATACGTATTTTCAAATTGGCCCATGGCACAGAAAATGTTAAAGACCACTTAGTCCCAAGTGGATTGAAAGGCAGGGCAAAAGTTGAGAAACATTTCTTATAAAGTTAACGGACAAACGACAGACGCCAAGTGAAGGGTCATGTGAGCTAAAAATGAATTCATATGTTATGTCAAAAACATATTAAAGTCTGAAATATGTAAAAAAAAAATGTTTATTTTTTAAAATGCCATCTTTTTCTTTTTGTTGTTTTTTTCTTGCTTTTTAGATTCTTCTGATTCTAATCGTCTCTCCAAGGCTTGCCTTCTCATTAACTCAGTATCCTGGAAAAGAAAATTTATTTATTAATCCATATTTGTCAAAATGTAGTTCTCGTCTTCATTTCCTGGTGACTATTCTTTACCATTTTGTATGCTCTTTAACCCTTTGAGTGCCATATCAATTTTTCACCACTCCTTTCAGTGGCCAAAACGACGAAGATGTTTTGAATATAACGTAATAGACTTTACCATGACGTAACGTCACAATCTATCAGGGGCACATGTCTGTCAATCAATTTGACGTCTTTTTTGGTAAAAACGACTAAAACAAATCATGGGAAAAGCTATTTTTATAATTCTAATGAACGCAATCACTTTTCAATGCTTTTTTTATTAGAGTAGTAAAAGTCTTTTTTAAGAAATTTATCGATGTCTGAACTACAATGTAAATTAATCAGACTCCCGAAACGACAAAGAAGAAAGGGATGTTTTTTTTCTTGCTTATTTTTTTAGCTCGATTATATTATGCCAATTCGGTAATTTTGTTCTTCATAATTGATAAATATCAATCAGAACGACAGTTTGTCTCCGTGACTGTCTTTACACCGAGTCTCCCGGTACAACGAGTCTTTCACGGAGCAATCTTAATTTGTCGAAAATTATGGTAGAAGTCAAACAGTTCTAATATCATTTATTCATGATATTTTATAGCAGACACGTATGTTGTTGTCAATTGAATATATATTGGGCCTCATGCTCACCAAATTTGGGCTTTCTAAGTAGTAAAACAAAAAAAAATCTGTGAACGATCAGATAAAAAAAAAGTTGAAAAGGTTATTTTTCGACTTTTAGGCATCAATGATATGTGATAGGCATATATGATACGAAAATCACGGAGCGGAAAAATAAAGGACACTTTGTCTTACTGAAAGTGGAAGTGTTTGTATTCTTCATTATCTTAATTTTATTTCTTAGTTTCCACTTTTTGTTTTATTTTCTTCTTTTTTTCCAATCGAATTGAATCGTAAAATTCTTTTTTTGAAGGGGGGGGGGGGGTTGTGTTGGTTCGTTTCCAACTTTGAATTGTTTTGTGTTTTTATTTTTGTAAAACTTTTGTGTATGATTTTTACATTCATGTCGAATTACACATAATTCATGAGTTCTTTGACACAATTGTTGCATTCGGTCCTAGATCTGTTTCGGACTCCGTTCTTTCTGGCGGAACATACTATGCAGTCCTTTTTTTTCATACGATATAATCTTGATTTGGATCTTCTTCCACGATTAAGATGCCTTTTTCGGATATGGTCAAACGACAAACTTTCAATGACACTTTTTGGTTAATTAAAGTCTAGAAGGCACGGGATTGTCAGATGTATTCTGTTGTCATTGTAAGAAGCCATTAATTGATCTAAAAGGTCCACACCACCAATAAATCTGTTTTAAGCGTTTATTGTTAAATGCCTAATAATAATACACGCTGGGTAAAAAGTACCGAGCATGCGAACGGTTTGCGTCTAGATTTTTCTTCTCATGAACTAAGTTTTCCATTATTTATCATGTTAGGAATTCGTGTAGAAGCTCTGATAGTTCCGGTGAAAAAAAGTATATCATTGAAAAAGGAACATGAAGAGTTACCATATTTGTACTAGATACCTAAACTTCACAAAAATCCGTACAATGAAAGGTATATAGCTGGATCTTCATCGTGTTCAACTACAGAATTGTCCGTTTAACTTACTTAGATCTTGTCTGCTGTCAAAGAATGACAACAAGCATACTGTGACACTATAAACATGTAATCGTAGTGGAATTAATCATATGTGGAATTTAAAGAACTCAAAAGATTTGTTAGATAATTTTAAATCCCGGTCATTCTCTAAGGTTTAGTCTTTGAAAACTTTCGATTTTTCAACTTTGTACACCACATTGCCACACGAAAAATTTAAGTGTTGACTGAAAAAAACTGATTGAAAAGGCCTTTTCGAATTCAAGGAACTTTGTTGTTTTAGGCTATAATTCTACTTTTTTTTCCAAAACATCTTATAAATAAGATTTGTTACACTTTGGATCAAGTTTGCAGTATGCTTGATTTCCTTATTGACAACATATTTGTCACATTTGGAGGAGAGATTTTTCAACAACAACTCGGCATTCCAATAGGCACAAACTGTGCTCCTCGCTCGCCGACTTGTTTTTATACTCTTACGAGACTGAATTTCTTCAGGAACTCGTAAAGAACAAGAAAATGAAAGAGGCAATGTCATTTAAGAGCCTGTATCAGTAAAAATCATGCAAAAGGTGATTTACTTATTATCTTAGGTTTTAACAAGTTTTTGGCTTGTTATTCATCTTGGACCACTTTAGCGAAAGATATCAACTTAAGTGAAATTGGTCCATTAGACTATCTGCAAATTGACATTAAGAATTTTGGCGGGAAAATTTCCCGAACTTTTTTCATACACAACCCAACCAATTTTCTTGGCCTCTTTACTCAAAAGTTCGGAAGGGTCTGTAAAAAATGTTGATATTTTCGGAAAAAGTAGGCCATTCTAGTTGAATTTCAACAAAAATATCAGTCGGATACTTAAAGTGATATTTTTGGTTGGTTTGTTAAGAAAAAATATTGGCGGGACTTTTTCCCGTACTTATTTTCATACACAATGTAACCAAATTTGTATTGTGTATTAAACGAGAACTAATGAACCGATTGTGCTTAAATTTAATTTACATTCATTTCTCATCATAAAGATCAAATTCCCATAAAAAGAACCAGTTTTCAAAAATTTGCATCTGCCACTATTTTTGCGTTTTGCATGATTCTTACAGAGACGGCTACTTAACTTACTTAGTGCCATTAGGCCACTTTGGGCCACCTCATCAAAAGCCCATTGAGTGCCAGAGAGTGTCCATAACAAAATTCAAAACGTCACAAACAATGACGTCATAAACAGTTTATGTGGTCAGCGGGGATATAAACGCTGAAATGAATCATGACTGCCCGGTGTAATTCGATATGGGCCGGAGCCAGGGAGACATAGGCGGAGTTTTTTGTTGAACGATTAACATGCTCAGTAGAAATGGGAAGCCAATTGTTTACTTCTCCTGTTTTCCATGGATTTAATCGGAGATTTAATTCGAGAATTTGCCAGAATGCAGAAGAATCAACAATTTACATTTACTCCTCTGAGTTTTACGGTAGCAATAGCTTTGTTAATATTTATCTACAATTATGTCAATGTGTTAACCACATATCATGTTGACCAAATAATAACGTAGTCATAAATAGTCAAACAAATTGAAAAGAGAACAATAAAAAAGTTTTATGATATTGTAAATAAATGTAATATTGACGTTAGCAGGTGCCTTATGAGACAAAAACTAAAAAAGATACTACAAAGTTCCAGTTTCGTCTATTCAGAACTCATCAGAGGCATTCTACCCAAAATATTGAAAGGCCAAACACTATATGATTATGAAGAATATAGAACAATGTAAATTAAACTGGGAACTGGGGAAACAAATTCGCATAATAATGCACATTGTCGATATCCTCGGTGCTGGATTTGGTTTCCTTGTTCGAGAGTTTTGGTTTTGAGTACTTTTCGTTTTCAACAGTTTTGGAATTTTACCTTCCAATGTTTTGATTTAGGTTACTCATTGAAATATCGATATAAAGCATTATCCGAATTAACCGTTTATATCCGCGTTTTTTGGTATTTGTTATTCTGATATGCATATGCCTGGGGTAGGAAACCCTAAGGATCGTTAAATTTATTTTGCAATCTAAACGAATAATTCATAGCCTTGAAGTGTTCTTCAACACAAAAGTGATAATGCCGGAGCGGGCTAACCTCGGGGAATTAAAACTCCACCAGCAGCGCTTACCTTCACGGATGTTAAAAAAAAAACTACAACAAAGTTCCAGACAATAAATTTTGCTACGCCTGACGCACATTTCGTCTATTCAAGACTCATAAGAGGCGCTCTACCCAAAATATTGACAAACCAAACACTATATGATCATGAAAAACATAGAACAATGACAGAAAATTCTAGACATCTAAGGGACGGACAATTGAACTTGAAGGAGGGGGGCTTGTTTTTTTTTCCATCAGCATTTTTTTTTTTCCGCGGATAAAATATTTTTTACACAAATTTACATTTGACGTTAAAACTGACAATTTAACAGGCATTCTCAGTAACCACTTATACTTTTGTATAGGGGGTGTGGCACGCATGGTCACGGATTTTGATAAAACTTTGCACATTTGCTTGGTACAAGGACTTATGAAGAAAAATGGGTCAAAAAGTTGTTTACATGATTTGGTTGCTATGGTAACGGGTCACCCTATTTTTCCCTCCAAAATCAGACTTTTCAGGAATAAAAATGCTCATTATTCAATTAGACATGGTGCCATTAATTCACATTAATAACCAAAAATTTAGGTTTGTTTGATAAAATTGATCATAATATGTATCTAAGAAA
Source organism: Arcuatula senhousia (assembly GCA_963971305.1). NCBI lineage: Eukaryota > Metazoa > Mollusca > Bivalvia > Mytilida > Mytilidae > Arcuatula > Arcuatula senhousia. The sequence continues at coordinate 21,438,765 of OZ020311.1, forward strand.
ATGTAAATAACTTTTGAAAACTAAATTCTGATTGGTCAATAGTTACATTTAAAAAGGGAGGGAACTCCCATTATTGAAATGGGGATTTTTAACTATTTTTAGGGCCTTGTAGAACCTCAGTGCAGTCATGTTGGCTATATCCAAGAACATTATAACTAACTTCCATATCATGTTAGTTCATTTATGAAAAAAAGTTATGGGGAATATTGTTGCTAAGGCCATTGCTATGGTAACGAAAATTCCTCGCTTTTGTCAATTCTATCACATTTTTTTGCCATTTTTGTCATGTTTAGCACATCAAAATGCTTTGTTTGACAATAAAAAGCATTGAAATATATTTTAGTAATATGCAATCATGAAGTTTTGGACATCTGATGCAGTTTCATGGATAAATGTGGTTGCTATGGTAAAGAAAATTTCTCGTTTTCGTCAATTTATCCCATTTTTCTGTCATTTTTGTCATAAGTTCATCAAAATGTTTTGTTTGACAATAAAAATCATTTAAATGCATTTCAGTTATATGCAATCATAAAGTTTTGGACATTTAATGTATTTTAATTGATAAATGTGGTTGCTATGGTAACGAAATTCACCGTTTTCGTCAATTTCATACGTCATTTTTGTCATATTCAGCTCATCAAAACCATTTGTTTAAGTTCATGTTGGCTATTTCCAAGAACATTATAACTAGCTTCCAGATAATGATAGCTCATTCATGAAAAAATAGTATGGGGATTGTTATTGCTAAGACCGTTGCTATGGTACCACAAATTCCTTGTTTTCGTCAATCTTATCACAAATTAATGTCAGTTTTTGTCATGCTTAGCTCATCAAAATGTTTAGTTTGACAATAAAAAGCATTTAAATGTATTTAAATAATATACCATTATAAAGTTATGGACATATGATGCAATTGTATGGATAAATGTGCTTGGTATGGTAACAAAAAATTCCTCGTTTTCGTCAATTTATCCCATTTTTCTGTCCTTTTTGTCATATTAAGTTCATCAAAATATTTTGTTTGACAATAAAAACATTTAGATGCATTTCAGTCATACGCAATCATAAAGTTTTGGCCATATGATGCATTTTGATTGATAAATGTGTTGCTATGGTAACGAAAAATCCCCGTTTTTGTCAATTTTATCACATTTTTCGGTCATTTTTGTCATATTAAGCTCGTCAAAATCATTTGTCTGAGAACAAAATTTTTAGTAATATGCAATTATAAAGTTATGGACTTGTGTTGCAATTTAATTGATTAATGTGGTTTTTGGTAACCAAAAGTAGAAATTTTATTTTTTTAACGTTTTTTGGTATTATTTTCATGGATATTTTGCTGATGGTATTCATGTGTATTTTGTTATTAGCTTAGGAGTTATTAGTTTTTAGCAATGTGTTGGTTGCTATGATAATGATAAGGCTTGAAAATGCCTCTTTTCCTCATGTACTTTCTGTAAAATTTTGAACTATTAGTTGATCTGCTTTTAGGTCTACCGAACAGTTTCCTTTTAATGAAAGAAGCAAAGGTGTACAAAAGGGGTAATCAGTATCATAAAACCGTAAAGACAAAGACAAAACCGGCAGACAAAAAGTCATCACAACAAAACAAACCACATAACAACATAAAACACACACACACATAACAACAAAACCGCATTCAGCAACGCGAACTCAAGTCGAAACGAGAGTGAACTCAGGTGCTCCGGAAGAGTAAGCAGTTCCTGCTTGCTATAGCACACCCGTCACGTTGCCAAAGATCGATTAAGTGTTGGTCAAATCCGGAAAGGATGACATTACAAAACTCTATGTCAAACCAACATCTGTGCTCATCTGAGAGATAGAAATCCCGTATTTGTATACAAGCACATGATGTCCGTAAAATTTCTTGAGTGATGACAACAACCTGGGAGCAACGTACCCCTGTGTTAACAATTTGCTTGTCAGCCGTGTGGCTCTATCAAGGAAGTCGTTGTACTCCCCACATGCTCTGGAATAGCGAATCAATTGTGATACGTAAACTCCATATGCCCAATGAAATAGGGCTTTTTTGCCTTTGATCAAAATTTTAGATTTTTTTTTCTGCAGATATTGGCATCAATTTTCAACATCCAGAATCATTCTAAAAAATGTATTTCAGTCATAGATTAATTAATCTCAACAATAAATGCATACAGATACTAATATAATGGCTCATTCTTAACATAAAATACACCAAGAGACAAACCGTGACTGAGCACCGTGATAGTGGTACACCAATTTTAGAGACATAACAAATATCTGGTTGAAGATTTTCCAAAAAATTCCATTTACTTTTAGAGGTAATGGTAATACAGAACAATTTCAAAGAAGAATTTAAAGACAATCTTGTTGAATAAAAAAGTTATAGGCTACAACTCTTAGAGTGGTGTACCACTATCGCGGTGTTCAGTCACAGTTTGTCTCTTGGTGTACTGTATATCACACTATATCTTGAGAAACCAACACTTGAGCTTATGCCCCTCGAAAATATATGTCTCGTCCGGGTTTCTCCATAATATTATAGGGTTGATTATTTGGATAGGTCAACATTTACATTTTTTTTCTTTAATCATTATTGATTCAAGTTACAAAATCGGGACCGGAATAATTATTTTAGTTAATGCAGTGCTTCAAGTAATGAAGGAGAAAACTTCAATTATGAGCAGAACAAAAAAAAAATGCATTTCCTTGCTCTAAATTATGAACATCTGCGAAGTTGAACAATCTTTTCTAAAGGTACAGAATTTATGACAAACTTCAAAACATATGCCGGATAAACGAAAAAAGGGGTGACCCCAAAAATCAATCATATCCATCCTTTTATAGTAAGAAGCAATGGGATAACTAGAACTAAAGTTATCATGCCAACAAACATATAAGTAGCATTTTTGGCCCCTTTTTTGCCCCTAATTTTGAAACTAAAAATGGAGGACCCCCAAAATCAACAGCATCATACCATTATACGTCCGCAATTTTTTTGCGGTCGTATAAAAACTAATCAATAGGGTCTAGAAAATGTACGCAACATTACCAATTGATGTTAAATAATTTAAAGATTATAGATATTTCGGACATTCGTATGTCCTTCATCAGTATAATAAACAATTTTCAAACCCAATATAGTAATAACCTTACTTAGAACTGGTCATTCTAAACAAACTAGTCACAAGAGTTAACACTAAAGTATGTCTCGCCTGCCGGCACCATCAGAAACAATTATTCTTTCTTACTTCCACTATATTTTGAATTTACATGGATTTTCAGTTTCTGAGATCAAAAAATGTTTATAGAACTTAAACATTGCAAATATATGCAATAAAAATAATCAAAGTCACTCAACCGGAAAATCAAGGTCAAGGTCAAAAGATGAGGATGGAACTGTGCTAATCTACTACTGAGGCATATGCATACCAAGTTTCATCAACCTAGGACTTACAGTTCTTTAGATATGGAGGTGCTCGCAAAACTTTTCCATTAATATTATATGTATTGAAAATTGTCAAAGTCACTCAACTGAAAAATCAAGGTCAAGGTCAAAAGATGGGGATGCAACTGTGCTAAGCTACTACTGGGGCATATGCATACCAAGTTTCATCAACCTAGGACCTATAGTTCTTGAGATATGGAGGTGCTCGCAAAACTTTTCCATTGCTTATATGTATTGAAAATTGTTAAAGTCACTCAACCGGAAAATAAAGGTCATGGTCAAAAGATGGGGATGCAACTGTGCTAAGCTACTACTGGGGCATATGCATACCAAGTTTCATCAACCCAGGACCTATAGTTCTTCAGATATTGAGGTGCTCGCAAAACTTTTCCATTGCTATTATATGTATTGAAAATTGTCAAAGTCACTCAACCGGAAAATCAAGGTCAAGGTCAAAAGATGGGGATGCAACTGTGCTAAGCTACTACTGGGGCATATGCATACCAAGTTTCATCAACCTAGGACTTATAGTTCTTGAGATATGGAGGTGCTCATAAAACTTTTCCAAAAAGTTAACGCCGCCGTTGCCGCCGCCGGTAAAGTAACACCTATGTCCCGCTCTGCTTCGCAGGCGAGACAAAAATCGGGGCATGCTGAAATTTACTGGACAGGTAAATGATCATAAAAATAAGAACATATGTACATTGCAAACAAATAATGAGTGAGTTGGTGTTTAACGCCCGTGCAACGCCACACAGGCCATCCACAGACGACGAACACGAAAAGGACAACAGAATGACCACGAATTGATGATGACAAGTAAAATATGGGGGTGGGGTGGGAAACAAAAGAACAGTAAATTTAATTTTGAAGAGGGAAATAAAACAATACAAATTGCAACAGCAGAAACAGATTGAAGTTAATACATGTACAATTTAAAACAATTGGGTAGGTGACTTTGGTCACGTAAAGAGATGAACACGAAAAGGAAGGGACAAATGAACATGTAATGACGGTGAAATGAACACGAAATGATGATGACAAATGAAATATGGGGGTGGGGTGTGAAACAAAAGAAATGATGATGAACATTTTGAAGAACCAAAAATTTGTTAAACACGAAATGATGATGAAATGAATACAAAATAAAGATGTTCAAAGTGAGATGGAAACTGGAATATTTAATGTTACAAATCAATCCACTATCTAGATTTTCTCGTTTATTCCGTAGGGATTTCTCGTTTCTAATGTCTTAATACAGAAACTTTCCCGAGCTTGCCTTTCATAGGTTGACCAAGACGGATTGTGGTCATTGATGGTGATGGACACCTTTTTTTCACCTTCTGATTCGCCCAGTAGTTTAATACCTTTTATATCATCGTCACGTCGAATAGATGAGGCTATCTGCAATAGTTTTCATTTTATAGGCCAAAAACACTATCGTTGGCCTATAAAGGGTTGTAACCCCTACAAGGGGTCATCTGACAACTTCGACCCTATCAAGACTTTTGTAGAGCTAAATGAGCTTAACATTTAAGCAAGCAACAGCTTTCCTCTATCTGCAATAGTTTTCATTCTATAGGCCAAAAACATGAAACTAGAGGCTCCCAGGAGCCTGAATCGCTCACCTTGTATTCGATGATACTTATAAGCTGAATATTTTGCAATAGAACTGCTACTCTGTGGAATTATGAATATTAATGTTCTAAGCTAAGGGAAACAACTCCTATCAAGAAAGGTCTTACTACATAATTTTTAGATCTTTATGTGCTTAATGATATGCAATTTAAATTTTTCAAATATCTTGTATAGTTTTTCAAGATATTGGTCTAAAAAGAGCAAAATTTGAAGAAAAAAACCAAGAAAAACGGCAATAACTCTGACAACCATTGTCAGATCTTCTTCAAAACTTCAGGGCAGGTAATCTTGATATATGAAAGTTGAACGACGGACGACGGACGCCAAGTGATGGCAAAAGCTCACTTTGCCTTCGGCAAGGTGAGCTAAAAAAGAAATTGAAAATCGAACCCCAAATAAACAAGAGGCTCACAGGAGCCTGAATCGCTAACCTGACTTAAATCCTTTTTTTACATTTAAAGGGCCAAAACTTCAATATTAGGGGTATTTATTATTTTTGTAGTTTTTCCAGCTATAAGGCATAAACAGTTATTTTGACATTTTAAGAACCATAACTCATAAAAGGGGTCAATAAAAAACTTCCATCATATTGAATTTTTGTAGGGCTTAACTAAGCAATATTGTAATTAAAAGTTGTTATCTAGCTTAAATGGTTTGCAATACAATGGTAAAGGCTGTGAAAATGGACAATTTCGACGTTCTAAGGGGAATAACTCCTAAAAGTTAAGATCATACAACTTTGATCCTATTATAGATTTTGTAGATCTTGATAAGCTTAACAAAATGCAATTTAATTTTCCCAAATATTGAATTCTGTAAACGTACTTATTTTCGCGTGGTATTTATTTTCACGGATTTCGCGGTCACCTAATTTCCGCGAAAATAAATACCCGTGAAATTAAATACCATATTTTTTAAAGAAAATATTAACCTTTGTTTTCATGTAATACTGTACTCGATGTTGAAAGTAACGGCTCTACATCAAAGAGATTGTTATCAAAACATCTTTACAATCGACCCAAGCTAACCTTGATTTAAATTGACATATTTATTGTACACAACCTTTGACCTTTCCAATACACTCCAGAAGTGAATGACCCAAGCTGACCATTATCCAAATTGACACCTTTTTGTACCTGATCTTTAATCATTCTATTGTGTGATAATCGATAACGACGGCTTATAGAATTGTAGCCACAATAAATTTTGATCGTTAATTGGGCTTCTGAGTAATTAGTAAATCAATAATGCACTTCAATTTATAATTGGCCAACAACGTATTTACAAATACGACATTTGAAAGAAATTAAATTATTTACAAAAGTATATCTCTGACAGTTTTAATTACAAGTTGCAATATCGATCTATGTTAAAGAACTTACAAATTCATAGCCTCAATCAATTAGTCAGTTGTCGTCAGCATTTATTTTTAATCACGAATCATTAAGAAAGGACCGTTATTTTAGGTTTATATTAACTTTAAATCATTAATCCACGAAAACCGCGATTGGTCAATGAGAAAAACCGTGAAATTAAGTACCCGCGAACTTGTTTCAAATACGGAAATCGCGAAATTAAGTACGTTTACAGTATATAAAATATAAAATATATAAAAGTGCAATTTTTGAAAAAAATCAGGAAAAAGGGCAATAACTCGGATCTTCTTCAAAATTTCAAAGCAGGTCGATCTTGAGGTGCTGATCACTTTTATCCTCTGCCAGAATTTTGATATCTGTGACCATTTATGAGTTATTTGCAATAAACTACAATTTACCCCTATGTTCTATTTTTAGCCTTTGGAGCCATGTTTTTTGTCGATTCAAAAATCCAAACGATAGCTTTGAAGCACATATGCCAATAAACAACTGTAATAAGTTTGGCTGCAATTAGACTAATGGTGTCAGAGGAGTTAACGTTTCAATGTCGTGGGGAAATTGCTGTGAAAATGGTCAATTTTGATGTAATAAGGGGTACAGCTACTAAAAGGAAAGGTAATACAACTGTGACCTGATTACAAATTTTGTAGATCTTGATGTGGTTAACAACATACAGTTTGAATTTTTAAAATATCTTTAATAGTTTTCAAGATATTGAGGTTAAAAGGTGTGATTTTTTTTTATCCAGAAAAAGGGCAATAACTCCTATATTGGTTGTTGGGTCTTCTTCAAAATTTCAGGGCAAGTAGATCTTGAGGTGCTGATCACTTTAAGCCTATGCCACAATTTTGATATCTGTGACCGTTTTTGAGTTATTTGCAAAAAAAAGTACAATTTACCCCTATGTTCCTCGGTTCCTGTCTTCACTCAAGAAATTTTACGGTAGACATCATGCACTTATAGACAAATATGGGATTTCGATCTCTCAGATGAGTGCAGATGTTGGTTTGTCATAGGGTGTTGTTTTGTCTTCCTTTACCGGATTTGACACGCTGAATGGACTATTGGCAACGCGACGGGTGTGCTATAGCAAGCAAGAACTGCTTACTCTTCCGGAGCACCTGAGTTCACTCTTGTTTCGACTGGAGTTCGCGTTGTTGATTGATATTCAGTTATTTTGTGTTTCCATGTTTTACATGTTGTCTATTTTGTCCCGTTCCTGTTGGTGTTTACTGGTTTTGTCTCTGCCCTTTCGGACTTTTGATATTCGGATACCCCATTGGTACCTCTGCTTCTTCTATTCTTAGCCCTTGCGGCCATGTTTTTTGTCGAATCTAAATCAAGACGGTAATTTTGAAGCACATATGTCAAAAAAAAAAACTGTACCAAGTCTGATTGCAATTGGACTTGTGGTGTCAGAGGGGTTAACGTTTGAAAAAAATTACGGACGACGGACGCCAAGTGATGGCAATAGCTCACATGACCCTCCGGGTCAGGTCAGGTGAGCTATTAGGTTGATTTGAAGGGCGTGTCCCGTCTTTAGCCCCTGTACAAATGTAACGATGTAATATATATCAAAACCATAGACACATTTAGTTTACAGAGATTCAACAAAAATTTTCCGACTCTCTCTTGACACCATTTGCGAGGATGGTCTCGTGAAATGATGCTAGTCCTTCGGAAGGGACGAAAAAAGTTTGTCCTGTGTATGGGGAGAGTAATACCCTTTGCACGTTAAAGACCACTTTGTAGAGTTCGATAAGAGTAGGCTCAATAGGGGCCGCTACAAAGACTAAACTCGCAAACTGCAAGGCTGGAGAGGTATTTACATTAAGCATAAGCATTAAGCTTGTTTCCCAATCCAGGGTAAATAAGTATGTATAAACTAACAAAAAAAAGATTTTTCAAATTGAATGAATAATAAACATTCTACAACAGTTTTGTCATTACACCTGTGTAAACTTTTAAAATGTTTGTTTGCCCCTTTGATCCCTAATTTCTCAAGCACGATTAGAGATTTTGCAACTCTGATATAAAAAATGCAGGCAGGGATTTTCACAAGGATTCTAATGAAAACTAGAAAAACTGTGAGCAGCACAGCTCACAAATAAATTCCCCCGCCCCCCCAAAAAAAATTAATCGCTTAAAAATTTTAAATAGGTGGTGCACATCTACATAATGTCACAAAGATTGTGTGAAAGTTTCATGAAAACCCATCAAGGGGGTTAGGAGGGGTTGCGGATAGGAGATGGGTACCCCCTTGTAGTGGAATGGCTAAGTCCATGTTTCGCTATGGGAAACCAGAAAAATCTTTCTGATCAAATTCTAAAATAGTAGGTGCACATTTACATTATGTCACAACGAATGTGTGTAATTCTTCTGAAAATCCATCAAGGAGTTTTATGAGGCGTTGCGGATAAGAGATGGGTACCCATAGGCGTCACAGAAGGACGGACACACAGACAGACGGACAGACACCCCTATCACTTTATACCCCCCCATGTGCTAAGCTACTACTGGGGCATATGCATACCAAGTTTCATCAACCTAGGACCTATAGTTCTTGAGATATGGAGGTGCTCGCAAAACTTTTCCATTGCTTATATGTATTGAAAATTGTTAAAGTCACTCAACCGGAAAATAAAGGTCATGGTCAAAAGATGGGGATGCAACTGTGCTAAGCTACTACTGGGGCATATGCATACCAAGTTTCATCAACCCAGGACCTATAGTTCTTCAGATATTGAGGTGCTCGCAAAACTTTTCCATTGCTATTATATGTATTGAAAATTGTCAAAGTCACTCAACCGGAAAATCAAGGTCAAGGTCAAAAGATGGGGATGCAACTGTGCTAAGCTACTACTGGGGCATATGCATACCAAGTTTCATCAACCTAGGACTTATAGTTCTTGAGATATGGAGGTGCTCATAAAACTTTTCCAAAAAGTTAACGCCGCCGTTGCCGCCGCCGGTAAAGTAACACCTATGTCCCGCTCTGCTTCGCAGGCGAGACAAAAATCGGGGCATGCTGAAATTTACTGGACAGGTAAATGATCATAAAAATAAGAACATATGTACATTGCAAACAAATAATGAGTGAGTTGGTGTTTAACGCCCGTGCAACGCCACACAGGCCATCCACAGACGACGAACACGAAAAGGACAACAGAATGACCACGAATTGATGATGACAAGTAAAATATGGGGGTGGGGTGGGAAACAAAAGAACAGTAAATTTAATTTTGAAGAGGGAAATAAAACAATACAAATTGCAACAGCAGAAACAGATTGAAGTTAATACATGTACAATTTAAAACAATTGGGTAGGTGACTTTGGTCACGTAAAGAGATGAACACGAAAAGGAAGGGACAAATGAACATGTAATGACGGTGAAATGAACACGAAATGATGATGACAAATGAAATATGGGGGTGGGGTGTGAAACAAAAGAAATGATGATGAACATTTTGAAGAACCAAAAATTTGTTAAACACGAAATGATGATGAAATGAATACAAAATAAAGATGTTCAAAGTGAGATGGAAACTGGAATATTTAATGTTACAAATCAATCCACTATCTAGATTTTCTCGTTTATTCCGTAGGGATTTCTCGTTTCTAATGTCTTAATACAGAAACTTTCCCGAGCTTGCCTTTCATAGGTTGACCAAGACGGATTGTGGTCATTGATGGTGATGGACACCTTTTTTTCACCTTCTGATTCGCCCAGTAGTTTAATACCTTTTATATCATCGTCACGTCGAATAGATGAGGCTATCTGCAATAGTTTTCATTTTATAGGCCAAAAACACTATCGTTGGCCTATAAAGGGTTGTAACCCCTACAAGGGGTCATCTGACAACTTCGACCCTATCAAGACTTTTGTAGAGCTAAATGAGCTTAACATTTAAGCAAGCAACAGCTTTCCTCTATCTGCAATAGTTTTCATTCTATAGGCCAAAAACATGAAACTAGAGGCTCCCAGGAGCCTGAATCGCTCACCTTGTATTCGATGATACTTATAAGCTGAATATTTTGCAATAGAACTGCTACTCTGTGGAATTATGAATATTAATGTTCTAAGCTAAGGGAAACAACTCCTATCAAGAAAGGTCTTACTACATAATTTTTAGATCTTTATGTGCTTAATGATATGCAATTTAAATTTTTCAAATATCTTGTATAGTTTTTCAAGATATTGGTCTAAAAAGAGCAAAATTTGAAGAAAAAAACCAAGAAAAACGGCAATAACTCTGACAACCATTGTCAGATCTTCTTCAAAACTTCAGGGCAGGTAATCTTGATATATGAAAGTTGAACGACGGACGACGGACGCCAAGTGATGGCAAAAGCTCACTTTGCCTTCGGCAAGGTGAGCTAAAAAAGAAATTGAAAATCGAACCCCAAATAAACAAGAGGCTCACAGGAGCCTATATCGCTAACCTGACTTAAATCCTTTTTTTACATTTAAAGGGCCAAAACTTCAATATTAGGGGTATTTATTATTTTTGTAGTTTTTCCAGCTATAAGGCATAAACAGTTATTTTGACATTTTAAGAACCATAACTCATAAAAGGGGTCAATAAAAAACTTCCATCATATTGAATTTTTGTAGGGCTTAACTAAGCAATATTGTAATTAAAAGTTGTTATCTAGCTTAAATGGTTTGCAATACAATGGTAAAGGCTGTGAAAATGGACAATTTCGACGTTCTAAGGGGAATAACTCCTAAAAGTTAAGATCATACAACTTTGATCCTATTATAGATTTTGTAGATCTTGATAAGCTTAACAAAATGCAATTTAATTTTCCCAAATATTGAATTCTGTAAACGTACTTATTTTCGCGTGGTATTTATTTTCACGGATTTCGCGGTCACCTAATTTCCGCGAAAATAAATACCCGTGAAATTAAATACCATATTTTTTAAAGAAAATATTAACCTTTGTTTTCATGTAATACTGTACTCGATGTTGAAAGTAACGGCTCTACATCAAAGAGATTGTTATCAAAACATCTTTACAATCGACCCAAGCTAACCTTGATTTAAATTGACATATTTATTGTACACAACCTTTGACCTTTCCAATACACTCCAGAAGTGAATGACCCAAGCTGACCATTATCCAAATTGACACCTTTTTGTACCTGATCTTTAATCATTCTATTGTGTGATAATCGATAACGACGGCTTATAGAATTGTAGCCACAATAAATTTTGATCGTTAATTGGGCTTCTGAGTAATTAGTAAATCAATAATGCACTTCAATTTATAATTGGCCAACAACGTATTTACAAATACGACATTTGAAAGAAATTAAATTATTTACAAAAGTATATCTCTGACAGTTTTAATTACAAGTTGCAATATCGATCTATGTTAAAGAACTTACAAATTCATAGCCTCAATCAATTAGTCAGTTGTCGTCAGCATTTATTTTTAATCACGAATCATTAAGAAAGGACCGTTATTTTAGGTTTATATTAACTTTAAATCATTAATCCACGAAAACCGCGATTGGTCAATGAGAAAAACCGTGAAATTAAGTACCCGCGAACTTGTTTCAAATACGGAAATCGCGAAATTAAGTACGTTTACAGTATATAAAATATAAAATATATAAAAGTGCAATTTTTGAAAAAAATCAGGAAAAAGGACAATAACTCGGATCTTCTTCAAAATTTCAAAGCAGGTCGATCTTGAGGTGCTGATCACTTTTATCCTCTGCCAGAATTTTGATATCTGTGACCATTTATGAGTTATTTGCAATAAACTACAATTTACCCCTATGTTCTATTTTTAGCCTTTGGAGCCATGTTTTTTGTCGATTCAAAAATCCAAACGATAGCTTTGAAGCACATATGCCAATAAACAACTGTAATAAGTTTGGCTGCAATTAGACTAATGGTGTCAGAGGAGTTAACGTTTCAATGTCGTGGGGAAATTGCTGTGAAAATGGTCAATTTTGATGTAATAAGGGGTACAGCTACTAAAAGGAAAGGTAATACAACTGTGACCTGATTACAAATTTTGTAGATCTTGATGTGGTTAACAACATACAGTTTGAATTTTTAAAATATCTTTAATAGTTTTCAAGATATTGAGGTTAAAAGGTGTGATTTTTTTTATCCAGAAAAAGGGCAATAACTCCTATATTGGTTGTTGGGTCTTCTTCAAAATTTCAGGGCAAGTAGATCTTGAGGTGCTGATCACTTTAAGCCTATGCCACAATTTTGATATCTGTGACCGTTTTTGAGTTATTTGCAAAAAAAAGTACAATTTACCCCTATGTTCCTCGGTTCCTGTCTTCACTCAAGAAATTTTACGGTAGACATCATGCACTTATAGACAAATATGGGATTTCGATCTCTCAGATGAGTGCAGATGTTGGTTTGTCATAGGGTGTTGTTTTGTCTTCCTTTACCGGATTTGACACGCTGAATGGACTATTGGCAACGCGACGGGTGTGCTATAGCAAGCAAGAACTGCTTACTCTTCCGGAGCACCTGAGTTCACTCTTGTTTCGACTGGAGTTCGCGTTGTTGATTGATATTCAGTTATTTTGTGTTTCCATGTTTTACATGTTGTCTGTTTTTGTCCCGTTCCTGTTGGTGTTTACTGGTTTTGTCTCTGCCCTTTCGGACTTTTGATATTCGGATACCCCATTGGTACCTCTGCTTCTTCTATTCTTAGCCCTTGCGGCCATGTTTTTTGTCGAATCAAAAATCCAGACGGTAATTTTGAAGCACATATGTCAAAAAAAAACTGTACCAAGTCTGATTGCAATTTGACTTGTGGTGTCAGAGGGGTTAACGTTTGAAAAAAATTACGGACGACAGACGCCAAGTGATGGCAATAGCTCACATGACCCTCCCGGTCAGGTCAGGTGAGCTATTAGGTTGATTTGAAGGGCGTGTCCCGTCTTTAGCCCCTGTACAAATGTAACGATGTAATATATATCAAAACCATAGACACATTTAGTTTACAGACATTCAACAAAAATTTTCCGACTCTCTCTTGACACCATTTGCGAGGATGGTCTCGTGAAATGATGCTAGTCCTTCGGAAGGGACGAAAAAAGTTTGTCCTGTGTATGGGGAGAGTAATACCCTTTGCACGTTAAAGACCACTTTGTAGAGTTCGATAAGAGTAGGCTCAATAGGGGCCGCTACAAAGACTAAACTCGCAAACTGCAAGGCTGGAGAGGTATTTACATTAAGCATAAGCATTAAGCTTGTTTCCCAATCCAGGGTAAATAAGTATGTATAAACTAACAAAAAAAAGATTTTTCAAATTGAATGAATAATAAACATTCTACAACAGTTTTGTCATTACACCTGTGTAAACTTTTAAAATGTTTGTTTGCCCCTTTGATCCCTAATTTCTCAAGCACGATTAGAGATTTTGCAACTCTGATATAAAAAATGCAGGCAGGGATTTTCACAAGGATTCTAATGAAAACTAGAAAAACTGTGAGCAGCACAGCTCACAAATAAATTCCCCCGCCCCCCCCAAAAAAAATTAATCGCTTAAAAATTTTAAATAGGTGGTGCACATCTACATAATGTCACAAAGATTGTGTGAAAGTTTCATGAAAACCCATCAAGGGGGTTAGGAGGAGTTGCGGATAGGAGATGGGTACCCCCTTGTAGTGGAATGGCTAAGTCCATGTTTCGCTATGGGAAACCAGAAAAATCTTTCTGATCAAATTCTAAAATAGTAGGTGCACATTTACATTATGTCACAACGAATGTGTGTAATTCTTCTGAAAATCCATCAAGGAGTTTTATGAGGCGTTGCGGATAAGAGATGGGTACCCATAGGCGTCACAGAAGGACGGACACACAGACAGACGGACAGACACCCCTATCACTTTATACCCCCCCCCCAATTTTCAAGCAAGGGGTATAAAAAGATGTTGAAAATCGAACAAAAAAATAAACAAGAGGCTCCCAGGAGCCTGAATCGCTCACCTGGTCTTGATGTCAACCCTATTAAGACTTTTGTATAGCTAAATAAGCTGAATGTTTAAGCAAGAAAAAGCCTTCTCTATCTGCAATAGTTTTCATTCTTTAAGCGAAAGACACAATTTTTCACCTTTAAAGGACCATAACCCCTTTAATGGTTCATCTGCCAAAGGATGGGTTGCGATAAGGCCCTATTTTTGCCCATCTATAGGCGAAAAATAAAAAGTATTTCATATCCTGTTACTTTATACCTTATTTTGTAGCAAAATGATTGTATTGTTGTAAACGACTACTTTTAAATTCTTTTGCACGAACACAGCTTCGAAAATTGGGTTCAAAATTGGCCCATTTTGGAAGAAAAAGTTTATATTAAATTAAAGAAAATTTCTAGGTAGGGCTTCAATAAATTGAAATTTTGTGCTTATATACTTGAAGACACTGATCACAATTCTATAAAAGGTCCATCATATATACACATCACTTAAAACAACAATTTTGAAATTGAAATGACCGCTTGTCTCAAGAAAAAGTAAGAAAACAGAGAGATTTCGCACATTTTTTAACTACTGATTACAGATTAAACAAGACCAATCGATGTCTGGCCCTGCGTCGCACGGCAAAACGTTGAACCCTGTACGTTCTAGGCCCAATATGGACAGTCAAAATATTTTGACACTTGCATCCTATGGTGGACTTACAAAGAATATTTGTCACATGCCACCCAATATTGTAAAAATAGACCAAAAAATAGTTTCTATTTTTTTTCCCCTTTTGGTCCCCTTATTGCTAAACAGAAAAGGTTGGTCAAGAAAGAATTGTATCCTCCATTTTGTATCCAATATATGACCAAAATTAACTTGTAAAAAAAAATTCTAAATCGGACCATAAATAAAAAATGTCACATTTTTGCCCCTTTTGGACCCCTCGTTCCTAAACAAAAAGAGAGGGGACACCCATAATCAATCCCAACCTTCTGTTTATGGTAAGTAACATAACTGTAAAGTTTCTTAGCATTTGGTCAACCAGAACAAAAGTTATTGTGGAAACAAATAAAAAAAAGTCACTTTTTTGGCCCCTTAAGGGCCCCTAACTACTAAACGAAAAAGGAGGGGACACCCAAAATCAGCCCAACCCTTCCTTTTATGGTAAGTAACATTACTGTAAAGTTTCATAGCATTTGGTTAACCAGAACAAAAGTTATTGTGGAAAAAAATTAAAAAGTCGCTTTTTTGGCCCCATTTGGGCCCTTAATTTCTAAACGAAATTATAAAATGCCCACAAAAGGGGAGGTGCACATCTTCAATATATCTGTTATCACTGTGTAAAATTTCAGAAAGATCTAGTGTTTGGTTTTTGAGATTCAGATTACACAAGACAGGCACCCCATAGCGGGACGGACGGACAGACGGACGGACGGAGTGACCCGGCTACTAGACCTGCTTTCGCCTTCGGCGACGCAGGTAAAAATTAGTCTTTTTGAAATTTCAGTATGTCTTGCACGCGGAACCAGCTTGAAACTTTCACAAAAGATGTGTTTTAGTAATATAATTTTTTATATAAAATATGGAGCTGGTTCCGCGTGCAAGGCTATACTTCCGGGAGGGATATATATCACTCATTTGCGCCACTTTCCTATAGACACAATGTTAAAATCATTTGTGGTGGTTCATTTCAAGCACCATTTACTAAAAAATAACAAGATTGCTACGCGTAGCCATGTGTCCCCCGCCGCCGCATAAAAGTTGTGTGGTATGTCAATTCAAGCAATATATTCTCTGAGAAACGATAGAAATAGGTTGTCAAAATATGGGATGATCACCTATTAACAGTACCCTATCAGTGTGTAAAGTTTCAGCAACATCCATTCAGTAGTATCAAAGGAGTTGCACCCACAAAAACGTTTGACAAAGTCCCATTTTTCGAACTGAAAAATCACAAATTTGTAAATAACTCGAAAACCGTAAATATCGCTTCAATTTTTTTCGGTATTATTATAGAGTACCTTTTGCTCTATCAGCCTACAAAATTTCAGAACCCTGTGCACCTAGGTAACCGAGATATTAGATGTTCTATATTTTGACCTTTCTTCCCTGTTTCCATGGGAACGGCGGCCATTTTGAAAATTTCAAATGTGGGATGATCAACTACTAGCAGTACCCTATCAGTGTGTAAAGTTTCAGCAACAATCGTTCATAAATGCCCGAGGAGTTGCACCCACAAAAACGTTTGACAAAGTCCCATTTTTCGGACTGAAAAATCACAAATTCGTAAATAACTCGAAAACCGTAAATATCGCTTCAAATTTTTTTTTCGTATTATTATAGAGTACCTTTTGCTCTATCAGCCAACAAAATTTCAGAACCCTGTGCACCTAGGTAACCGAGATATTGAATGTCCTATATTTTGACCTTTCTTCCCTGTTTCCATGGAAACGGCGGCCATTTTGAAAATTTCAAATATGGGATGATCATCTACTAATTGTACCCTATCATTGTGTAAAGTTTCAGCAACATCGGTTCAGTAGTGTCCTAGGAGTTGCACCCACAAAAAACGTGACGGACGGAAGGACGGACGGACGGACGGACGGACGGAGACCATTACTAAGTCCCTCCGACGCGTTGCGGCGGGGGACAAAACAAGAGGCTCCTAGGAGCCTGAATCGCTCACCTGAACTACACAGATACACATATTCTGTAGATATTATTGTGCTTAACCATATGGGATTAAAATTTCTGAATTATCTTATAAAGTTTTCGAAACAAAGGGCTTAATAAGTGCAAAATTTGGCAAACATTACGAAAAAGGGCAATAACTTCCACATCAGCAGTAGGATCTTTTTCAAAATTTCAGGACAGGTTGATCTTCATATGCTGATCACTTTTGATTCTTACACAATTTTGATATCTGAAACCACTGCAATTTACCCCCTATGTTCTATTTTTAGCCATGGCAGCCATATTTTTTTTGACGAATCGAAAATCCAAACGATAGAATTGTAGCAGATATGCTATTGAATATGTGTGCCAAGTTTAGATGCAGTTGGTTTTATGGTGTCAGACAAGTTAATCTTTGAAATCCAGGGGAAAAGTACTGAAAAATGGTAAATTTTGTCAATTTAAGGGCAATAACTCCTAAAAGACATGGTCGTACATCTTTGACTTAATAACAAGAAATGTAGATCTTGATGTGCTTATTCATATGCAATTTAAATTTTTGAAATATCTTGTATAGTTTTTAAGATATAGGGCTAAAAAGTGAAAAAAATTTAAAAAATCCAGAAAAAGGGCAATAACTCCTACATCAATTGTTGGATCTACTTGAAAATTTCAGAGCAGGTAGATCTTGAGGTGCTGATCACTTAAAATAAGGCACAATGTTGATATCTGTAACCATTTTTGAGTTATTAGCAAAACACTGCAATTTACCCCTATGTTCTATTTTTAGCCATGGCAGCCATATTTTTTGACGAATAAAAAATGCAAACGATAGAATAGTAGCAGATATGCTATTGAATATGTGTGCCAAGTTAAGATGCAGTTGGTCTTATGGTGTAAGACAAGTTAATCTTTGAAATTCAGGGGAAAAGTAATGAAAAATATTAAATTTTGAAGCTTTAAGGGCCATAACTCCTAAAAGACACAATCCTACAGCTTTGACCTCATTACATGAAATGTAGATCTTGATGTGCTTAATCATATGCAATTTAAATTTTTGAAATATCTTGTATAATTTTTAAGATATATGGCTAAATAGGTGAAAATTTTTGAAAAAATCCAGAAAAAGGGCAATAACTCCTACATCAGTTGTTGGATCTTCTTGAAAATTTCAGGGCAGGTAGATCTTGAGATGCTGATCACATACACACGGACTACATTTAACAAAGATGAAATCATAGCCAACCATAGCTCTTTTATGTCCTCTTTCAATATTCCAATGAAAGAGGAACATAAAGAGTTACCATATTTGTACTGGATACCTAAACTTCACAAAAATCCGTACAAAGAAAGGTATATAGCTGGATCTTCATCATGTTCAACTACAGAGCTGTCCGTTCATTTAACTAAAATCTTGTCTGCTGTCAAAGAAGGTCAACAAGCATACTGCGACACTATTTATAATCGTAGTGGAATTAACCATATGTGGATTTTGAAAAACTCAAAAGATTTGTTAGATCATTTTAAATCTAGATCATTTTCTGAGGTTCACTCTTTGAAAACGTTCGATTTTTCAACTTTATACACTACCTTGCCACACGAAAAACTAAAATGTCGCCTGAAAAAACTTCTCGAAAAAGCCTTTTCAAACTCAAGGAATTTTGTTGTTTTGGGTTATAATTCTACATTCTTTTCCAAAACATCTTTCAAAGATAAAATTTGTTACACACTGGAACAAGTTTGCAGTATGCTTGATTTCCTCATTGACAACATATTTGTCACTTTCGGAGGAGAGATTTTTCAACAACAAATCGGCATTCCAATGGGCACAAACTGTGCTCCTCTCCTCGCCGATTTGTTTTTATACTCTTACGGACTGAATTTCTTCAGGGACTCGTAAAGAACAAGAAGATGAAAGAGGCAAGGTCATTTAATCTTACATTCAGATATATTGACGATGTCCTTACTATCAATAACACTTCATTTGGTAGTTGGATTCCTTCAATATATCCTCCGGAATTGGAGATTAAAGAGACCACCGAATCTAATTGCTTCACGTCTTTCTTGGATTTGCACCTCGAATTTGACCCAGGTGGTCATCTCAGTACAAAAATTTACGATAAACGAGACGATTTTAATTTTCAAATAATTAATTTTCCTAATCTACAGAGCAATATACCTAC
Source organism: Arcuatula senhousia (assembly GCA_963971305.1). Lineage (NCBI taxonomy): Eukaryota > Metazoa > Mollusca > Bivalvia > Mytilida > Mytilidae > Arcuatula > Arcuatula senhousia. Next base: position 21,458,034 of record OZ020311.1, read on the forward strand.
TTCTCCTGCATACGGTGTTTATATTTCTCAACTCACACTATGCCATGTTGGTACTCTATGAAATGTTATTTCCCGTGCCGGGTACTGTTATTTCCCCAATTGTGCATCACGTGGTTTTCTTAAATTGATTACCGACACCTAAATTTAAAGATTCTGAAGCAAAACGGTATTGCTAAGCTGTAAAATGGAATGTATATTACTTTTATGAACATTTCAAATCAAACCTTTAAAAAATTGAAAAGTAAAAATGTCTGTGAAAACTTTTATTTGATATTTCTTGCTGGAAAATTAGCACATTAACTGAAATATTTGATTGATTGTCTCTTAAAAACAAATAAAACAATGACCATGCATTAAATCATGAATTAAACCCATCATAAAAATCATTTTTCATCCTTTCTCATGCGTTTTGATATTGACATCAATATTATTTGTGGTGATTTTCAACGATTAGTTGCAGTGGGTAATTTTAAAATTGTACTGTTATTTCGCGTGGTAAATCTGGTATGGTACTGTTATTTCTGGTTAGAAAATTTACTATGGTACTGTTATTTCCTGTAAAAGGGAAACTGTATTTTATGCCCTCGCTTAATTATGAGGATAATATAGTGATAGAAATGTACGTCCGTGACACCTTTGAGTTACACTTTTATATTAACCACTTTATTTGTATATATGAAACATTTAAACAATCTGTGTGACCTTCTGTAGATGCGCATCTCCTTTATCATTTCTATAATTAAGTCTGATAAATATCTTACTCTGTTATTCACAACACCTAATTAACCTCTTAATAAATCTCCATTGGACTTTCAATACTACATGTGGATATGAACCTTAACTTTCTATTTGAATATTTTATCTTGTTAGTTATTTTTTGTTTTTGTTTGTTGTTTTAGGTTGTTGTTTTTATCTTCTTTTTTTCTGGGAAAGGGGGGGGGTAGTATTTATTTGTGATTGGCGGGTCACAGTCTGCTCAAAAGTGCATCCTTAATTTGGTACTTTTTCTAATCTGGTCTGCTTCGAGACTGGTCTACTCAAGGTCCGCTCTAAATATGGTTTGGTCTGAACTCAGGCGGACCAGGCCTACATAGAACAATCTAGACCTAGAGAACCTCTGGTTTACTTTTTAAAGGTGAACTGTTTTGGCTACGAGTCGCAAAATAATGGTCATGTGCATATGAATTGGTCTTCCACCTCACAAAATTAGGTGCACTGTCTAGAATATCTAGTGTTTTTTAGTTCCCTATCGGCGACAGTCGAAAGGCACTATAGGTTTGCACGTCTAGCTGTCCGTCACGCCTCAGTTTTCCGCACTTTTTGTACTAAACCCTTGCAGATAATGAACTGATTTTTTATATGTGAGTCTACCATAACGAGTTACAAATCAAGTTTGCATTTTGATCCGGTTTGCGCATTTTTACGGGTCCTTTGAATTACTGAACAAACTGCACTTTTTTTATTAACACTTTTGTAAATAATAAACGGATCAAGTTTAAGTTTTGTTTCCTTACACTAATTTTTACCAGAGACTGAAATATGACGCCGGTAGGGGGACTATGTATTGATTTGCAATACTCTCAGAATGCTTGTTCAATTGTTCACCATCAATTCTTGCAAAAATTTGAACAAAGTTTTAAGTAATCACATGAAATATCAGTACCAAACCACAGGAAATAACAGTACCTCATGCATATTTGCCACGCGAAATAACAGTACAATTTTAAAATTACCCACTGCAACTAATCGTTGAAAATAACAACAAATAATATCGATGTCGATATCAAAACGCATGAGAAAGAAAGAAAAATGATTTTTATAAAAGGTTTAATTCATGATTTAATGCATGGTCATTGTTTTATTTGTCTTTAAGAGACAATCAATCAAATATTTCAGTTAATGTGCTAATTTTCCAGCAAGAAATATCAAATAAAAGTTAACACAGACATTTGTACTTTTCAATTTTTTAAAGGTTTGATTTGAAATGTTCATAAAAGTAATATGCTTTCCATTTTACAGCTTAGCAATACCGTTTTGATTCAGAATCTTTGAATTTAGGTGTCGGTAATCAATATAAGAAAACCACGTGATGCACAATTTAGGAAATAACAGTACCCGGCACGGGAAATAACATTTCATAGAGTACCAACATGGCATAGTGTGCAACTTATTCGATATGCCAGAGCTTGCACACATTTCACAGATTTTTTGATCAGACACCGGTTTCTTCGTGACCGACTTTTGAAGCAGGGCTATAAGAAAATACGTCTCATACGATCACTAAAAAAATTCTTTCTTCGTTATCAGCCACTAGTAGAAAAGTTCAAAATTGAGTAAAAAGATATGATAGTTAATTGTTTTAATTAGTGTTTGACTGGTGTGCTGTACTGAGATGATCACCTCAATATCCCTATTGTGTCTCACAACTATGTTGTGTTCTATGGTCATTACCGGATCCTAAGATCGCAATGGAAGAGGGAGGTTTGGCGCCATAAAACCTGGTTTAACCCACCATTTCGTTTCAGGACCATTGCGATCCACCAGTTCTCTGGTATGACTGATTCGTTTTTGTCATTTTCTCTGGACTATGAGATTGATCATTCAAGTTCGGTAGTTTTGTTATTACCTTTATTTTACCCTATGCCAGAATTTTGATATCTGTCACCGTTTTTGAGTTATTTGCAAAAAACTGCAATTTACCCCTATTTTCTATTTTTAGCTACAGCAGCCATGTTTTTTTATGAATCAAAAATCCAAACGATAATTTTGAAGCACTCATGCCAATAAACAACTGTACCAAGTTTGGATGCAATTGGACTTATGGTGTCAGAGGAGTTAACGATTGAAAAAGTGAACGGACGACCTTCGGGTCAGGTGAGCTAAAAAGCTTTTTAACTTCAGACGTTTATTTTAAAAAAATAGAAAGATTAACCTTTCCAATGAGATATTATGTGACTGAATTTACTTAATTTTAATTTTGACTTTCGCGGTGGGCTGAAAAAGGGTCTTATCGCAACCCATCCTTTGCTTAATGAACTGAACATTAAAGCAAGCAACAGCTTTTCTCTTTCAGCAATAGTTTTCATTCTGTGGGCAAAAAACATGCAAAATGTTATTTTAAGGGCCGTTATCCTTATAAGGGGTCATCTGAAAACTTTGACTCTATGGAGACTTTTTATGAGCTTAATGAACTTGACATTTAAGCAAGCAACTGCTTTTCTTTATCTGCTAATGGTTTCATTCTATAAGCCAAAAACATGAAAACATATTATTTAAGGGCTGCTATCCCTATAAGGGGTCATCTGACAACTTCGATTCTATGAAGACTTTTGTTGAGCTAATTGAGCTGAACATTTAAGCAAGCAACAGCTTTTCTCTTTCTGCAATAGTTTTCATTCTAAAGGCCAAAACCACTATTTTTCGCTTTAAGGGACTGTTACCCCTATAACATGTATAAGGGGTCATTTGACAACTTCGACTCTATTGAGACTTTTCTATATCTAAATTAGCTGAATGTTAAAGCAAGAAAAAGCTTTTCTCTATCTGCAATAGTTTTCATTCTATAAGCAAAACACTCTATTTTTCACCTTTAAAGGGCCATAACCCCTTTAAAGGTTCAACTGCCAACCTCTCCCCTATGAAGACTTTTGTAGAGCTTAATGAACTGTATGTTAAAGCAAGCAACAGCTTTTCTCTGTCTGCAAAACTTTACATTCTATAGACCAAAAACACTATTTTTCACCTTTGAAGGGCCATAACCCCTTAAAAAGGGTCATCTGACAACTATGACCCTATATGGAAACTTTGTACAGCTAAATAAGCTGAGCATTAAAGCAAGCAACAGTTTTTCTCTTTCAGCAATAGTTTTTATTCTGTAGGCAAAAAACATGTAAAATGTTATTTTAAGGGCCTATAAGGGGTCATCTGACAACTTCAGCCCCATGAAGAGCTTTGTAGAGCTTAATGAGCTGATCATTTAAGCAAGCAACAGCTTTTCTTTATCTGCAATAGTTTTCATTATATATTCAAAAACACGAAAAAAGGCTATTTTTGACCTTTAAAGGGCCATAACCCCTATTAGGGTTCCTTTGACATCTTTGACCCTATGGAAACTTTGTAGAGCTAAATAAGCTGAAAATTTAAGCAAGCAACAGCCTATCTCTTTCAGCAATAGTTTCCATTCATAGGCCAAAAACACTATTTTTCGCCTATAAGGGGCTGTAATCCCTATAAGGGTCATCTGACATCTTTGACCCTATGAAGACTTTTGTAGAGTTAAACGAGCTGAACATTTCAGCAAGCAACAGCTTTTCTCTTTCTGCAATAATTTTTATTCTATAAGCAACAAAAAACTATTTTCAAGTGTCTGTAACTCCTATAAGGGGTCATCAGACAACTTTGACTCAATGAAGACATTAGCAGAGCTTCTGATGCTGAAGCAGTAGCAAGGCATCATATTTCATCTATCTCTTATACCTTTTTATTTACAAGCCAAAATCAGTAGTCTGACCCCCTGTTCTATTCTTAGTAACGGTGGCAATGTTGTTTGGACGGCTGAGTCACCATTTGTGCAATATTGGTAGAGGATTTCCCATAGATGAAGTGTGCAAAGTTTCAAAGCAATCCCTTTAGTCGTTTCGGAGAAGATATTCAAAGAAATGTTTACGACGACGGACGACAACAACGACGGTCGCAAATGATGGCAATAGCTAAAAAGGGGGGGGGAGGATATTGAAAATATTTTATTGGCATGAAAATATGCAATTCCTAAGCTCGTTTGTGATGCAAAACTTTATCATTGGTGTAAATTACCACATCCATATTGATAAAATGTTAAATTTGACTTCTACCTCCAGCAATAGAAGAACACCTTCAAATGGTCCCAATAATGCTTTTTAACGAAAATATCGAAAAGAGATTTCCAGAACGGCATAATGAGTATCATTTGTTATAAGTACCAATATGGTAACTTTAAAATCAATAAAGAAATGGGACAGTTGCACATGACAGCTAATCCCCTCGCCCGTCAATGATTTTAAGTACAAGATATGATAAGTGCTAAATTTGGCCCCCTAATATACCATTTTTTTAAATAATTGAACTGAAGTTAAATTATTCTAGATCAGTTCTTAGATGAACAAGGTATAGAAAAATAACATTAATTTTAATTAATCTTGTTTATTATGTCACAGTGACTTCATCAAATTATGTGAAAATGGCATTTTTGTTAAAAAGTGAAAAAATCATGCAAATTTTGAGTAGTTTTTGGCAAATTTAACTATTAGCCACACAGAGTACCACAAAGATATTTATGTGGTCTGTTTCTATATTGAAAATGATTATCTACATAAATTATTGTAGTGGTACTCTGTGTGGCTCATAGTTAAATTTGCTGAAAACCACTTCAAAATTGCAGGATTTTTTTTACAGTTTTTCACCAAATCACGACTTTTAAGCCACTTTGGGTAATTATTTAAACACCATAATGGATCACTTTAAACAAAATAATGCTGATATAGTAAAGTTTAACTAATTCAAAGTGTATATCACATACTTTTAGCTCATCTTAATAATTTCAAAATTGGGGGGCAAAATTGGGCCCTTATCATATCTAGTCGTTTTCTGCAAGGTATTTCTGCAAGTGATGTTAGAGACTCAACTTAAACTAGTCGAAGCTGGTTACCATCCTTGATGTACGCACTGACCCAGTACCATCTCTCTATCACTTGCAGTTGCTGAGATATGGACTTTAACCAAAACTTTAACCCATGTCATCCATGCGGAAAATGTAGGTCAAGGTGACCTAATTTTGGTATGGATGCTGGTCACCATCCACGATGTACCCACTGACTTAATACCATCTCTCTATCATTGCAGTTGCTGAGATATGGACCTTAACCAAAACTTTAACAAAAGTCATCCATGCGGAAAATGTAGGTCAAAGGTGACCTAATTTTGGTACGGATGCTGGTCATCATCCACGATGTACCCACTCAGCCAATACCATCTCTCCATCACTTGCAGTTGCTGAGATATGGATCTTAACCAAAACTTTAACCCGAGTCATTCATGCAGAAAATATAAGTCAAGGTCACTTAATTTTGGTACGGATGCTGGTTACTATCCAAGATGTACCCACTGAGACAATACCATCTCTCTATCACTTTCAGTTGCTGAGATATGGATCTTAACCAAAACTTTAACCTGAGTCATTCATGCGGAAAATATAAGTCAAGGTCACTTAATTTTGGTACGGATGCTGGTTACTATCCAAGATGTACCCACTGAGACAATACCATCTCTCTATCACTTTCAGTTGCTGAGATATGGACCTTAACCAAAACTTTAACCTGAGTCATTCATGCAGAAAATATAGGTCAAGGTCACTTAATTTTGGTACTGATGCTGACTATCATCAAAGATTTACCAACTGACCAAATATCAACCTTCTATGATGTTTAGTTCTCAAGTTATTGACAAAACATAAAACCATTACGTACGTACAAACGAACGAACCAAACGCTATAGCCCCTCCCCAACTCCGTTGCACTCCGGGATAATTAAAGTTATAACTCTCGAGTCAGCATTTGGTACCATACATGCAAAAATAAGCTTTAATTCCTTAACAATTATTAGGTCTCAAACCAAAAATGCTGGATGTGATATGTTTACATCCTAATTGATACAAAAACACAAAAAAAACAAATTGTTTTAATCATCAAAACTCTAAATTTACGCAACCTAAAAGTTGTTACTGATACTGCACTTTTTGAGTGGCTTGAACTGTTTGCCAATATCGAATATTCTTCAAAAGCCAAAAATTGTACGATGTTTGAAATGTCGTAAATGTATGGAAGTTAATATATGCCAAATTTTAGAAATATGGACGCTGTGCTAACCTGAGTACAGGTGTTGCTTAACTTATGGCGAGGTGTATAGAATATAGAAGGTATAATTGCAACAACCCTAAGTTCATCATTAATTTCTTCCAAAAATGTATTACGGTTATGATACGTAGCAACCGTGCCTGATACGTAGAAGTCAAGAAATCTCTAATAAGTGACGTCTCTTTTTGTTTTTCTCCTCCTTTATATTGAGGTAGCTGGGTTGTTGTAATACTGTACCTTCAAAGGGGATGCATCGGGCGTATTTGATTTTGATGATACTGGTGACTTATTTGGACTCTTTCGTGAAGGTGATAAACTTTTTGGTCCTTGGACTGAAGGAGGGAGCCTATTAGTACCCCATGATGCTCCTCCTGGAGAGTTAGTTTCTTCATTGACATTCAAATCATTCAGGTCTTTTTCATCTAAAATGAAAAAAAATCACTTGATGATGGTCACTCTTCAAATTTTGAAAATCGGTCAAGATTTAAACACTCCTCCAAATTCAATCTGTTTTAAATGCTTTAGAGAAATTCTTAACACAGTGAATGATTTCTTGTTTTTATGACATGGAAATGATTGTACAACTCATAACATGAACCACAAAATTTTCTTTAATAACTACTAGTGTAAGCCAAGATCTTTATCTAATATACATATAGAGAAAAGTATCAGTGTTCATACTTTTTCCTTAGCTTTTAAAACAAGAGGCTCCCAGGATCCCAAATCCCTCACCTGTTATTCAATGATACTTTTAAGCTGGATACTAGTATGTGAAACGGTCTATTTTAACATTCCTATGGGAACAACTCCTTATAAAGAAAGGTCTAACAAATTTCACGCCATTGCATAATTTGTAGATCTTTATGCATTAACCATATGGTATATAAAGGCTACTAACACCAAGGTTCGTGGTTCGATCTTTGTCCGGGGTGAAAAGGATGGGTTGCGAAAAGACCCTTTTTCAGCCCACCGCGAAAGTCAAAATTAAAATTAAGTAAATTCAGTCACATAATATCTCATATGAAAGGTTAATCTTTCTATTTTTTTAAAAATAAACGTCTGAAGTTAAAAAGCTTTTTTTATGTTTTAGTAAATGGTGCTTGAAATGAACCACCACAAATGATTTTAACATTGTGTCTACTGGAAAGTGGCGCAAATGAGTGATATATATCCCTCCCAGAAGTATAGCCTTGCACGCGGAACCAGCTCCATATTTTATTCAAAAAATTATATTACTAAAACACATCTTTTGTGAAAGTTTCAAGCTGGTTCTGCGTGCAAGACATACTGAAATTTCAAAAAGACTATAATTTTTTAATCTGTAATCAGTAGTTAAAAAATGTGCGAAATCTCTCTGTTTTCTTCCTTTTTCTTGAGACAAGCGGTCATTTCAATTTCAAAATTGTTGTTTTAAGTGATGTGTAAATATGATGGACCTTTTATAGAATTGTGATCACTGTCTTCAAGTATATAAGCACAAAATTTCAATTTATTAAAGCCCTACCTAGAAATTTTCTTTAATTTAATATAAACTTTTCTTTCAAAATGGGCCAATTTTGAACCCAATTTTCGAAGCTGTGTTCGTGCAAAAGGATTTAAAAGTAGTCGTTTACAACAGTACAATCATTTTGCTACAAAATAAGGTATAAAGTAACAGGATATGAAATACTTTTTATTTTTCGCCTATAGAGGGGCCAAAATAGGGCCTTATCGCAACCCATCCTTTCATGAACCAATTTTCCGACTCTCTCTTGACACCATTTGCGAGGATGGTCTCAAGGAACGATGCTAGTCCTTCGGAAGGGACGAAAAAAGGTTGTCCCGTGAATGTGGAGAGCAATACTCCAAGCACGTTAAAGACCCATTTGTAGAGTTCGATAAGAGTAGACTCAATGGGGGCCGCTGCAAAGGCCACACTCGCAAACTGCTAGCTGGAGAGGGATTTACATAAGCATTAAGCTTGTTTCCCAATCCAGGATAAATAAATATGTTAAAACTATAGGCTATTTGATTTTTTTCGTATATCTTGTACAGTTTTTAGGATATATGCCTATATAAGTCCAAGAAGCAGAGGTACCAATGGGGTATCCGAATGTCAAAAGTCTGAAAAGGCAGAGACAAAACCAGTAAACACAAACAAGGTCGGGACAAAAACAGACAACATGTAAAACATGGAAACACAAAATAACTGAATATCAATCAACAACGCAAACTCCAGTCGAAACAAGAGTGAACTCAGGTGTTCCGGAAGTTAGCAATTCTTGATTGCTATAGCACACTAGTCGCGTTGCCAATAGTCCATTCAGCGTGTCAAATCCGGTAAAGGAAGACAAAACAAAACCCTATGACAAACCAACATCTGCACTCATGTTAGAGATCGAAAGCCCATTTTTGTCTATAAGTGCATGATGTCTTCCGTAAAATTTCTTGAGTGAAGACAGCAACCGAGGAGCAACATAACCTTGTGTGAGCAATTTTTGCGTCAGACGTGTTGCTATGCTACGGAAATCGATGTAAGTCCCGAACACTCTGGAGTAATGAATCGATTGAGATACATAAACTCCATAAGCTGGAGTGGACGGAATGTTGCTACACAAGAAGGGAAAGTTGACGTTATCACGTTTGTCATAGAGCCTTGTTGAAAGTCTTCCTTGAGAATCAATTTGGAGATGTAGATCTAAATATGAAGCAGACTTCCTAGAATCCGTTGTGTCCTTTATCTCAAGCTCCTGGGGATATATGAAATGGAGAAAGTCACAAAATCGAGAATCGTTTAGCGAAAGGACATCATCAATATAACGGAACGTGAGGCTGAAAAAGAGAGCTGCAAATTTGAAGAACTCAAGAGGTTCCAGGAGCCTGAATCGCTCACCTGGTCTTGATGTCAACCCTATGAAGACTTATGTACATGTATAGCTAAATGAGCTGAATGTTTAGGAAGAAAACGCTTTTCTCTATCTGAAATAGTTTTCATTCTAAAAAAGCAAAAAAACACTATTTTTCACCTTTTAACCTATAAGGGGTTATCTGACAAACTTCGACCCTATGGAGACTTTTGTAGAGCAAAATGAGCTAAAAAATTCAGCAAGAAACAGCTTTTCTCTATCAGCAATAGTTTTCATTCTATAGGCCAAATACATGAAAAAACGTTATTTTTCACCTTTAAGGGGCTGTTACCCCTACATGTATAAGGGGCCATTTGACCTTGTGGAGACTCGTAGAGCTAAATGAGCTGATCATTTAAGCAAGCAACAGCCTTTTCTCTATCTGCAATAGATTTTATTCTTTAGGCCAAAAACACTGCTTGTGGTCTGGTCGATATCCTTGCGCTGGGATGAGTCCTATAGTATCCGGTTGTAGAAACTTGGATCAGCAAACAAGGTTGCAGGTGGATGCTATAGTGATACTCTCTTGGAAAGGGTCGATTGGGGGTTCCGTCTAAGGTGTTCATGAACAGTTGTCGGAAGGTTAAACAGGCTTTCCTCAGGATGTCCACGTCTGTGATGCAGTACTTCAGTAGTTCTTCTTGGAAATCAAAGGGATCGTCTTTGTGGTCTTCGTACCATTTCATGAATGTTTCCCGGTCTTCGGCCTTCATTCCATCGGGGTTGTAGAAACGAATTTCGGGTAGAGTCCCTAGTTGGGCTTTCTGGTTTTCCTTTCTATTAAACAGATGTGGAAAGTATCCTTTGTGGAGTTCTTTGAATCCAAACATTTTCGCGAGATTGGCTAAGGCAGTTGGTAGAAAGTTGAGGGAATTTATCATCCGTATGCTGCAGTTTGGAATCGTTACAGACATGTTCTTGGTACCGTTGGGGATTATCTTGGGCTGAATTCCACGATGAAACAGGTTTTGTAAGACGGGTATTGAATCGTATCCTTTAAAGTTGTGGCAGATAATGTTGGAGTACTCGTTGTTTCCGGAAAATAGCCAGTTGCAAAAGTCATTGTTGGCATTGGGTCCACTAAAGACCAGTTGGTTCAGTCCACAATGCTCACAGCTACTCTCTTCAGTTACCTCCTTCTCCATGCACTTGGTGCATACTTAATGAATCACGCATAAATTGGGTCGATGTTCCTTGGCTCCGCAGGTACTGGCTTTACAGTGTGCACATCTTCCGTCGGTGTCAGGTTGGTATCCCATTTCGCATTCTACGAGGTCGTCTTGTGTGCATTCAAAATCAAAGAAGATGTAGGTTTGTATTTCTGGAGGATCTTCGATAACTATAGGTGTCATGTAACACTGATGGTCTGTATCGCAGTATCGTTTACAGGATGGACAGTACATCTCACCACATACATGGTTGTTTTTCCTTTTTTCCATGTTGACGTACCACAGGCCACATAATCACACCAAAGACTAACGTTACCCAATATTATTATACCACAGGCCAGCATCGAAGCCATACGTACACTTATATTTTTTTTGCTAATGCTAAGATTATTCATTTACATGCCTTTTTCAACAATGCTTTTTTTAAGTATAGGAAACAAAAAAAATAGTACCGGCCCACTTGTGAAAAGACCCAAGTATGAAATAATTAAGACTAAATTAATATTTATTCTTCCTTTGAATAATTTTGTTTATTTATTTATTTATTCATTTATGTACTTATTTATTTATTTCATATGTTGATAAAAGTTAAAACAACATAAAGACCTTGAAATAACACATTCATTATTGGTCTTTACTCTCAGTCTATTTTGTTTTTTGCTAATCCTCAATACACTATATATGACAGCTAGATAATCCTTACTATAATTGTAATTCAATTACCTTTATTATAAATTGGGTAATTTACTTTACGATATCTCATCCCTTGCAATCATTTTAATTGGATTATAGGACAAATTCAATTAGCCATTTAACTTGTAAAAATATTTTAATATTTATTTTATGTCTTATTATTTTCAAAAGTATTTTTGTTTTAACTTTTTAAAACATTGTGTTTTTAAAGCTTTTGGATATTTCATATATATGTTACAGTAAATATATGTAATCAGTAAATACGCGTATTTACTGAAATTTAGTAAATCCGTGAATTTACTAAGGCACCCAGTAAATACGTGTATTTTCTTAAAATGGTCAATAAATACATGAATTTCCTGAAATTTAGAAGAGATTTTACACGTTTTTACTGATGCTTACTTTGGAAGATAAAACTTTGTAGATTATTATTTTCCGTGTCAAATTTCTTATAAAGTTAATACAAAAACAATGTTATTAGCATTTTACTATTCTTCACAAATGTGACATTTTGGTGAATTGTAAATTGTCGCTGTCGATCGTAGGGAAGACAGTTATTGAAATGTCCAATTGACAAACCTAGCTAAGTTGCAATATTGTTTTATCGTTCTTCATATTTTATTTTTGGTTAACAAAACGAAAAGCGGATATAGCAAATTCTTGGTTTTTTTCCATTTTTGGTTTTTAATACGAATACATTTCCGTTTTTCAATTTTTGTTTCTGATTTTACAAAACGGAAAACGAAAATTCTTTTTGTATTTCAATTATCGTTTTTGATTTTGCAAAACGAAAAACAACTTCGTTTTTTGTTTTACAATTTTCGTTTTGATTTTACAAAACAAAAAACAAAAATACTTTTGTTTTTCCATTTTCGTTTTTGATTTTGCAAAACAAAAAACGTATATATGTTTGTATTTCAATTTTTGTTTTTTAATTTGTAAAACGAAAAACGAATACATTTCCGTTTTTCAATTTTTGTTTTTAATTTTACAAAACGGAAATGAAAACACTTTTGTTTTTCAATTTTTTATTTTGATTTTTAAAACAAAACAAGAGGCTCCCAGGAGCCTGAATCGCTCACCTGGTCTTGATGTCAACCCTATGAAGAACTTTGTAGAGCTAAATAAGCTGAACATTAAAGCAAGCAATAGCTTTTCTCTTTCAGCAATAGTTTTCATTGTGTAGGCCAAAAACTTGCAAAATGATATTTTAAGGGTCGTCTGAACACTTTGACTCTTTAAAGACTTTTGTTAAGAGCTTAACTGAACTGAACATTTAAGCAAGCAACCACTTTTCTTTATCTGCTATAGTTATCATTATATAAGCAAAAAACATGAAAACATGTTAATTTAGGGGCTGCAATCCCTATAAGGGGTCATCTGACAACTTCAACCCTATGAATGCTTTTGTAGAACTAAATGAGCTGAAAATTTAAGCAAGCAACAGCTTTACTCTATCTGCTATAGACCAAAAACACTTTTTAACACCTTTAAGGGGCTGCAACCCCTAAAAGGGGTCATCTGACAACTTCAACCCTATGACAACTTTTGTAGAGCTATTTCAGCAAGCAACAGCTTTTCTCTATCTGAAATAGTTTTCATTCTATAGGCCAAAAACTCTATTTTTCACCTTTAAGGGGCTGTTACCCCTATAAGGGGTCATCTGACAACTTCGACCCAGTGACAACTTTTGTAGAGCTAAATGAGCTGAACATTTAAGCAGGCAACAGCTTTTCTCTATCTGCAATAGTTTTTCATTCTATAGGCCAAAAAACTATTTTTTGCCTTTAAGGGGCTGCAATCCCTGTAAGGGGTCATCTGACAACTTCGACCCTATGAAGACTTTTGTAGAGCTAAATGAGCTGAACATTTAAGCAAGCAACAACTTTACTCTATCTGCAATAGTTTTCATTCTATATGCCAAAAACACTATTTTTCGCCTTTAAGGGGCTGTTACCCCTATAAGGGCTCATCTGACAACTTCGACCCTAGGAGACTTTTGTAGAGCTAAATGAGCTGAACATTTTAGCTAGTGACAGCTTTTCTCTATCTGCAATAGTTTTCATTCTGTAAGCCCAAATCATGAAAAAAACGCTATTTTGCACCTTTAAGGGGCTGTAACCCCTATAAGGGATCATCTGACAACTTCAACCAAATGGAGACTTTCGTAGAACTTTTGATGCTGCAACAGTAGGGTGGCATCAGATTTCATCTATCTCTTATACTTTTTGATTTACAAGCCAAAAACAGTAGTCTGACCCCCCCTGGTCTATTTTTAGTAACGGTGGCCATGTTATTGGCGGATCAAAAATCGAAACACAAGTTTGGTGCAGGACACCCTAAGGATTATTCATACCAAGTTTCATTAAATTCTGTTCAGTAGTTTCAGAGCAGAAGATTTTTGAAAATTGTTAACAGACGACGACAGACGACGACGGACGCCAAACGATGGCAGTAGCTCACATGGACCTTCGGTCCAGGTGATCGAAAAACGTATATATGTTCGTATTTCAATTTTTGTTTTTTAATATCTAAAACGAAAATATTAATAGAATAAACTTCCGTTATGAATTTTCCTTTTTGATTTTACAAAACTGAAAACGAAAACACTTTTGTTTTTCAATTTCTGTTTTTGATTTTGCAAAACAAACAAGAGGCTCCCAGGAGCCTGAATCGCTCAGCTGACATATGTACCTGAAGTAAAGGTTATAAGGAAAAATCTATTTAACGTTGAAAGGGTCATAAGACTAATTAGGGGGTCATCTGACAATATGGTGGATCTAAAGGTGCTGTTCACTTTTGTTCTCAATCAAAATCTAAAAATCTGTCACCCTTTTTGAGTTATTTGCAAAAAAATGCAGTTTAACCTAATGTTCTATTTTTAGCCACTGCGGCCATGTTTTACAACCAATCAAATATCCCCACAACAGTTCTATACACCTAATAATAATAAACAATAATACCAAGTTTGGTTCCATTTGGACTTAAAGTGTCAGAGGAGTTAACATTTTCAATATAAGGAAATGCAGTTAAAATGCTCAATTTTGACGTTCCAAGGGCAATAACTCCTCAAAGGAAAGGTCCTACAACGTTGACCCTGTTACAAATTTTGTAGATCTTGATGTGCTTAACAATATGCAATTTAAATTTCTCAAATATCTTGTATAGTTTTCAAGATATTGAGCTAAACAGGTGCAAAATTTGCAAAAAATCCACAAAAAGGGCAATAACTCCTACATGGGTTGTTGGATTTTCTTCAAAATTTCAGAGCTGGTAGATCTTGAGGTGCTGATCCCTTTTGTTCCCAATCAAAATTTTGAAATCTGTCACCGTTTTAGAGTTATTTGCAAAAAACTGCCATTGACCCCTATGTTCTATTTTTAGCCACAGCGGCCATGTTTTACGACCAATCAAAAATCCCCACATTAGTTCTATACACCTTATGCTAATAAACAACTATACCAAGTTTGGTTCCATTTGGACTAAAAGTGTCAGAGGAGTTAACGTTTTCAATTTAATGAGGAAATGCTGTTAAAATGCAAAATAATTACCTTCTAAGGGCAATAACTCCTAAAAGGAAAGGTCCTACAACGTTGACCCTATAAAACATATTTTGTAGATCTTGATGTGCTTAACAATATGCAATTTAAATTTCTCAAATATCTAGTATGGTTTTCAAGATATTGAGCTAAACAGGTGCAAAATTTGCAAAAAATCCACAAAAAGGGCAATTACTCCTACATGGGTTGTTGGATTTTCTTCAAAATTTCAGAGCTGGTAGATCTTGAGGTGCTGATCACTTTTGTTCCCAATCAAAATTTTGAAATCTGTCACCGTTTTAGAGTTATTTGCAAAAAACTGCCATTTACCCCTATGTTCTATTTATAGCCACAGCGGCCATGTTTGATGACCAATCAAAAATTCCCACATCAGTTCTAAACACCTAATGCTAATAAACAACTATACCAAGTTTGGTTCCATTTGGACTTAAAGTGTCAGAGGAGTTAACGTTTTCAATGTAATGAGGAAATGCTGTTAAAATGCTAAATTTTGACGTTCTAAGGGCAATAACTCCTAAAAAGAAAGGTCCTACAACGCTGACCCAGTTACATATTTTGTAGATCTTGATGTGCTTAACAATATGCAATTTAAATTTCTCAAATATCTAGTATAGTTTTCAAGATATTGAGCTAAACAGGTGCAAAATTTGCAAAAAAATCCACAAAAAGGGCAATAACTCCTACATGGGTTGTTGGATTTTCTTCAAAATTTCAGAGCTGGTAGATCTTGAGGTGCTGATCACTTTTGTTCCCAATCAAAATTTTGAAATCTGTCACCGTTTTAGAGTTATTTGCAAAAAACTGCCATTGACCCCTATGTTCTATTTTTAGCCACAGCGGCCATGTTTTACGACCAATCAAAAATTCCCACATCAGTTCTATACACCTAATGCTAATAAACAACTATACCAAGTTTGGTTCCATTTGGACTTACAGTGTCAGAGGAGTTAACGTTTTCAATGTAATGAGGAAATGCTGTTAAAATGCTAAATTTTGACGTTCTCAGGGCAATAACTCCTAAAAGGAAAGGTCCTACAACGTTGACCCTGTTACATATTTTGTAGATCTTGATGTGCTTAACAATATGCAATTTAAATTTCTCAAATATCTAGTATAGTTTTCAAGATATTGAGCTAAACAGGTGCAAAATTTGCAAAAAATCCACAACAAGAGGCTCCCAGGAGCCTGAATTGCTCACCTGGTCTTGATGTCAACCCTATGAAGAACTTTGTAGAGCTGAATAAGCTGAACATTTAAGCAAGCAACAGCTTTTCTTTTTCAGCAATAGTTTCATTCTATAGCCCCAAAACACTATTTTTCCCCTTTAAGGGGCCATTACCCCTGTAAGGAGTCATCTGACAACTACGACCCAATGACAACTTTTGTAGAGCTAATTGAGCTGAACATTTAAGCAAGCAACAGCTTTTTTCTATTTGCAATAGTTTTCATTTTACAGGCCAAACACTTTTTTTCACCTTTAAAGGGCTGTAACCCCTATAAGGGGTCATCTGACAACTACGACCCTATGAAGACTTTTGTAGAGATAAATGAACATTTAAGCAAGAAACAGCTTTTCTCTATATTTCCAAAGTTTTCATTCTGTAGGCCAAAAACACTATTTTTCATCTTTAAGGGGCTGTAACCCCTATAAGGGGTCATCTGACAACTACGTCCCTAAGAAGACTTTGGTAGAGGTAAATGATCTGAACATTTAAGCAAGCAACAGCTTTTCTCAATCTGCAATAGTTTTCATTCTATAGACCAAAAACACTATTTTTGCCTTTAAGGGGCTGTAACCTGAATAAGGGGTCATATGAAAACTTCAACCTTGTGGAGACTTTTGTAGAGCTAAATGAGCTGAACATTTAAGCAAGCAACAGCTTTTCTCAATCTGCAATAGTTTTCATTCAATAGGCCAAAACATTATTTTTTTGCCTTTAAGGGGCTGTAACCCCTATAAGGGGTCATCTGACAACTTCAACCCTATGGAGACTTTTGTAGAGCTTAATGAGCTGAACATTTAAGCAAGCAACAGCTTTTCTCTATCTGCAATAGTTTTCATTTTATAGGCCAAAAACTCTATCTTTTGCCTTTAAGGGGCTGTAACCCCTAAAAGGAGTCATGTGACAACTTTGACCCTATGAAGACTTTTGTAAAGCTAAATGAGCTGAACATTTTAGCAAGCAACAGCTTTTCTCTATCTGCAATAGTTTTCATCCTGTAGGCCAAAAACACTATTTTTTGCCTTTAAGGGGCAGTAACCCCTATAAGGGGTCATGTGACAACTTTGACCCTATGGAGACTTTTGTAGAGCTAAATGGGCTGAACATTTAAGCAAGCAACAGCTTTTCTTTATCTGCAATAGTTTTCATTCTAAAAGCCAAAAACATGAAAAAATGCTGTTTTTCACCTTTAAGGGGCTGTAACCCCTGCCAGGGATCATCTGACAACTTCAACCCTATGGAGACTTTTGTAGAGCTAAATGAGCTAAACATTTAAGCAAGCAACAACTTTTCTCTATCTGTAATAGTTTTTATTCTATAATCCAAAAACATGAAAAAATAATATTTTTTACCTTTAAGGGGCCGTAACTCCTATAAGGGGTCATCTGACAACTACAACTCAATGGAGACTATTGTAGAGCTTTTGATGCTGAAGCAGTAGCGTGACATCAGATTTCATCTATCTGTTATAATTTTTGATTTACAAGCCAAAAACAGTAGTCTGACCCCCCTGGTCTATTTTTAGTAACGGCGGCCATGTTGTTTGGACTGCGGTCACCATTTGTGCAATCTTGGTAGAGGACATCCCATAGATGAAGTGTGCAAAGTTTCAAAGCAATCCCTTCAGTAGTTTCGGAGAAGATTTTCAAAGAAAAGTTCACGACGACGACGGACGACGACAGACGACGACGACGACGACGGACGACGATGGACGCCAAGTGATGGCAATAGCTCACATGGACCTTCGGTCCAGGTGAGCTAAAAAGGGCAATAACTCCTACATGGGTTGTTGGATTTTCTTCAACATTTCAGAGCTGGTAGATCTTGAGGTGCTGATCACTTTTGTTCCCAATCAAAATTTTGAAATCTGTCACCGTTTTAGAGTTATTTGCAAAAAACTGCCATTGACCCCTATGTTCTATTTTTAGCCACAGCCGCCATGTTTTACGACCAATCAAAAATTCCCACATTAGTTCTATACACCTAATGCTAATAAACAACTATACCAAGTTTGGTTCCATTTGGACTAAAAGTGTCAGAGGAGTTAACGTTTTCAATTTAATGAGGAAATGCTGTTAAAATGCAAAATAATTACCTTCTAAGGGCAATAACTCCTAAAAGGAAAGGTCCTACAATGTTGACCCTAAACATATTTTGTAGATCTTGATGTGCTTAACAACATGCAATTTAAATTTCTCAAATATCTAGTATAGTTTTCAAGATATTAAGCTAAACAGGTGCAAAATTTGCAAAAAATCCACAAAAAGGGCAATAACTCCTACATGGGTTGTTGGATTTTCTTCAAAATTTCAGAGCTGGTAGATCTTGAGGTGCTGATCACTTTTGTTACCTATCAAAATTTTGAAATCTGTCACCGTTTTAGAGTTATTTGCAAAAAAACGCCATTGACCCCTATGATCTATTTTTAGCCACAGCGGCCATGTTTTACGACCAATCAAAAATCCCCACATCACTTCTATACACCTAATGCTAAAAAACAACTATACCAAGTTTGGTTCCATTTGGACTAAAAGTGTCAGAGGAGTTAACGTTTTCAATTTAATGAGGAAATGCTGTTAAAATGCAAAATAATTACCTTCTAAGGGCAATAACTCCTAAAAGGAAAGGTCCTACAACGTTGACCCTATAACATATTTTGTAGATCTTGATGTGCTTAACAATATGCAATTTAAATTTCTCAAATATCTAGTATAGTTTTCAAGATATTGAGCTAAACAGGTGCAAAATTTGCAAAAAATCCACAAAAAGGGCAATTACTCCTACATGGGGTGTTGGATTTTCTTCAAAATTTCAGAGCTGGTAGATCTTGAGGTGCTGATCACTTTTGTTCCCAATCAAAATTTTGAAATCTGTCACCGTTTTAGAGTTATTTGCAAAAAACTGCCATTTACCCCTCTGTTCTATTTTTAGCCACAGCCGCCATGTTTTATGACCAATCAAAAATTCTCACATCAGTTCTATACACCTAATGCTAATAAACAACTATACCAAGTTTGGTTCCATTTGGACTAAAAGTGTCAGAGGAGTTAACGTTTTCAATGTAATGAGGAAATGCTGTTAAAATGCTAAATTTTGACGTTCTAAGGGCAATAACTCCCAAAAGGAAAGGTCCTACAATGTTGACCCTGTTACATATTTTGTAGATCTTAATGTGCTTAACAATATGCAATTTAAATTTCTCAAATATCTAATATAGTTTTCAAGATATTGAGCTAAACAGGTGCAAAATTTGCAAAAATCCAAACAAGAGGCTCCCAGGAGCCTGAATTGCTCACCTGACATATGTGCCCGAAGTAAAGGTTATTAGGCAAAATCTTTTTGATGCTGAAAGGGTCATAAGATTAATAAGGGGGTCATCTGACAATATGGTGGATCTTAAGGTGCTGATCACTTTTGTTCTCAATTAAAATCTAAAAATCTGTCACCCTTTTTGAGTTATTAGCAAAAAAATGCAGTTTAACCTAATGTTCTATTTTTAGCCACAGTGGCCATGTTTTACAACCAATCAAAAATCCCCACATCAGTTCTGTAGACCTATTGCTAATAAACAACAATACCAAGTTTGGTTCCAATTGGACTTAAAATGTCAGAGGAGTTAACGTTTTCAATGTAATGCGGAAATGCTTTTTAAATGCTCAATTTTGACGTTTTAAGGGCAATAACTCCTCAAAGGAAAGTTCCTACAACGTTGACCCTGTTACATATTTTGTAGATCTTGATGAGCTTGACAATATGCAATTTAAATTTCTCAAATATCTTGTATAGTTTTCAAGATATTGAGCTAAACAGGTGGAAAATTTGTAAAAATCCACAAAAAGGGCAATAACTCCTACATGGGTTGTTGGATTTTCTTCAAAATTTCAGAGCTGGTAGATCTTGTGGTGCTGATCACTTTTGATCGGATCAAAATTTTAAAATCTGTCACCGTTTTAGAGTTATTTGCAAAAAACTGCAATTTACCCCTATGTTCTATTTTTAGCCACAGCGGCCATGTTTTACGACCAATCAAAAATCCCCACATCAGTTCTATACACCTAATGCTAATAAACAACTATAAAAAGTTTGGTTCCGATTGGACTAAAAGTGTCAGAGGAGTTAACGTTTTTAATGTAATGAGGAAATGCTGTTAAAATGCTCAATTTTGACGTTCAAAGGGCAATAACTCCTAAAAGGAAAGGTCCTACAATGTTGACCCAATTACATATTTTGTAGATCTTGATGTTCTGAACAACATGCAATTTAAATTTCTCAAATATCTAGTACGATTTTCAAGATATTGAACTAAACAGGTGCAAAATTTGCAAAAAATCCACAAAAAGGGCAATAACTCCTACATGGGTAGTTGGATTTTCTTCAAAATTTCAGGGTAGGTAGATCTCGAGGTGCTTATCACTTATACCATATGCCAGAATTTTGATATCTGTAGCCATTTTTGAGTTATTTGCAAAAAACTGCATTTTACCCCTATGTTCTATTTTTAGCCATGGCAGCCATGTTTTACGATGAATCAAAAATCCCCACATCAGTTCTAAGCACGGAATGCTAATGAACAACCATACCAAGTTTGGTTGCAATTGGACTTAAGCTGTCAGAGGAGTTAACCTTTTAAAAAGTTTACGGACGACGGACGGACGACGGACGCCAAGTGATGACAATAGCTCACATGACCCTTCGGGTCAGGTGAGCTAAAAACGAATATATTTTTGTTTTTTGTTTTTCAATTTACGTTTCAATTTTACAAAACGAAAAACGAAAATACTGTTTGTTTTTCAATTTTCGTTTTTGATTTTGAAAAACAAAGAACAAATACATTTTCGTTTTTCAATTTTACGATTTTTTTATCGAAAACGAAAAAACAAACATATTTCCGTTCTTTATTTTTTGTTTTAGATTTTACAAAATGAAAAACAAAAATACTTTTGTTTTCAGTTTTTGTTTTGATTTTACAAAACGAAAATACCTTTGTTAATTCTTCAAACGAAAATTGAATGGACGTCAATATACACAGACCGTTTTAGCCCCCTTTTGACCTTTTATCTAAAACAGAATGGGCCACAAATCCCAAAAATGGTCATATAAAAATATGTGAGAGAAGCAAATAAGGTATTTTAATGTCTAAAGTCCATAAGGGAAAAAGCAAAACTGGTAAACATGAACAAGAACAGGACAAAGAGACACAAAACATGAAGTCACCAAAAAAACCCAACTGAATAGCAATCAACGACGTGAAGTCCTAACGAGAGTGAACTCGGGTGCAACGGAAGAGACATTAAAAATAGGTATAAGGAAAAATATGTCTCATTTTTTCTGACACACTTATTATAAAGTATGATATAAGTGTAAAAATCTGATTAATACCTCACAAATGTAACGCCCTGTAAATGATCATAGATGCTTAAGGTGCTTATGCTTATATTTATCTCCAATTGGGAAAACTCTTAACAGACAGTTTTTACTATGATTAAATTTTTAACCCATATCATCTTTAGATCTAGAGTTTGTTGAATAATCTGTATTGCGAAAGACTGAATGATAGAAATATCTAAAAATGTATACAGCATTGTGCTGGGGTGCACGTTTAACAATAAATAACGTAATAAATACAAAGACTCTTACACTTAGGTTCTAAAATTAAAAGTCCCAAAACTGTGAAAATGGTCAATTTGAAGTATTAAGGTGGTTCAGGAGTATAAAACAGAGCATCTTTTACCGGCATCTTGCAAATATTTAGTCTTGATTTTAATTAAAATGAAATATGGAAAAAGATGCAAAATTTAATTCTTTATCTTATTTTTTAATGAAATTAATATAACATAAATATTTAAAAAGAAATTAAGTTTTTGCTGAAAAGTTCTATTTTCAAGGGAGATAATTAGCGGGAAACTGTGTGACAATTTTTTATATAGAAATGCGTAGGAAAAATTAGTTTTTCTTAATGCTGGCGTCACACTGTCCCGATTTTGACGTATGATGGACACACGGATGTGAAAATTATAACTTTATGCGAAGTTAGTCCCGAACTTGCTAAAAATCAAAATCAAAACCAAAGGGTATACGATTAGAACTGATGGCTTAACAATTTAAAAAGTTGCAAATATGAATAGCTGCGAACCGATTACGAAGTTGTTACGATGTTATTAAATTAGTCGACAATTTGATCTGAATGAGAAACGAAGTTATATGATGGCTGTATGACGTTGTTTTAAGCATACGATGGGTCTACGATGCATCACTACAGGTATACAAAGTATGACATTTTAAAACGCGATTTGCAATAAGATTATATAGTTTAGTCTATATAAATTGCCCTTTGCTACCTCTAATTAGTATGTATGGATAACAAGTTAAAACAAAGGCTCTCCAAGTATACCCCTACTGTTCATTATGTCGATCAGTAAGTAAGAGTAGATGAGACATTTGATCTATCTAAAGACATTATGTAGAGACTGTTAAGATTGAACAGAAAAGATAATGTTACTATATTTTGTTTTGTTAGTGCCTTGTGTGAGATGACCGAAGCACACATAGTCTGAAAACAGTAAGTTTATGTTGTAATTATGTAGAAACATTACACCACAGCATACTTTGTTATTTTATATCGCGTTAGATATGACAACCCTTTTGGCAATAAAGTGTGAAAATTTCGCATGCAGTAGAATTATAGCATGTATAGTTCAGTCTATAACATGTCTGTTGATCTCATTATTGGTATATATAAATGAAAGATAAAACTAGGGTATACCCACACTGTCCCTGATGTCGATCAGTAAAATTAAATAATTCTAAATTTAATATGTAGAGACTGAAGATAAAGAAAAATTATGTTACTTGATTTGTTAAGCTCTGCCAAAGTCTACGAAAGTTACCTGAGTAACCCATTATAACTCCAACGTAATGCATTATTACAAAATAGTATAGCAGGAAAATTTATAAAAGCGCTTAGAACGTGAAAAATGATTTTTAGATTACCAAAATGAGCCCCATGGGCTTTCGTATTTTAGGGCATAAAGTTCAACAATTTTAGCTGTTGTGAACGATTATTGAACAAAGCGCGCCTACCTTACAAAACATAACTTCCTTACCGGTCCCATATTTAAAAGTCCAAAGGGCCTTAAACATTTGAGGACATAAACAGAACGTAAACTTGATCTGTAACCCGTAATGGTGGACTCGCATACAGCACATCTCAACAAGAGGCTCCCAGGAGCCTGAATTGCTCACCTGAACTACACTGATACACATATTTTGTAGGTATTATTGTGCTTAACCATATGCAATTTAAATTTCTGAAATATCTTGTTTAGTTTTCAAGATATAGGGCTTAATAAGTGCAAAATTTGGCATTTATTACGAAAAAGGACAAGAACTCCCACATCAGTAGTCAGAATCTAATTTAAAATTTCAGGACGAGTAGATAGATCTTAATATGCTGATCACTTTTGATTCTTGCACAATTTTGATATCTGATACCATTTTTGAGTTAAAACATGTGTGCAATTTACCCCTATGTTCTATTTTTAGCCATGGCGGTCATGTTTTTTTTACGAATCAAAAATCTAAACAATAGAGTTGTAACATACATTTATATATTAGTAGCGAGCATAGCTCGCAAGCGGACACGAAGTGCCGGCTCGAGCTGAGAGCTCTACGGCATTTGTTTCCGCGAGAAATTTGCTAGTGCTGATTTAGATTTTTTTATGGTCCGGAAAGGGTTATTATTTTTACAGGGCCGAAGTGAATGTTAAAATAATTTATAAGAAAAGAAATAATGCTTAAAAAAATAATAAATTGTGCTTTTTACAAGAAAAAATTATTCTTAAAATAATAAATACACATAAGCTGCTTGTTTCGTCTTGGTTATATGCACGTACGAAACTAACGTGTCTCGAAGCTTAATCGCCCCATACCATCTTGCCCCAAAATAAGCAAATGGAAATATTGGAAATTAAATGATAGCGATAGCCCTGAATGTCGACATTCCGAAAAAGACCAGAACAAAACTAGCAGAAAAAAGAGGAAAACCCAACAAAAATGATGTTAAATGCACCATTTGATTGCATTGATTATGATCATCATTATATAAACAAAACGTAGTCCCTTTTAGCTATGCTCGCATTTAGGCAATGCCTATTCCATATTATGCCATTAAACAAGTGTGCCAAGTTTAGAAAGTGCAAGATGTTTGACAGCTGAATTGGGGGTCGGTTGTACCAGCAATAGCACAACAAACACGGCTACAACACTGTCTAAGGAGGAAATCGTTGACAATCACAAATCTGTCATTTCCTCCTTCGGCCTTTCTGTTGGTGGCAATAATGATGACATTCCATCCCTCTATTGGATTCCTTAATTACATAAAAATCCATACAAACAGCGCTTCATTGCAGGGTCATCCAAATGTACAACTAAGCCTCTTTCAGTTATGTTGACTTCAATACTTATGGCAATAAAATCCGGCCTCCAGAAATATTACGATGGTTGTTATTCTAGAAATGGTGTCAATCAAATGTGGATCCTGAAGAATTCGAAAGAACTGATGGAGATTCTTAACTCTAAATCAGTTTCATCTTGTAACAGCATCAAAACATTCGATTTCTCTACACTTTTCACGTCTATTCCACATGAACAACTGAAATCGCGATTGGCACAGCTGATTAAATGCGTCAGGCGTAGCAAAATTTATTGTCTGGAACTTTGTTGTCATTTGTATTTCAAAAAGAATGGAAAACGCAGGTACAAATATCTAGTAGTCGATTATGCCAAGACTTACTTTATCATCAATGAGTCTAAGAAAAAGAACAAATTTACAGAAGACCAAATAATCGACATGCTCAACTTTCTTATTGACAACATATTTTTTTCAGTTGATGGACTTGTTTTTCAGCATACAATAGGGATTCCAATGGGCATTAATTGTGCACCTTTGCTTGCTGATTTATTTCTTCATTCATATGAAGCAGACTTCTTACAATCTCTTTTAGACAAAAAAGACCGTAGACTGGCTCTCTCTTTCAACCTCACGTTCCGTTGTATTGATGATGACCTTTCGCTAAACAATTCTCGATTTGGTGACTTTCTCCATCTCATATATCCCCAGGAGCTTGAGATAAAGGACACAACGGATTCTAGGAAGTCTGCTTCATATTTAGATCTACATCTCCAAATTGACTCTCAAGGAAGACTTTCAACAAGGCTCTATGACAAACGTGATTACTTCAACTTTCCAATCGTCAACTTTTCCTTCTTGTGTAGCAACATTCTGTCCGCTCCAGCTTATGGAGTTTACGTATCTCAATTGATTTGTTACTCCAGAGCGTTCGGGACTAACATCGATTTCCTTAGCAGAACAACATGTCTGACGCAAAAATTGCTCACACAAGGTTATGTTGCTCCTCGGTTACTGTCTTCACTCAAGACATTTTACAGAAGACATCATTCACTTATAGACAAATATAGGATTTCGATCTCTCAGATGAGTGCAGATGTTGGTTTGTCATAAGGTTTTGGTTTGTCTTCCTTTACCGAATTTGACACGCTGAATGGACCATTGGCAACACGACGGGTGTGCTATAGCAAGCATGAACTGCTTACTCTTCTGGAGCACCTGAGTTCACTCTTGTTTCAACTGGAGTTCGCGTTGTTGGTTGATATTCAGTTATTTTGTGTTTCCATGTTTTACATGTTGTCTGTTTTTGTCCTGTTCTTGTTGGTATTTACTGGTTTTGTCTCTGCTTTTCGGACTTTTGACATTCGGATACCCCATTGGTACCTCTGCTTCTTAGATGCAGTTGGTCTTAGGGTGTCAGACAATTTAATCTTTGAAATTCAGGGGAAAAAAATGAAAAATGGTAAATTTTGTCGCTTTAAGGGAAATTCCTTCTAAAAGAAATGGTCCTACAGCTTTGACTTAATTACATGAAATGTAGATCTTGATGTGCTTAAGGATATGCAGTTAAAGTTTTTGAAATATCTTGTATAGTTTTCAAGAAATAGGGCTAAATAAGTGAAAAATTTTGAAAAAAATCCACAAAACAGGACAATAACTCATAGGAATTTAACTCGTTAAATTGGAGTTTATACATTTGATAATACCCCTATGGTGCCCTTCAGTATCTCCTTATGGGAACCCTCTCTATCTTATTTTTAGAACATGGGTTAACCAATCATATTAAAGAACCGGAGATAAGTAAGTCATTGTTTTAGCTGACCTCGTTAATGGCAGCAGTTTTCCTTGGTTCTGAAATTATTTTGTTTTATTATTACGTTTTTTCATCAACTTATTGACCATTGCAGTTTATATTTGGGATTTAATTTATATTGAGGACTTGTTACGACGCTGTTCTATCGTGCGTATCTCGTTTTGATCGTTCGATCTGCAACAAAAGACTTTGTGATCAAACTTTGCTAGAACGGGTCTATCGTGACCTATATAGATTTATCTAGATATATTGTTATTAAAATCGGGATTTATATCAAAGTATCATATTGAAGGTCAGTCACAATTTCGTTATTTTACTAAATTGACACCATTATGGGTCCTGTACGTCGGCGACGAGGTGATCCTGTTCATTATGACCCAGAACTGTTGGAAAATTGGACGATTGTGCGTTTAAAGGAAGAACTGTCAAAAAAGGGTATTAGAATCCCAGTAAATGCCAGACGTATGACACTGGTTAGACTTTTGAGGGCAGCCGGAGATGAAACGCCCGCCGAATTGCTAGATAGACGCGATAGTGGTGCGCGAAATCTGACACCAGCTACATCACGTGATGATAACAATGAACATGGTGGGCTATCCCATAATGCAATGAGGCTAAATGATAACAATGACAATAGCCGAATTTTGATTGATTTAGTTTCGAAAGTTTCAGCTACTGTGCACTCGTTGCAACAAAATGTGACAGGATTGACAGCAACAGTGAACACGCTCTTGGCCGAGAGATCTCAAACATCAAATAGTCGACCAGAACCGGCGAATGCACCAATGAACGAATCGCGAGCGGCCCAGCCGATTCAGAATACTTTGGATAGCGTCACGGCGAATGACAGGCCATCTTTCACGTTAGAATCAGCATACAGAGCCATGTCAAGACCATCGGCTGCCGCCGGAAGTGCAGAACAGCTGACTAGAAACGCAGTACGAACGAACAGGGGATATGCGGCCGAGTCCCTCCCGTATGTGGAGACTGTTTCCGAAAAATTAAGAAAAAGCATCATTGCAGGTAATGATGTTAATCTGGCAGCACTTTTGATTCCTTACTATGCAGGTTCAGGAATTCAAGAATCAGCAAGTCATTCTAACTATTCTGGGGGTGACAATCAAAACTTAAAATTAGATCACAGGCTTAATAGGTTTTTATCTTTGGCTGAATTTATACAAGCTTTTGGCACTTACAAAAGCGTCATGTGTCAAGCCCATCCACACAGAAGGGAAGAATTGGATGCTTATGAGAGGGATATTGTAGACATGGCTACTCGCTATCCAGGGAGGGGATTTTACGAGTACCATAAACAGTTCTCAGCTCAAGCAGCTGCCCATGCTACTTACAACAACATCCCCATTGACTGGTCTATACGAAACAACACGTTATTTTGTAATATTTTTGCAAACGCACGACCAAATGCTTGCAACAACTGTGGTAGCCCGTTTCACTTTACTGCCTTTTGTAACCAGTCAAGTTTTTCCAGTAGGCAGTCTCAAGGGGCAAGGTCTTTCAACTCTGATCAAGACACTTACGGCAGGGAAAGAGTTTTATTTATGGGTCGTGAAATTTGCAACAATTTCAATGGCCAGAAGGGTTGTGTGAACACTAGGTGTAAGCATGCACATATATGTCTGCTATGTAAGGGAGACCACAATAAAAACATGTGTCAAGTATCAAAAAACGAGGCACAGGGTCCCCAGCGAATAGGGACCCTATCACAGAGAAAGAATTGAATGACATGTTACTTTCAGGGGCAACTACTCCAATCCACATTAATCATTTAGCTTTAGAATTAAGCAACTATCCTGACTTTAATTTCAAAGAGTTTTTATTGTCCGGTTTAACTCATGGTTTTGATACAGGAATTAAGCATTTGCCAGAGTTGCCATTTGAGTGCAAAAATTTGAAATCTGCCTTATCACAACCAGATCATGTAACTGTTTTAATTAATTCTGAAGTTGAGAAAGGGTATTTGTTAGGACCGTTTGACGATATACCGTTCAAAAACTTTCGAATAAATCCAATTGGGGTAGCCGAGGGCAAATATAACAAAAGAAGAGGTTAATAGTGGATCTATCTGCGCCCCATGAGAATGAATTAAATCCAAGTCTGAATGACTTGATTGATAAAGATGAATTTTCACTTTCGTATGTGTCTATTGATGATGCTATTAAAATAATTAAGAAATTAGGTCGAAAAGCATGGCTCATGAAAACAGATATAACTGATGCATTTAAAATTATACCTGTAGCACCAACATTGTGGCCTTTTCAGGGCATTAAATGGAATGAAAAATACTATTTTTTCAGCAAGTTAGTTTTTGGAAGCAGGAGTAGTCCCTCTTTATTTAATAATTTGTCTACAGCTATATGCTGGATTGCGAAAAACAACTACAACATTCAAAATATCTTACATTTGTTGGATGATTTCTTAGTGATAGTTCCTGAACACTATGACGCACAGTTTACTATGAATGTGTTTTTAAACATATTTGAATTATTAGGTATCCCTCTTTCGGCCAAAAAGACAGAGGGACCTACTCATATTCTTGAATACTTAGGAATAATCCTTGATACTGAACTTATGCAGGCCCGCCTTCCCAGTGAAAAACTTAAACGTATACAGGCTATTCTTGAGCATTTTAGTAGTCGTAACACTTGCACAAAGCGGGAACTATTAAGCCTCCTCGGACACTTGAACTTTGCATGTAGAGTCATTTTACCAGGCCGTTCATTTGTGTCACACCTTATTAAGTTATCTACAACTGTCAAGAAGTTACATCATCACGTCAATCTGAAACATTGTAGACCAGATCTTTCTATGTGGGCTAAATTCATGTCAGATTGGAATGGGGTTTCCTTTTTCATCAATGATGACATTACTAATGCGGCTGATATTCAACTCTTTACTGATGCAACACAGACATCCTTTGGGGGTTTTTATATGAACGCTTGGTTTCAAGGGGATTTCCCAGATGTATTAATTCATGAACAAACATCCATGGCATTTTTTTAGCTGTACCCCATTGTAATGGCATGTATTTTATGGGGGCATTGTTGGTGTAAAAAAAGGATTTTATTTCATTGTGATAACTTAGCGACAGTTGAGATTATAAGAAAAGGTCGCTCTAAGATACCAAGTATTATGAAACTTATGCGTAAACTGACGTTCCATTCTGCATGCCATAATTTTGTTATTCATGCATGTCACATCCAGGGTACAAAAAATTGTATTGCTGATTCTATTTCTCGTTATCAGATGACCAGGTTCCGAGCGTTGGCACCGCAAGCAGATTTAACACCAGTCCCATGTTTACCGGCCTCCGACCTGATGATGGATTAAAAGCACAAGTTGATAATCTTTGGGATGCTTCTATAAGTGAGAGTACAAAACGCACATATGATTCAGCTTTGAAATGTTTCAAGTCATTCTTGGTTTTAAATCGGGTTGACTGTCAGACAGGGCTTCCTTTTATTACAGAAGAGCAGCTAATATATTTTGTTACTTATTGCCAAAAGTCTTTGAAACTCAAACACGATACAATTAAATTATATTTAGCAGGAATCCGTTATTTTCATATAAGATCTCACGGTTTTGACCCTATTGAGTCTTCAGCACGTTTACCATATATAATGCGGGGTATTAAAAAGTCACAGTCTAACATCACTAAGACAAGACTGCCCATTACTTATTCAATCTTGAAAGAACTATGTAACTTGCTAAGCAAAGGAGTTTATTCCCCCTTTATTGATTTAATGCTTCAATGTGCCTTCAAATTGGCCTTCTTTGGGTTTTTACGTTGTGGTGAATTTACTTGTCAAAGAAATTCAAATGACAGACATTTGTTAATGCAAGATATATCGGTAGACAGTAGTAGTAAATGGTTCAAAATTAACTTGCGTTTTTCCAAATGAGATCCTTTTGGTCAAGGTGTTACGCTTACCATTTATGAGAACGATTGTCTTAAGCCGGTTGAAACTATGAAAAATTACCTGTCTATGAGAGCCAGTAGTCTACCAGGAGCATTAAGCGCAACACCATTATTTCTTGATAATGAATTCACAAGTGATCCACTAGGAAGAGATACCCTTATTTCTTTTCTAAGACGTTTATTAGATATACTAGGATACGAAAGCAAAAATTATAGTGGTCACTCTTTTAGAAAAGGAGCAGCCACGTCAGCGGCTGCATCTGGTGTCGAAGATCATGTAATTCGTACGCTCGGAAGGTGGTCATCTGATTGCTACATTCGTTACATAAGTACAGATGTAAATGTGTTACAAAAGGCACAAACAGACATGTGTAGAGAGTAGTTAAGTTAGGTTATTGTATCATATTTGTTATTTTATGCCTCACTGTATCTTTAGTTGTGTTAATACTTTTAAATGTTTATTCAACATATGGTTATTTGAATCAATCAATGTATCATCTTTTGGGGGCTTTCACTCACTTCACTTTGTTCATTCATTCATTTTGGAGGCCATAATTACGGGGAATTATTTTAACCCCAAATCGATAATACATCTCTATTCAGTTAACTTCTTTTCTTTAGATTTAGATTTTACATCGTAGGTTATATGTATTATGTCAGTTTAAACAATTATTCTTTATGTCAGTTATGTCGACGTCAGCAGGGGGCTATTTTGCCTGCTGTTGTTCCACTCGGGCAACTTAGTCCTATATCGTGATGTCACCTGAGTTCCTCAGGCTCTAACTAGAAACTTATTTTCGACGTCAGCAGAGGGCTATTTTGCCTGCTGCTGTTCCACTCAGGCAACTTCGTCCTATATCGTGATGTCACCTGAGTTCCTCAGGCTCTAACTAGAAACTTATTTTCGACGTCAGCAGAGGGCTATTTTGCCTGCTGCTGTTCCACTCAGGCAACTTCGTCCTATATCATGATGTCAACTGAGTTCCTCAGTACATGTACAAAAAATCAAACAATCATTTCGATTATGTTTAGGATTTTGAGATCCTCGAAATCTTAAAAAAATTAAGGCTAAAGTTTACATTCAGCTGATTTAAAAAATTATTGTAGTTTTAGATCATTTTGTAGAAGAAGTGAGTAGCCCCCAAAATGCCAAATGATACTTTAAAATTTTATTTTATGTTAGTATACATAATGTAGAATATTTTTACAAGATATATTGATATTACAAATGTATATGTTACAAATTGTGTGTTTGTAGTATATGTTAGAAAAAAAATTAGTATAGTTAATAAATATGTTCATATTGAAGCTATGTATAATTGTACAGGGATGATCCCTCCCTTCTGAATACCTTATGTTCAAATTGGCCGCTGTATCTCTCGGGTGATCCTGACCCGGGGGTGTATCCAGCCTTGACTTGTGACGTTAATATTTATGCAAGTATTCTATTGAGAATTTGGGTATAAGTCATTACAAGTCAAGTGTTGGCAGGGAGGCTGAGAAGAGGTTTAAATTCAGTATCGCATGCCGGCATGCTGGGGGGTCTATGTCCAGAGAAAGATCTACCAATATCCCTTGCTTGAGAACGGGGTTAATGTCATATTGGAGACACATATAAATGGTCAATTATGTGACATATCATGAAACTATACACTAGAGCAACTTATCAAAAGGAGATGTATAAATACATCAGTAGTTGGATCTGTAATAGGGTAGCTATGTGTGAAATAATTATATAACATTTTGGGGTTAAATTTAATACTTTTTCAAATATTTTTTATATGTTTATTTTTTTCATTCTAATCAAAACATTTTAAGTTTTCCATTTTTTTCTTATGTCACAAATCTTTTGAGCAATACTTGTTTGAGTCAACTGTCAAATCAATTAGTACCATGTAGTTTTAATTAGCAGTTTAATTAGCCATAATCTCACTGTACACTGAACTAAATATTTTAACTCAATTTGTTAATTAGTGAAATATGTCACTCAAGCCATTTTGAGTACTTTTTACATTTGGCTTAAATACTGTAACATCACAACATTAGGACACTTTTTAAGTCAGTTAGTTTTAAGTAAGACCTACAGTGAGACATTCAGTTACAATGTAGTGCAGACCACCAGCACATGCTGAACAGGGCACAGCCCTGGTGCCAACAGCTAACAGCCATTTAAAGAAGTAATGCACTTAATCTGCAAAGCAGACGCGACTTCGGGCCCAGCCAAGGTTTCCAGGACTCAGCACCATCTGCCCATGTAACATCAGATCAGCATCATGGTAGTAAGTTCGTACACATGACACCGTGAGGATTCCACACGTGCTATACGGGGCAGCGGTCACAGTCAGACGTTCTGGCTGCTGACAAAGAGTGAGCATCAAACTGAACAAGTCGCCACTTCAGGACATGAACAAGACTGGACCAACCCGCCACCGCAGCAGCATACAACTCAAATTCATTGGACTTTCGAAACTGTGCTAACTTTTATTCTTTGGACTTTTAAATATTTCTTTGGACTTTGAATCAAATTTAATTGTGAAATTCTAAACTTTGGACTTTGTGAAATCTTTAACTTTGAATTATTTTTGTTATTGTTTTTTAATATTGAATTTTGTTTATATAAATTGTTAAAACTTGTTGTTTTGTCTGATATTAGAATGCCACGCCATGCCCGCATTGTCCCGTGGGTCTTTGCACTGCCAAACCTAGCTTCCCCCTAGGGTGGTGCACGGACCACGCGGTGACAGATCTTCTTGAAAATTTCAGGACAGGTAGATCTTGAGTTGCTGAACACTTTTACCCACGCCAGAATTTTGATTTCTGTCACCGTTTTTGAGTAATTTGCAAAAAAAATGCAATTTACCCTTATGTTCTATTTTTAGCTACAGCGGCCATGGTTTTTTTTTCGAATCAAAAATCCAAAGCACCAATGCCAATGAACAACTGCCCCAAGTTTGGTTGCTATTAGACCTATGGTGTCAGAGGAGTTAACGTTTGAAATAGTTAACAGACGACGAATGCCAAGTGATGGCAATAGCTCACATGACCCTTCGGGTGAGATGAGCTAAAAAGCAGTTTAATAAATATAAGGATTTAGAAATAAAGAGTGTGGGAAGCTGAAATTTCAGTGAATTTTCAAAGTTCAAATGGTCCTAACTCCTGTAAAAATTTGTGGACCTGAACGTGTCGTTAACCTGATCTTAAACTTATCATTTTTTTTTTTAACACATAAAACCATTTTATTGCACTAAAGCTGTTATAACTGATACATAGTGTACAGCTTTCCACTATGCACCCCTGTGATGTTAGTTATTAGACTTCCAGGGTTCGTCTAATAAGAAATTAATTAATATCATATAATTAAATTACATATTATACTTATAATTTTCATATTTCATATCTAATATACAGTAGTAGAGATATACCAGATTATTTAAAACGATACTCCAATAATCGAATACTGATCCGGGATACTGACTCCGGTTATTTTCGTTATTGTATAAATATCAAGGGTCGATAATTACATTATAACTGGAAAAAACATGTGCCCAGTTTAATTGCCGATTGATTTATTTTGACTTATGGTAAGAATTCTAGGTTATTTTTTTCACGCATTTATTCCCAATATTACAAATGAGAAAAAAAAAAAACCATCTTCTCTCTTTTTTAAACAAAACAGAAAGGTTTTTCCTTAAAAACTAATAAAAAAAGTTTACAATCTGGTCTACAGTATCTCTCAGTTTTCCCCACAAACACAATGTTTAAATATATGCTTTACAAGTAAGACTTATTACATATACTTAAAGAGAAATAATTAAAGCAAATCTATAATAAACATAACCAAAACTTGGCTAAAGAAATAACGGTATATTTCTGTCTACGTCATTGATCTATAAATAGATCACATGACTTGTACATCTACAGATCTCTTTCTGTCAAATAATACTTAGCTTTTGATATTAATCTATTTTCTGTTTTGTTGACTAAAAGAAATGAAATGATTTCGGATCTAAATGTTGATAAAATTTTGATATTCTTTGTTCTTTTTTCTGACTGAAAATATGACTTATAAATAGAAAAGTACATGATAGTTAAAAAATCATTGATGTCATAATAAGCTTGATCACAAATTTTGTATCCAAAAACCAAAGACTTAATGTTTAATAAATGTTTATCATATCCAAGATATAGCAATAAATCTCTCATTACCACTAAAAAGTCATTAACTGGTTTACAATTAAAAAAGAAATGAAACTTATCATGGTAGACTCACATTCCAAAAATCAGTTTACTATCTATATATATTAAAGGTTTTTTAAAAAGTGCGGAAAACTTATTGTGACAGTAAGACTGCCGGGCTGGACAGGCACACAAACGGGCAGACGGAGTGCAAACCTAGTCCCCTTAGGCTTTTGCAGGTAGCAGACTGATAAAAACTGAAGTAAGATGTTGAAATGTTTAAACCTTTAATTCTGAAATTGAAATTTAAGTATTAAAAGATGTCAACACGCCATACCTGAACTAAACCATAACCGATATTGACTAATAAATGTCCCTATAAGGCACTTTTGACATGTTGATATTTGTTTTTACTTCAGAAATCTTACTGCTTTGACCAGTGAAGTGCTTCCATCTCCATGCCATTACTCTATGCCATTACACTAGTTACCACGGATATACGAATACAGAGCGAGGTCTTCTGGGCGCCGTGTTCCCTTCGCACATCCTTTGGAGAGCTTCTCGTTTCATAAGTACCGCCATCGTAAGATAAATGAAACCGACTACACTTTGAAGACAACACGAAATCAGAAGATGCTTTCAAGAAGATATTACAATAGAAAGGATCATTAAACGAACACAACACGAACAAGGACATTTGCACGAATCTTCGGCTGTTTTTTAACATGTTAAAAAATTTCGGAGGCACTACGAAGTTTACCCCGAAATTTCCACAGAAGGTGCTACGATGAAAAAAGATGGCAACACGAATAGCGCGATCTGGTTACAATCAGTCCTGCTTTTGAAAATATCCATAATCGTGTTTCCATCAGGGTCTAAATCTGGAAAAGAACGTCCGTGATCCCAAGTTTTTTCATGTTTTTTTTTCAAAAGATAGTACATGCGTCTTGTCATTAGTGAAGTAATTAAAATCTGATGGATTTTCTGTTCACAGTGATGCAAAATAACTCTTTTCCCTTTATAATCTATTGAAAAACAGAACTCTATGTCACCATGTTCTGTAGAAAGGTCCTTGACCCCCAATTATTTTTGCATTTTTTCAATGTTCATTTATGAAAGATTAATTCTACAAACCACCCGAACCACCTTAAGTGAAAAAACTCCTACAAGAAGTCATCCCAAAACTTTTGTAGAGCTTTGATGCTGAAGAAGGAGGGTTTCTTCGGATTTTCTGTATCTTTTTTTACTTGAGTTTTAAGCCAAACACTATGGTTACCCCTTCGTTCTGTTTTAGCAACAGCAGCCTTGGTTAATTGGCTTGCATAAAATTAACAAACCTGGTAGAGAATATCATACGACCAAGTGAACAAAGTTTGAAAGTAATACATTCAGTAATTGCAGAGAAGATTTTTGAAGAAAGGTTAACGGATGGATGGAAAACAGACGTATAGTGATGACAATACCTCATATGACCCATAAAATTAAGATTCAACATATCATGCACAATATGAAAAAGCTCAAGTAAGCTTAAAACTTTAAATGTCTATTTAGAACGTACCTTTGTTCAACCATGCATATTTGGTCATAATTTGTCTGTAAAGATCCTGGCCAGCTTCATTAAAAGCGTCTTTACCAAAACTGTAAACTTCTTCTTCAAAACCCTGTAAAAAACTAAAATATTTGAAAAAAAACATTTATTGACCATAGCACAAACTCATGTGAGATCTCATACATGTACTTTCACTTAATTGTTTTTTTTCAATAATTTATAATACATCTCTATAATTATTTATAAATATACAAACTAATATGGTAAAAACCTTCTTTTGATAAGCCTTTATTATTTGTTGCAACAAAAAATAAACATACCATTGGATTAAAACATGTTTTTTCTAGAAACAAGTGTAACATTATTTAATAGAAGTTATAATAAAATTGCAATCGGCCTCTAAACTTTTGAAGCGGACAGTTTTTAAATTAGGTCATGATAGCCATTATCTTCAACAGCAAGACAGAAATGTATTAGGAATTTCCCTGTTTTATCGACCAAAAATATTTTAGAAAGATATTATCTAAATTCCATTAAATAAACTAAACCTCAAGAGACCAGTCGAAAGAACATGCGATTTCGTTTTTTTTTCAGTATCAATTCATAAATGAGATAAAGGTGTCCCGACTCGACCAATAATATTTGAGAAAGTTTGCATCAATGTTATTTATAGATCTTTACCTGCTTAAACGTACGAATTCAACCTTTTCCTTAAATTATTCAAAGGTAGTATCTAGTGGAAATTCGAAAGGAAAACCTTGTGCAAGGTCAACAACACCTTGAGTAACCACTTTGTTGAACATACCCATTAACCTTTTTTTCAAATTTATTAAAGGAAGTATCAAGAGGAAATTCGAAAAGCAAAACCTTGTGCAAGGTCAACAGCACCTGGAGAGATCCTTTGGTATAAATAGGCAATTGAAATTTCACGTGGTCACTTTTATATAATCTGTTCATCAAGGAATTGATACATTTATTCAGGACTGGTTTTATCTGCTTTTTGTTAGGTAAGTGTTTGTCATTATTTCATAGTACACATATGTTTTTATTTGATATACATTTGTGGACAAAAACAACGTTACATCCAAAAATTAATGCCATATATCGGCTTTTGGCACTGATCAAGACCTTTGAAAAAGCCGATATATCGGCTTTCGGCATAGTAAGGGTTAATCGGAAACATAAAAAATGTTGGTCATTTACTTGTTTTATTGTCAAACAAGAGGCTCCCAGGAGCCTGAATCGCTCACCTGGTCTTGATGTCGACCCTATAAAGACTTTTGCAGAGCTAAATGAGCTGAACATTTAAATAAGTAACAGCTTTTCTCTATCTACTATTGTTTTCATTCTGAAGCCCTATAGGCCCAAATTATGAAAAAAACGTTATTTTAGGGACCATAACCCCTATAAGGGGTTCTGACAACTTCCACCCTATGAAAACTTTTGAAGAGCTAAATGACCTGAATGTTTAATCAAGCAACAGCTTTTCTCTATCTGCTGCAATAGTTTTCATCCTATAAGCTAAAAACACTATTTTTCACCTTTAAAGGGCTGTAACCCCTATAAGGGGTCATCTGACAACTTCGGTACTATGAAGACTTTTGTAGAGCATTTATGCCAGCAACATATTTTCTCTATTTCCTATAGTTTTCATTTTATAGGCCAAACACATAAAAAAACATTATTATAGGGGCCGTAACCCCTGTAAGGGGATATGTGACAAATTTGACCCTATTGAGACTTTTGTAGAGCTAAGTGAGCTGAACATTTAAGCAAGCAATACCTTCTGTCTATCTGCTATAGTTTTCATTTTATAGGGCAAAAACATGAAAAAACGTTATTTTAGAGGCCGTAACCTTTTAAGGGGTCATCTGACAACTTTGACCATATGGAGACTTTGTATAGCTAAATGAGCTGAACATTTAAGCAAGCAACAGCTTTTCTCTATCTGCAATAGTTTTCATACTATAGGGCAAAAACATGAAACAAGAGTTGAGGCTAAAGAATGTCTTGCCGGTCGGCGCCATCACAGAGCTCATTGAAGATCTAGCGGGCCTTTGCAAAAGTTAAGGTCAAGGCCATGTGATAGGTGACAGAATTCCATTTAACCATCACAAAAATGTCTGAAGTGTGTTCTAGATACCATAGTTATTGAGAAATAATGAAAAAAGACCAACATTAACTAAGTCATTCAACCATGAAAATGGGGTCAAAGTCACATTACATGGTGACCTCAGTTGTGTATACCATAATTCCCAAATATCAGATGCATAGCCATAATATTATACTTTTCACTTAACTCATTTTCCACCCAAAAATCATCTATGTTCACAAAGCCACTGAACCGTGAAATGGGGTCATGGTCACACAACATGGAGTCAGTTGTGTAGACCAAAACCCGGAATGTCTGTATACCAAATATCAGATGCCTAACTATTATACTTTTAACTTAATTTATTTTCCACAAAAGTTTTAATTGTTCCAAAAAATCTAAGTCGACAGAGTCACTGAACCATGTAAATTGTATCAAGGTCACAGGACATGGTTTCAGTTGCATAGACCATAACTCCAGGTGACTGCACATCAGATATCAGATGCCTAGCTATTATACTTTTCACTTAATTCACTTTCCAAAAAAGTCTTACAAAGAGTTTTTTGGCCCCCAAAATCATCTAAGTCCATATAGTCACTGAACCATGAAAATGGGTCAAGGTCAAAGGGCATGGCACCAGTTGCACACACCATAGCCCTTAATGTATGTATACCAGATATCAGATGCCTAACTATTATACTTTTCACTTAATTCATTTTCCACAAAAGTCTTACAAAAAAGTTTACGCTGTCGTCGCCGCCGCCGGAAAGTAATACCTATGTCTCGCCTTCAGCGACTAAAGTCGCAGGCGAGACAAAAACGTTATTTTTACCTTTAAGGGACTGCAAGGGGTCATCTGACAACTTCGTTCTTATGAAGACTGTTATAGAGCTAAATGAACTGAACATTTAAGCCAGCAACAGCTTTTCTCTATCTTGCTAAGAATAAACTTGCAAAAAAAATTTTCAAAATCGGACCAAAAGTAAAAAAGTTTCGATTTCGGCCCCTAATTACATAACGGAAAAAAGAAGGGGCACAAAATTCAATCAGGCAAATTCTTTTATGGTGAGGAACATCCTTGACAAATTTCATACAAATTGGCTAATTAGGACTAGAGTTATTGAAGGAAAAATTAAATATTTGAATTTTTTGCCCCTTTTGGGCCCCTAATTTCCTAATGAAAAAAGGGGAGACACCCAAAATCAATCCCATCCATCCTTTTATAATAAGGAACATTACTATTAAATTACAAAGCAATTGAATTACTCAAACTGAAGTTATCGTGGCAACAAACAAAGAAATAGCATTTTTGGCCCCTTTTTGGCCCCTAATTTCTAAACGAAAAAAGGGGGGACCCCCAAAATCAATCCCAGCCATCCTCTTAAGGTAAGTAACATCATTATCAAATTTCATATAAATAGGATAACTAGAACTAAAGTTATTGTGGGAACACTAAAGTTAACAGACAACGCAGACAATGACGACGACCACGCAGACGACAGCATCATACCATTATACGTCCGCAATTTTTTGCAGTCGTATAAAAACATGAAAAAACGCTATTTTTCACCTTTAAGGAGCTGTAACCCCTATAAGGGATCATCTGACAACTTCGACCAAATGGACACTTTTGATGCTGAAGCAGTAGGGTGGCATCAGATTTCATCTATTTCTTATACTTTTTGATTTACAAGCCAAAAACAGTAGTCTTACCCCCCTGGTCTATTTTAGTAACGGTGGCCATGTTTTTTGACAGATCAAAAATCGAAACACAAGTTTGGTGCAGGACACCCTTAGGACCACTCACACCAAGTTTCATAAAATTCTGTTCAGTAGTTTCAGAGGAGAAGATTTTTGTAAATTGTTAACAGATGACGACAGACGACGACGGATGCCAAGTGATGGCAATAGCTCACATGGTCCAGGTGAGCTAAAAAACGTTATTTTAGGGGCCGTCACCCCTTTAAGGGGTTTTCTGACAACTTTAATCCTATAAAGACTTTTGAAAAGCTAAATAAAATGAACATTTAAGCAAGCAACAGCTTTTCTTTATCTGCTAAAATTTTCATTCTATAGGCCAACAAGAGGCTCCCAGGAGCCTAAATCGCTCACCTTGTCTTGATGTCAACCCTATATTTTGTAGAGCTAAATGAGCTGAACATTTAAGCAAGCAAAAGTTTTTCTTTATCTACTATAGTTTTCATTCTATAGGCCAAAAACACGAAAATCCGTTATTTTAGGGGCCATACCCCCTATAAGGAGTCATCTGACAACTTTGACCCTATGGAGACTTTTATAGAGCTTTATGCACTGAACATTTTAAGTGTAAGTTCGTGATTTTTTCAAAATTTGTACATTGAAAGACTATCATATAAAAATAACTTTGGTGAAATTTCTAGCGCTCAAATATGCATAGTTTGGATAAAATTGGGTTTTGAAAGTAAAAAAAATCTATCAATGGAGGGTCATGTGATTTGTACTAGATGGCGCTGCTCAAAGCCAATACACAGACTGAATGTTACATCCTATACCCATGTGGTATTTACCGATGTGTACCACAACGGACAATTTAAAATAATTTAAATTAAGTCGGGAATGATAAAATAAAAGTCCGTCTAATGATTGATTGTGAAAAGTTTTAAAATATTACCAATCGTAAAGTTCAGAATTAATTCGTTGAAAAATATAGATTTTTTAAAATAATTTTTTAGATTCGTCGTACAGATATTTTAGGAAAATATATTTCAATTTTCAGTATGCAGAATTGCCTTATACCATTTCTTTTATACACCCTGTTTAAAATTCATGGTTCCCTGACACCCTACTGGAATTAGCTACCTTGCATGATTCGTTTGAAGTGATATTATGCTAATTAGTTCTTCCGTGCAAACCTTCGCACCACAGGGGCTTACTTATCGTTTTCTGTGTATAAGATTTTATTCCCTTCTACAAACCACTGGCACAACAGGGGTTTACCTGCCGTTTCCTGTGTTTGTTTAGTACCCCTGTGCAAACTATCGGCACCACAGGGGTTTTAAATTGTTTCCTATGTATTAGAAGTTGACATTTACCTAGTTGGAATGTGTTCTAGAACACTTTCTTTTAACGAAAATCAACCCCTTTGGTCCGCCAGTGTCATTTGAACATTAAAGTGCGAAAATGTTAATAAAATACCCTTTCTAATTAAAAACATATAAAAACAATAAACTGTAGGAATCTTTTTTTTTGTCTTGCAAATAATTATGTAGCTAATTAATTGTTTTTCCAACACTTCAAAAATGAAAAAGTGGGAACTAAAACTCCTTAAACACATTTTTAATTTGGGTATTACGCAAACCATGCACAAACACGATGTGGCACCATGCTATGGCTGATTGATAATTGTAAAGGTAAGGTAGTCAATGGAGAGTGAACAGGTGATATTGACACCTGCTGATTAATTATACCATATACTAATTAAGAAATGATTAAAAGATGTGCCGGTCCAAATTCTTAAAATCGAGCTGTGGTGTGTGTGTCTAAAGCGGATTGATTGGAGGAGCACCTAAATTGATCTATCTGTCAATCATACCTGTAATTAACCACCAGGGCGTGGCTTATTGAGGGGTGACAGATCGTCCGAAAGGTTAATGATATTAATTGACACCTGTGTATTCATCAAGAACTTAATTTATTGTCTTAAATATTTGAAAAAAGGATTGAAAACAAATGCTACTGTGTCAATAAATTTTTCAGATTATTTACTATTTGGAATTATAATTAAATATTTTAAAACAATTTTTAAAAAAATATTTGCTTGCTATTTCGATAAAAAAAAACACGCATGGATTAAGAAAATTATTAATGCCAAATTATTTATATTCCAAATCATTATTATGATCGACAACATCGGTCTTTTGTTACAAATATCGTCAATTGGTTAATGTATTTATCATTGGAGATGTGACGTCACATCTCCAATTGAGCTATCCCATAATTCA
The DNA here is from genome assembly GCA_963971305.1 of Arcuatula senhousia. Classification (NCBI taxonomy): domain Eukaryota; kingdom Metazoa; phylum Mollusca; class Bivalvia; order Mytilida; family Mytilidae; genus Arcuatula; species Arcuatula senhousia. The sequence continues at coordinate 21,500,405 of OZ020311.1, forward strand.
TCATTGTTCATAGCATGGCCGCGCCCATATGCTCTTGTGTATTGGAATAAAATTACGAATATCTTTCTTAATATATCGTTTTCATTGCCCAAACCCGGCATGATGCCTACTCTCATTATAATAAATGAAATAAACTAATAACTCAAAAATCGCGAACTTACACTTTAAGCAAGCAACAGCTTTTCTCTATCTGCAATAATTTTCAATGTAAAGGCCAAAAACATGAAAAAGGTTATTTTAGGGGCCGTAACCCCTATTAAAGGTCATCTGACAACTTCGATCCTATTGAGACTTTTGTAGAGCTAAATAAACTGAACATTTTTAGCAATCAACAGCTTTTCTCTATCTGCTATGGTTTTCATTCTATAGGCCAAAAACATGAAAAAGGTTATTTTAGGGACCATAACCCCTATAAAGGGTCACCTGACAACTTCAATCCTATAGTGGCTTTTGTAGAGCTAAATGAACTGAACATTTAAGCAAGCAACAGCTTTTCTCTATCTGCTATAGTTTTCTTTTTATAGGCCAAAAACATGAAAAAACATCATTTTAGGGGCCGTAACCCCTGTAAGAGGTCATCTGACAACTTTGACCCTATGGAGACATTTGTACAGCTAAATTAGCTGAACATTTAAGCAAGCAACAGCTTCTCTCTATCTGCAATAGTTTTCATTCCATAGGCCAAAAACATTATTCAGGGACCGTAACCGCTTTAAGGGGTCATCTGACAACTTTGACCCTATGGAGACTTTTGTAGAGCTAAATGAGCTGAACATTTAAGGAAGCAACAGCTTTTCTCTATCTGCAATAGTTTTCATACTATAGGGCAAAAACATAAAAAAACACGCTATTTTACCTTTAAGGGGTCATCTGACAACTTGGACCAAATGGAGACTTTTGTAGAACTTTTGATGCTGAATCAGTAGGACGGCATCAGATTTCATCTATCTCTTATATTTTTTTATTTACAAGCCAAAAACAGTAGGCTGACCCCCCCTGGTCTATTTTTAGCAACGGCGGCCATGTTTTTCGACGAATCAAGGATCCCCACATCAGTTCTGTGGGGGATACCCGAAAGTACCACCAGACCAAATTTGGTTTGAATCTGTGCAGCCGTTTCAGAGGAGAAGAAGTTTGAAGAAAAGTTAACGACGAAGACGACGACGGACGCCAAGTGATGGCAATAGCTTAGCTGGCCTTTGGCCAGGTGAGCTAAAAACATGAAAAAATGTTATCTTGGGGGCCGTTACCCCTATAACCCCTATATCATCTGACAACTTCAACCCTAAGAAAACTTTTGTAGAGCTAAATGAGCTGAACATTTAAGCAAACAACAACTTTTCTCTATCTGTAATATTTATTCTATAAGCCAAAAACTTGAAAAAATGCTATTTTTCACCTTTAAGGGACAGTAACTCCTATAAGGGGTCATCTGACAACTTCGACTCAAAAGAGACATTATTAGAGCTTTTGATGCTAGAGCAATAGCGTTCATCAGATTTCATCTTTCTCTTTGTGCTTAACCATATAAATTTCTGAAATATCTCATAAAGTTTTCAAGATATAGGGCTTAATAAGTGCAAAATTTGGCAAAAATTACGAAAAAGGGCAATCACTCCCACATCAGCAGTGATTTTTTTTTTCTCAAAATTTCAGGACAGGTAGATATATTAATATGCTGATCACTTTCGATTCTTGTACAATTTTGATATCTGAAACCATAATTGAGTAATTAGCAAAAAAACTGCAATTTATCCCTATGTTCTATTTTTAGCCATGGCTGTCATGTTTTTTGACAAATCGAAAATCTGCACGATAAAGTTGTAGCATACATGCTATTAAACAAGTGTGCAAAGTTAAGATGCAGTTAGCCTTACAGTGTCAGACAAGTTAATCTCTAAAATTAAGGGGAAAAGTACTGAAAAATGGTACATTTTGTTGCTTGAAGGGCAATAACTCCTTAAAGAAATGGTCCTACAGCTTTGACTTATTACATGAAATGTAGATCTTGATGTGCATAATCATATGCAATTTGAATTTGTGAATATCTTGTATAGTTTTCAAGATATAGGGCTAAATAAGTGAAAAATTTTGAAAAAATCCAGAAAAAGGGCAATAACTCCTACATCAAATTTTGGATCTTCTTAAAAATTACAGGACTGGTAGATCTTGAGGTGCTGATCACTTTTACTCAGTCAGAATTTTGATATCTGTCACCGTTTTTGAGTTATTTGCAAAAAAACTGCAATTTACCCCTATGTTCTATTTTTAGCCTCAGCGACCATGTTTTACGCCCAATCAAAAATCCCCACATCAGTTCAATACACCTAATGCTAATAAACAACTATACCAAGTTTGGTTCAAATTGGACTGAAGTGTCAAAAGAGTTAACGTTTTCAATGTAATGAGAAAAAGCTGTTAAAATGCTCAATGTTGACGTTCTAAGGGCAATAACTCCTAAAAGGAAAGGTCCTACCATGTTGACCCTTTACATAATTTGTAGATCTTGATGTGCTTAACAATATGCAATTTAAATTTCTCAAATATCTTGTATAGTTTTCAGCTAAACAGATGGAAAATTACCAAAAATCCACAAAAAGGGCAATAACTCCTACATGGGTTGTTGGATTTTATTTAAAATTTCAGGGTAGGTAGATCTTGAGGTGTTGATCACTTTTACCAAGCCAGAATCTTGATTTATGTAGCTGTTATGTAGCCGTTTTTTAGTTATTTGCAAAAAACTGTACTTTACCCCTATGTTCTATTTTTAGCCACGGTGGCCATGTTTTACGACTAATCAAAAATCCCCACATCAGTTCTAAGAACCTAATGCTAATGAACAACCATACCAAGTTTGGTTTCAATTGGACTTATGGTGTCAGAGGAGTTAACGTTTTAAAAGTTTACGGACGACAGACGACGGACGCCAAGTGATGACATTAGCTCACCTGACCCGAAGGGAAAAGCTATTAAACACCTTTAAAGGGCCATAACCCCTATAACAGATTATCTGACAAATTGGACCCAATAAAGGTAATAACAAAATTACCAAACTTGGAGGATCAATCTCAGTGTCCAAGAGAAAAGACAAAACATGGAAGACACACCTGAATAGTTATAGATCGCAATGGTCCTGACTTGGTACAGGCTTTTCAAATGAAATGGTGGGTTAAATCAATTTTATGGCGCGTCAAACCTACCTTTTCCATTGCGATCTTATGGACGGGTAGTAACACACACCTCAACACAGTTGTGAAAACATAATAGGGATAATTAGATGATCATCTCAGTACAACAATATGCAAAACACTAATCAAAACAATCACTAACCAAAACGTTGAACTGAATTTTGAATTTTTCCACCAGTGGCTGATATCGAAGGAAGATTTTTTTAGCATTTTCTTGTAATCTTGGTCTAAGAGTCGGTCACGGAGACAGCGGTGTCATATCAAAAAATCAGAAAAAATTGTACTAGCCCTGGCATATCGAATAAGTTGTGAAATATAAACACCGTAAGCAGGTGAGGTAGGTATGTTGCTTTCAAGGTTTGGGAAATTAATAATTTGAATATTAAAGTTTTTCTCTTTTATAGTAAATTTTTGTACTGAGATGACCATCCTTGTCATGATCGAGATGCAAATCCAAGAACGATGTGAAGCAATTTGATTCCGTGGTTTCCTTAATCTCTAACTCTGGAGGATATATTTAACGAATCAATCTACCAAACGAAGCGTTATTTACAGAGAGGACCTCGTCGATATATCTGAAAGTGAGATTAAAGGACCTTGCCTCTTTCATCTTCTTTTCTTTACGAGTTTTTGAAGAAATTCAGTCTCGTAACAGTATAAAAACAAATCGGCCAGGAGAGGAGCATAATTTATGCCCATTGGAATGCAAATTTGTTGTTGAAAAATTTCTCCTCCAAAACGCACAATGATCTAAAGGTTTAAGCAAGCAACAGCTTTTCTGTATCTGCTAAAGATTTTATTCTATTGATCAAAAACATGAAAAATGCTATTTTTTCATCTTTAAAGGGCTTTGACCTCTATTAGGGTCATCTGACAACTTGACCCAATGGAGACTTTTGTAAAGCTCAATGAGCTGAACATTTAAGCAAGCAAAATCTTTTTCTATGTGCAATTGTTTTCATTCAATAAAGCAAAAAGTTGAAAAACGCTATTTTTGAACTGTAGAGGGCCATTACCCCTATAAGGGGTCATCTGACAACTCTGACCCAATGGAGACTTTTGAAAAGCTTAATGAGCTGAATATTTAAGCAAACAACAGTTTTTCTCTATCTGCAATAGTTTTCATTCTATAGGGAAAAGACACTATATTTGACCTGTTAAGGACCATAACCCCTATAAGAGGTCACCTAACAAATTTGGCCCAATGAAGACTTTTGTAGAGCTGAAGCTTCTGTAGGGCAAAAATATGAAAAAACATGGGTTTTTTTACCTTAAAAGGGCCATAACACCTATAAGGGGTAATCTGACAACTTCAACTCAATGGAGACTTTTGTAGAGCTTTTGATTGTGGAGGAGGATTTTAGGTTGCTTCAGATTTTCTCTATTATCCTTTTTGATTTATAAGCCAAAAACTAGCTAGGGTCTGACTCCTCTGTTTTGTTCTATTTTTTAGCAATGGCGGTAATGTTTTTTTGTTGGCAGTCTTCATTTGTGCAATTTTGTTAGAGGTAATCCCATAGATGAAAAGATGCAAAATTTCAAAGCAATCCCATCAGTAGTTTCAGAGGAGCAGATTTTCAAAGAAAAGTTAACGACGGACGACAACGACGACGGACGCCAAGTGATGGCAATAACTCACCTGATAGACGATAATGAGATGTGGAATAAGTGTACGCAACACAACAAACATAAACAAACAGCAATTCAAAAAATCACAACGGAAAACAGCAAGCAGTCTTCAACATGACCATAGGTCACTGCTTACCGTCTCACATTGGCCCAAGACTTATAATACAATACAAAAGTTTCAAAACCAATCCCTAAATCATCAACGAAAGACCCAATTCTTGACATAAAACAGTTAACACAGAATGACAAGGGCTTTGGCAAAGTTTCCTGGCTTAGGACAAGCACATATAAAATGTGGTGGGGTTAAACTAGTTTTTTGGATCCAACCTTCCCCCTATTGATAAGCTTGCACAAAGCATACATATAAAACACACTGTAAAACTCAATCGACAAAAGTTCAATTCAACAAGAGAGAACCTAAGACAAAATACTGTACGAAAACAACAAGACGAGGAGGAACTCTCTTGAGAACACTCGAAGTTACTGACAACTAGCTAAGAAACATTTATCGATTAATGTAAAAGAATCAAATACATCAGTCCTAAATCCGACACCCCACGTCAAAACAATGAATGATTTAGAGTTGTATCATCACAACCGACATGAACAGCTAATAATGGCATTTTGTATTGTTCTGGCTATTTGTTTTAATATTCAAGTAAATAACACTACTGGACAGCACATGCAATGCTTTTAAAGTTTAAAAAAATGTAAAATTGAAAGCTGTACAACACATTTTTACTTGATATCAACGCTAATAAAAAGCTTCGCAGAGCGCAGCATGATACGACTGCAACACGTTGAACCCTGTACCTTTTAGGCCCAATATGGATAGTCAATTGCTCTGGACACATGCAGCCCATGGTGGACTGACAAACATTTTTGACACATGCCTTCTTTGGTGGACTTTCCACCCACATTTTACAAGGAATTCATTTGATCTTAACTATTTTGAATGCAAATGGGAAAAAAATATACTTGCAATATCATATTTATAACATTTCAATATCCCTGCTCAATCTTATATTAAGAAATAGACCCTATTCTTGGTTAATCTATTATCATTGATGTTTTTTACGCAATAAAAAAGTTTCAATTTTTGCATCTTTTGGCCCTAATTACGCAATAGGGGGAAAAAGGGGGGTCGCAAAAATTAATTTTCAATTTTGTATCTGTTATTCGACAAGAACAAATATGCAATAAAAATTTTCAAAATCGACCACAAATAAAAATGTTTCAATTTTGGCCCCTTTTGGCACCTAACTACATAATGGGGAAAAAAGTGTTAACCTTGTGTTTATTATTGTATATATATTTTCAGGTAATTATCACTTGGTGGGTTTAGTTTAGATTTACTAGTAAAGATATTACAAGCTCTAGTTTTTGTATTGAACATTGGCAGCAGAGTCCTCTGAAGATGGCCACGGGACAGAACTACAAAAACCCACCAAGTCTTAGCAGTGACAAGACATATCAACAGTGGAAGTCAGAAGTTAAACTTTGGGAGTTGGTAACAGATCTGGACAAGAAGAAGAGAGGTCTTGCATTAGCCTTGTCGTTGGAAGGAAATGCCAGGGAAGTAGCCGTAGATATAAGTTCAGATGACTTAAATGCAGATGATGGTGTAAATAAGCTAGTTACTGCCTTGGATAATCTTTTTGAGAAAGATAAAGTAGATCAGGCATATTCAGCTTACACCGTATTTGATAAATTTTATAGAACTGACGGCATGGCTATGTCTAACTACATCATTCAATTTGAACAAAATTATACAAAATGCAAGAAACATGATATGGTATTACCTGATGCAATTTTAGCCTTCAAGTTACTTGATAATGCAAGTTTAGATAGAAATAGTAGACAAATGGCTTTGACTGCATGTGCAGACCTAAAGTTTGACACTATGAAATCTGCCTTAAATAGAATATTTGCATCATGTGCTAATGACAATGAGAACGTTGTTAAGGAAGAATCAGCCTTTCTCAGTGAACGTGTGTCAGAAAGAGGCAGAGGTTATAAAAGAACATTTCCAAAGCACCGAGGTGGACGGTCTGGAAATCAGAGTAAAGTGCAAGGGAAATTGAATCCAATGATAAAGGGCAGTGTTTCTCGTTGTAGGATTTGTGATTCCAAACTTCACTGGGTTAAAGATTGTCCTCATAAGGATACTGATGTGTATTTAGCAGAAAATGACACTTCAGAAGAAACAGTTAACATCACTTTGTTTACATCAACTCCAGAGGAGTTACAGCCCCTTTCTGTATTTGTTGCAGAAGCATACAATGCAGCAGTTATTGACACTGCTTGTACTAAAACTGTGTGTGGTTCAAAATGGTTACACAGATTTATTGATTCTGGCTGTGATAAAGTAACTTACTCTGAAAGTAAGCGTCCATTCAAATTTGGTGATGGTAAAACAGTTTATTCATACCAAAAGGTAAAGATTCCTGCTAAAATAGGATCTGTCAGATGTATGATTGACTCTGAAGTTGTTGACTGTGAAATTCCACTGCTACTTAGCAAACCTTCTTTAAAGAGAGCAAACACGGTTCTAGATTTGAAAAATGACAAAGTGTTGATGTTTGGAAAACCAGTTGAAGTCAATCTAACATCAAGTGGTCACTATTGTGTGAACATCAGAGACAATGATTTCAACAACAGAAATGAAGATGAACATGATGAATATGAAGAAGTTCTTGTTATCAAGTCAGGTTGCTCAGAAAAGAAAAAGAGAGAAATTGTGCTAAAGTTGCACAAACAGTTTGGTCATGCTTCTGCTGATAGGCTGAAATCACTTCTACAAAGTTCTGGTGAAATGGGATCAGATGTTAAATCCATTGTGGATGATGTTTGTTCTAAATGTGTGATATGCCATCAACACAAACGCCCTAATGCTAAACCCATTGTAGCATTTTCACTTGCTAGTGATTTCAACCAAATAGTAGCAATGGACTTACATGAGATAGATCATAACCTGTACTATTTGCACATTATTGACCTCTTCAGCAGATTAAGTGCAGCTGCCATTATAAGACGTAAAGATCCTCATGTGATTGTTGACAAGTTCATGCAAGTATGGGTCAGTGTTTATGGAGCTCCTGATATTGGTGTGTACACAGATAATGGCGGTGAATTTACCTCACAGATCTTTCATGAGATGGCTGAGAGTCTTAATATGACTGTTAAAACAACTGCAGCCTATAGTCCATGGTCAAATGGTGTTGTTGAGCGTCATAATGCAACCCTAACTGAAACACTCTGCAAAATTAAAGAGGACTCCAATCTTTCTTGGGAAACTGCCTTAAGCTGGGCCGTGAATGCTAAAAATAGCCTTCTTAGTGTATGTGGATACAGTCCTTACCAACTTGTGTTTGGAAGAAATCCTAATTTACCCTCGGTACTTGTCAACAAACCTCCTGCATTAGAAGATCAAAATATGAGCACAGTAATGGGAAAACATCTGGTTGGGTTACATCAAGCAAGAAAAGCATTCATAGCAGCTGAGTCATCTGAAAAGGTTAAAAGAGCATTACGAAAGCAAATTAGACCATCTGGAGACACATTTGAGAATGGAGAAAAGGTGTATTTTCTTCGTGATAATCAGTGGAAAGGACCAGGATGGGTTATTGGACAAGATAATGTAGTTGTATTCATCAGGTATGGAAGTTCATATGTTCGAGTTCATCAGTCTAGAGTGCTGAAAGAAGTTGAGGCAAGTAGGAAAACTCAGACATTGTCAAAACAACAAAAGCAAAATGGACATTCAAATCAGTATGATAAGCCTGCACACGAGAAAGATGTTAATGTTGCTAAAAGAAGTGAGCCTGCACAAGTGAAAGATGGTAGGGTTGCTAGGAATAAACCAACTTATCACACAAATTATGAAAGTGAAGACGAAAGTTCACATAGAGAAGAGCAGGATGACATATCTAATGCAGATAGTGGTGAAGATGATGGAAGGGTAGGAGATACTGATACAGACAGTGAAAGTAATGTTGGTGATGAGTCAAGAGATGAGAATATACCTGAAATACCAAGTACTAGTGGTATAAGCAATAGAAACCAAAAAGAAAATAACACTGATTCTACTTTGAACTCCTTAAAGAAAGACCAGGCTATCACATTTAGAATTCCAGGTGAAGATGTAGATCGACAAGCTACAATTCTAGGCAGAGCAGGGAAAGCTTCTACAAATAAAAGACACTGGTATAATGTGGAATATAGTAAACCAGATGAGGTGTCTGGAGATCAGGGCTCAATAGATTTAAGTAATGTCCAACACTTAAACATTTGCAGGCCTGAACAGAATCATGATGAAAGTGTTCTCATTAATGACATTGATTTTGGTGAGGCTAAACACTCAGAATTGGAAAACTGGAGAAAGCTTGATGTCTTTGAGGAAGTTGATGATATAGGACAGCAATGCATTTCAACTCGTTGGGTTTGTACACTTAAAGAAAGTGATGGAAAAGTACATCAGAAAGCCAGGTTAGTTGCCAAGGGATTTGAAGAGGCTTGTTTAGATGAAATTTCGAAGAACTCCCCAACTTGTGATAAGCAGTCCCTTAGATTGATTCTATCAATTATAGCAACTAAGAAATGGAGAATTAATTCTGTGGACATTAAAACTGCATTTTTGCAAGGAGAGAGAATGCATAGAGAAGTATATCTAAGACCTCCAAAGGAAGCTAATGCTGAAAACAAAGTGTGGAAGCTAAACAAATGTGTGTATGGTCTTGCAGATGCATCACTAAAGTGGTATCAGAAAGTTAAGACAACAATGTTAGAATGTGGAGGAACTATGTCAAGAGTGGATCCAAGTGTATTCTATTGGCGTACTAGCAAGGGACTGTCAGGAATACTGTCTATTCATGTTGATGATTTCCTTTGGGCAGGTTCCAAATGGTTTGAACAAAACGTTGTTCAAAAGTTGCGAGAAGCTTTTAATATTGGGAATATCTTGGATTAAACTTGTTGCGGGAGAATGAAACCATAATACTTAGTCAAGATGATTATGGTAACTCAATGAAAACTGTACATATTCAGAAAGAGAGACCTAAGACTTCATTGTTGACATCTAGTGAACAGAGTTTGTTACGATCAAAAGTTGGTCAACTTTTGTGGCTTACAAAGCAAACACGACCAGATATTGCCTTTGATGTTACATCACTCTCTGCTGCTGTATCAAAAGGTACAATAGAAGACATGAGAAAAGCTAACAAGTTAGTCCGAAAAGTTCAGAATGAAAATGTTGCACTGAGGTTTCAAAACTTAGGAGATAAAGTTGAAATGTTGTTATTCAGTGATGCTTCATTTGGAAATCTTGCTGACGGAGGAAGTCAAGGTGGTTTTGTTATTTTGCTTAAAGGAGAGAGTGAAAAGGTAAATCCTATCATGTGGCAATCCAAGAAGATCAGAAGAGTAGTAAGGAGCACTATGGCTAGTGAAGCTTTAGCACTTGCTGATGGTGTCGATTGTGCCATTTCCTTAGCTATGCTATATCAAGAGTTATTAGGATGTGATAATATTCCTATCAAATGTTATGTTGATAACAAGGATCTTCATCATGCTGTTTATTCAGAGAAACAAGTTGCAGAACGTAGACTTAGACTAGAAATAAGTGCTTTGAAACAATCCATTGAGAAAGGAGAATTAGACAGTGTAAATTGGGTTGATACAAGATGTCAGCTAGCAAATGTTCTCACAAAGCGTGGAGCTTCTGGACAAGACATTATTGACTGTTTCAAAAATGGTGTTTTAAACTTGATCCCTAGGAAGGACCAGAATTAGATGTGATGGAATTGTGTGGTTAATGAAAGAGACATATCAGTGACAAACTTTTCATTAACTTGTGCATTTTGATAATTGTTACACTTTCATTTAATTTTCATTAACATTTTACTATCTGACAAAGAGAAAAGGGTTAGATTGTTAACCTTGTGTTTATTATTGTATATATATTTTCAGGTAATTATCACTTGGTGGGTTTAGTTTAGATTTACTAGTAAAGATATTACAAGCTCTAGTTTTTGTATTGAACAAAAAGGGGGCACGAAAATTCATCAGGTTCATTATTTTATTGTAAGAAACATTCTTGACAAATTTCACAGCAATAGGCCAACTAGGACCAAAGTTATGGTGGAAACAAATAAAATATATGAATTTTTTTCCCCTTTTGGGCCCCTAATTTTGAAACGCAAAAAGGGGGAACCCCCAAAATTGATCCCATTCATCCTTTTATGGTAAGGAACATCACTGTCAAATTTCATAGCAATCAGATAACTAGAACTAAAGTTATTGTGGAAACAAACAAAAAAGTAGTATTTTTGGCCCTTTTTTGCCCCTAATTTCTAAACGAAAAAAGAGGCGACCCCCAAAAACAATCCCATCCATCCTTTTATGGTAAGGAACATCATTGTAAAATTTCATAGCAATCGAATAACTAGAACTTAAGTTATTGTGGGAACACTAAAGTTAACAGACAATGACGCAGACGACGACACAGACGACAGCATCATACCATTATATGTATGCAAATTTTTTGCGGTCGTATAAAAACCAAACTTGTGCCAATAACGTGCGCAATGTCATTACGTATTGGGCCAATATGGATAGTCAATTGCTCTGGACACATGCAGCCCATGGTTGACTGACAAAGTTTTTTGACACATGCAGCCTTTGGTGGACTATCCATCCACATTTCACAAGAATTTTTTTTTTCAAAAGCTGACCAAAATGAACTAGGAAAAACTGTTTTAGCGCACTAAAACTGATGTCTCCCCTTCCTTGAATAACACAAGTTCAATCTTGAGGTCAAAAGGTCAAAGTCACAATGACATACATTGTACAACAATTTTTTTAATAATGATACATCTACATTCTAAAGCCCTATGTCAAAGGATAAAAAAGTTTTGGCCTGGAAGTCTTTGCATGTCAAATTAGCATTTATTTGACATTGAAGTCACAGATCAAAGTCATTAAGGTTGGTGACACATTGTTCCAATGATGACACATTATGTGAAAATACAAAGCCTTTTGAATAGGATTAAAATATATATGGCCCAGACATGTTTTATGTGTAAAAATAACATTGATTTGACCTTGAGATCAAAGGTCAAGGTCATATGAAGGTCATTCTGGTACGTGACACATTGTCTCATGGCGAAACATCCACATGCTAAATTTCAAAGGATAGAGTTATGACCAGGACAGTACACTATAAAATTAGCATTAATTTGACCTTGAGGTCAAGGTCATTGTGGTACAGAACACATCGTCTCATGGTCATACATCCACACGCCAAATATCAAAGCCCTATGTCAAAGAACAAAAAAGTAATGGCCTGGAACACATTGGATGTAAAAAGAGCATTAATTTGACCTTGAAGTCAAAGGTCAATATCATCTGAAGGTCATTCTGGTATGCGACACATCGTCTGATGGCGAAACATCCACATGGCAAATATCAAAGGATAAAAAGTTATGACCAGGACACACTTTGCATGTAAAATTAGCTTTAATTTGACCTTGAAGTCAAAGGTCAAGGTCAGATGAAGGTCATTCTGGTACACCACACATAATCTCATGGTAATACATCAACATGTTAAATATTAAAGCCCTATGCCAAAGAACAAAAAAAGTTATGGCACACACACTTTCCATGTAATATAAGCATTAATTTTCTTGAGGTCAAAGGACAAGGTAATATGAAGGTCATTCTGGTAAGTGACACATCGTCTCATGGTGATACATCCACATGCCAAATATCAAAGCCTTATGTCAAAGAACAAAAAAGTTATGGCCCGGAACACTTTGGATGTAAAATTAGCATTACTTTGACCTTGTGGTCAAAGGTCAAGGTCATATGCAGGTCATTCTGGTACGTGACACATCGTCTCATGGTGATACATCCACATGCCAAATATCAAAGCCGTATGTCAAAGAACAAAAAAGTTATGGCCCAGAACACTTTGGATGTAAAATTAGCATTAATTTGACCTTGAGGTCAAAGGTCAAGGTCATATGAAGGTCATTCTGGTACGCGACACATCGTCTCATGGTGATACATCCACATGCCAAATATCAAAGCCCTATCTCAAAGGATAAAAAAGTTATGGCCCGGACACGCTTTGTATGAGAAGAAGAAGAAGAAGAAGAAGAAGAACTGACACAAAATTAGTTACAAAACTAGAAAAACTGTGAGCCGCAGCTAAAAAATAAATACCCCCCACCCCCCAAAAAAATTAATCAGATAAAATTTAGAATAGGAGATGCACATCTACATTATGTCACAAAGATTGTGTGTAGGTTTCATGAAAATCCATCAAGGGGTTTAGGAGGAGTTGCAGATAAGAGATGGGCACCCCGATGTAGTCGAATGGCTTAGTCCATGTATTGCTATGGGAAACCCCAAAATCATTCTGATCAAACTTTCTAATAGTAGGTGCACATCTACATTATGTAACAAAGATTGTGTAAAAGTTTCATGACAATCCATCAAGGGGTTTAGGATGAGTTGTGGATAAGAGATGGGTACCCCCATGTAGTCGAATGGCTTAGTCCATGTTTTGCTAATGGGAAACCCCAAAAATCATTCTGATCAAATTTTAAAATAGTAGATGCACATCGTGTGTAAGTTTCATGAAAATCCAGCAAGGGGTTTAGGAGGAGATGTGGATAAGAGATGGGTACCCCATGTAGTCAATGGCTAAGTCCATGTTTTGGTATAGGAAAACCCAAAAATCATTCTGATCAAATTTTAAAATAGTAGGTGCACATCTACATTATGTCACCAAGATTGTGTGTAAGTTTCATGAAAATCCATCAAGGGGTTTAGGAGGAGTTGCAGATAAGAGATGGGTACCCCCATGTAGTTGAATGGCTTAGTCCATGTTTTGCTAATGGGAAACCCCAAAAATCATTCTGATCAAATTTTAAAATAGTAGATGCACATCGTGTGTAAGTTTCATGAAAATCCAGCAAGGGGTTTAGGAGGAGTTGCGGATAAGAGATGGGTACCCCATGTAGTCAATGGCTAAGTCCATGTTTTGGTATAGGAAACCCCAAAAATCATTCTGATCAAATTTTAAAATAGTAGGTGCACATCTACATTATGTCACCAAGATTGTGTGTAAGTTTCATGAAAATCCATCAAGGGGTTTAGGAGGAGTTGCGGATAAGAGATGGGTACCCCCATGTAGTCGAATGGCTAAGTCCATGTTTTGCTACGGGAAACCCCAAAAATCATTCTGATCAAATTTTAAAATAGTAGGTGCACATCTACATTATGTCACAAAAATTGTGTGTAAGTTTCATGAAAATCCACCAAGGGGTTTAGGAGGAGTTGCGGATAAGAGATGGGTACCCTGAAGTGTAACGGAAGGAAGGACAGACACCCCTATCACTATATACATGTACCCCCCACTTTTGAAGTGGGGGGGTATAAAAATTACCCCTTTTGGCCCCAAATTAATGGTATATTCTACCTTTTACTTTAGCCCCTTTTGGCCCCTAGCAGCAATTAGGGAAAATTCTTGAAATCAGACAATAAATAAACAAATAAAATGTGTCAAGATGACACTCATGCCCCGCTGGCAAATAAACAAGTGTGGCCACTAAAAGTATGTCTCGCCTGCCGGCACCATCACTAAAATCAACTACCTAAGCTTTCATTTCTTGATATAAACACAAGAGGCTCCCAGGAGCCTGAATTGCTCACCTGGTCTTGATGTCAACCCTATGAAGACTTTTGTATAGTTAAATGAGCTGAATGTTTAAGCATGAAAAAGCTTTTCTCTATCTGCAATAGTTTTTATTCTAAATAATCAAAAAACACTATAATTCAACTTTTAAGGGGCTGTAACCCCTATAAGGGTCATCTGACAACTTCAACCCTATGGAGACTTTTGTAGAGCTAAATGAGCTGAACATTTAAGCAAGCAACAGCTTTTCTCTATCTGTAATAGTTTTCATTCTATAGGCCAAAAACATGAAACAACGCTCTTTTTTCAAACCTTTAAGGGGCTGTAACCCCTTTAAGAGATCATCTGACAACTTTAACCTTATGAAGACTTTTGTAGAGCTAAATGAGCTGAACATTTAAGCAAGCAACATCTTTTCCCTATCTGCAATGGTTTTTATTCTATAAGCCAAAATCACTATTTTATGCCTTAAAGGGGCTGTAACCCCTATAAGGGGTCATCTGACAACTTCAACCCTATGAAGACTTTTGTAGAGCTAAATGAGCTGAACATTTAAGCAAGCAACAGCTTTTCTGTATCTGCAATAGTTTTCATTCTATAGGCTAAAAACACTTTTTTTCGCCTTTAAAGGGCTTTAACCCCTATAAAAGGTCATCTGACAACTTTGACCCCATGGAGACTTTTGTAGAGCTAAATGAGCTGATCATTTTAGCAAGCAACTGCTTTTCTCTATCTGCAATAGTTTTCATTCTATAGGCCAAAAACTCTATTTTTCACCTTTAAGGGGCTGCAACCCCTATAAGGGATCATCTGACAACTTTGACCTTATGGAGACTTTTGTAGAGCTTAATGAGCTGAACATTTAAGCAAGCAACTGCTTTTCTCTATCTGCAATAGTTTTCATTCTATAGGCCAAAAAACACTTTTTTCGCCTTAAGGGGCTGTAACCCCTATAAGGGGTCATCTGACAACTTTGACCCCATGGAGACTTTTGTAGAGCTAAATGAGCTGAACATTTTAGCAAGCAACTGCTTTTCTCTATCTGCAATAGTTTTCATTCTATAGGCCAAAAACACTATTTTTCGCCTTTAAGGGGCTGTGACCCCTATAAGGGGTCATCTGACAACTTTTACCCTATGGAGACTTTTGTACATCTAAATGAGCTGAACATTTATGCAAGCAATAGCTTTTCTCTATCAACAATAATTTTCATTCTGTAGGCCAAAAACATGCAAAAAACGCTATTTTCACCTTTAAGGGGCTGTAACCCCTATAAGGGATCATCTGACAACTTCGATGAAATGGAGACTTTTGTAGAACTTTTGATGCTGAAGCAGTGGCATCAGATTTCATCTATCTCTTATACTTTTTGAATTACAAGCCAAAAACAGTAGTCTGACCCCCCTGGTCTATTTTTAGTAACGGTGGCCATGTTTTTTTAGGGATCAAAAATCGAAACACAAATTTCGTGCAGGACACCCAAAGGATCATTCATACCAAGTTTCATTAAATTCTGTTCAGTAGTTACAGAGGAGAAGATTTTTAAAAAATTGTTAACACCTTCGGTCCAGGTGAGCTAATAAAAAGTGTCTGTATACCTAATGACAGATGCCTAGTTATTATACTATTCAAGCAATCCATTGTCCACACAAGTATTACAAAAAGTTTTCTGTCTGAAAAAAAAAAGACCTACAGATAGGTGCACACATAACCTGTACGGAAGTTAACATAAAGTTAACTTTGTGACTGCTTTCCTCGTCTGCTCCTGTCTGCTAAAGCAGACATTCAAGTTAACTTGCTTTAACTCATGACTGGTCAAAGCAGACTTGCGACAGCTTTTTGATGACTGGTCATAACCAGTCACAAAGACATGACTGCTTTTACCAGACCAGTCATTGCAACAAGTCTGCTCTTACCAGACATGTTTAATTATGCAAGGGTTTGAACTGTCTTTAACATAAAAAATGAGTTTCAAATTCAGTTTAGGCAAAAGAAATTATTTTTTCCTTTTACATTAAGTTTTTAAAGCAGACATTTCACGAAGTTAACTTGACCAGACCTGTCATAATTATGTGACTGCTTTTAAAAGCAGACGTGGAATTATGACTGCTTTTCAAGTTAACTTGGAACCAGTCGCACGTCTGCTCTAAGCAGTCGCATGACCAGTCGCAAGTTAACTTCAAGTTAACGTGATGTCTGCTTCTCAAGTTAACTTTCCGTACAGGTTATGTGTGCACCCATCTGTAAGTTCACAGAGTCACTGGAGCATAAAAATGGGGTCATGGTCACATGGCATGGTGACAGTTGCGTTGTCCATAACCGCAACTGTCTGTTTACCCAATATCAGATGCCTAGCTATTATAACTTTCCAGCAATTCATCGTCCACAAAAGTCTTACAAAAAAGTTTTTCGGCCTGAAAAAGACCTAAGTTCACAAATTCACTAGAGCGTGAAAATGGGGTCAGGGTCACGCAGCATGGTAACAGTTGCGTAGACCATACGCTAAACTGTCTGTATACCTAATATCAGATGCCTAGCTAACAATTCATCGTCCACAAAAGTCTTATAAAAAAGTTTACGACGCCGCCGCCGCCGTCAAGTAATACCTATGTCTCGCCTTCCGCGATTATTCGTCGCAGGCGAGACAAAAAATGTTTTTACAAAATTTGCTAAGTTCAGGGGCCGTTATTTAGGTAAAATAATCAGTGGACCAGGTCCCAGTTTCATAAAACATCTCAAATTTGAGATTTCCTCAAATCTGTCATCAACTCAAATATTGGAATATAATGGAAAAAAGTGTGGAAAACTGTTTTTTTATACAAAATTTGCCAATTTCAAGGGCTGAAATTCAAGTCAAAATCAGTGGACCAGAACGAAACTCAAACACGACTTGTAAGTCATCATGGTAGACTCACATACAAAATATTTTGGGAATATATGCAAGGATGTGGAAAAAAAAGTGCCGAAAACTGTTATTTTTTCTAAATTTGCTAATTTCAAGGGCCATAATTAAAGTCAAAATCAGTGGACCAGAACAAAATTCAAACTGTCTGTAACTCATCATGGTAGACTCATATACCAAAAATCTTTTGAATACATGTATATTCAAGGATGTGGAAAAAAGTGTGGAAGTACGAACGGACCGAAAAATTATATGCTCCCAACAAAGTTGCGGGGCATAAAAATAGGGCATTTAATGGGACATAAATGATACCCCGCCACGATATAACATCAATAGTTCATAATTTTTTGTTTCAAAGTGGCCAATCTCAAAAACTATTTTCCAGGTCATGGTGGAAATAAGCAAAGATATGCCCGTACATGAAAAATCCCAGGAATTCCACGGAATTTTTTCCTAGGAGTATGCGGAGTAATTGGAACGGAATTCCGCGGAGAATTCTCCGTACTTTACCATGGAATTCCGCGGAATATATTCCATTGTTTTCCGCGGAATTTTTTCCTAGGAGTATGCGGAGTAATTTGAACGAGAGATTAACGGAATTCCGCGGACTTTTCTCTGCATATCTCCAAGGAGTTTTCTCCGCTTATCTCCTTATACCTCCGCTAATTTCCTAATATTTCCGTGGAGAATACTCCGCAATTTTCCTAACATCTCCACACTATTATGCAGAAAATCTCTGTAATTTTCCCCATATTTCCGTATATTTCTTTAGGGTTAATCTCCATACGTACTGATCAGAATTCAGAAATATTTACAATATCAAAACAAATTAACATTTGAACTTGGAAATACAAAAGAACTGCATGAAGTCAATAAATGGTAAAAATATTAAATCATTCTATTTCACTCAATAACATATACCGGTATGCAATTAACATGATTAACATCTTAAAGATTTCAATTTATAAAATTCGTTTTAATTCAAGTCCATATGATAAATGTATTTGATATAGAAACATAAACTTAGGCAAACTGTAAATCTTTTATATAAAGACAATGAAATTTAGATAAGTTTGGAGATTAATCAATTTTCATGTGTACATTTTCTCCATGTACATGTACAAATGTAGCTGTTTTGTAGCAAAATCAATTAATTGAATCATGGAAGTATCAAATTGACAGGAATTACAACAATAAATTAACACAATTAATTTCCCACTATTTATCTGTAGATAATAAAGGTACCGACTCAGTTTATCAAGTAGGCGATAACACGCTTGAAGACGGTCTGCGTTTCCGCCACCAATTTTGAAGAAAAAACATCACGTGGGTTTACTATCCGTGGCCTTTATCAGTTACACTATTAATAAGGATACGGGACCGCCTGTGGTTCCCTTGCCGTGCAATTACCTGGTTGCAACGGCTTCTACTACCTATTCGAAAGTAAAGATTAAAAAAATGATAAAAATCGGTCAACATTGAGCAAAGTTATGGCAAAATGAAGATAAACAAGAGGCTCCCAGGAGCCTGAATCGCTCACCTGGTCTTGATGTTGACCCTATACTTTTGTAGAGCTAAATGAACTGAACATTGAAGCAAGCAACAGCTTTTTTCTACCTGCAATAGTTTTCATTCTATAGGCCAAAAACACCATTTTTAACCTATAAGGGGCCATAACCCCTATAAGGAGTCATCTGACAACTTCGACCCTATGGAGAATTTTGTTAAGCTAAATGAGCTGAACATTTAAGCAAGCAACAGCTAATCTCTATCTGCAATAGTTTTCATTCTGTTGGCCAAAAACATGAAAAATCGCTTTTTTCAGGGGCCGTAACCCCTATAAGGAGTCATCTGACAACTTCGACCCTATGGAGAATTTTGTAGAGCTAAATGAGCTGAACATTTAAGCAAGCAACAGCTAATCTCTATCTGCAATAGTTTTCATTCTGTAGGCCAAAAACATGAAAAATTGCTATTTTTCAGAGGCCGTAACCCCTATAAGGGGTCATCTGACAACTTCGACCCTATGGAGAATTTTGTTAAGCTAAATGAGCTGAACATTTAAGCAAGCAACAGCTAATCTCTATCTGCAATAGTTTTCATTCTGTTGGCCAAAAACATGAAAAATCGCTTTTTTCAGGGGCCGTAACCCCTATAAGGAGTCATCTGACAACTTCGACCCTATGGAGAATTTTGTAGAGCTAAATGAGCTGAACATTTAAGCAAGCAACAGCTAATCTCTATCTGCAATAGTTTTCATTCTGTAGGCCAAAAACATGAAAAATTGCTATTTTTCAGAGGCCGTAACCCCTATAAGGGGTCATCTGACTACTTCGACCCTATGGAGAATTTTGTAGAGCTAAATGAGCTGAACATTTAAGCAAGCAACAGCTAATCTCTATCTGCAATAGTTTTCATTCTGTAGGCCAAAAACATGAAAAATCACTATTTTTCAGGGGCCATAACCCCTATAAGGGGTCATCTGACAACTTCGACCCTATGGAGAATTTTGTAAAGCTAAATGAGCTGAACATTTAAGCAAGCAACAGCCAATCTCTATCTGCAATAGTTTTCATTCTGTAGGCCAAAAACATGAAAAATTGCTATTTTTCAGAGGCCGTAACCCCTATAAAGGGTCATCTGACAACTTCAACCCTATGGAGAATTTTGTAGAGCTAAATGAGCTGAACATTTAAGCAAGCAACAGCTAATCTCTATCTGCAATAGTTTTCATTCTGTAGGCCAAAAACATGAAAAATCACTATTTTTCAGGGGCCGTAACCCCTATAAGGAGTCATCTGAAAACTTCGACCCTATGGAGAATTTTGTAGAGCTAAATGAGCTGAACATTTAAGCAAGCAACAGCTAATCTTTATCTGCAATAGTTTTCATTCTGTAGGACAAAAACATGAAAAAACGCTATTTTTCAGGGGCTGTAACCCCTATAAGGGGATATCTGACAACTTCAACCCTATGGAGACTTTTGTAGAGCTAAATGATCTAAACATTTAAGCAAGCAACAGCTAATCTCTATCTGCAATAGTTTTCATTCTGTAGGCCAAAAACATGAAAAATGGCTATTTTTCACCTATAAGGGGCTGTAACCCCTATAAGGGGTCATCTGACAACTTCGACCCTATAGAGACTTTTGTTGAGTTAAATGAGCTGAACATTTAAGCAAGCAACAGCTAATCTCTATCTGCAATAGTTTTCATTCTGTAGGCCAAAAACATGAAAAAATGCTATTTATCACCTTTAAGGGGCCGTAACCCCTATAAGGGGTCATCTGACAACTTTGACCAAATGGAGACTTTTGTAGAGCTTTTGATGCTGAATCAGTAGCGTGGCCTCAGATTTCCTCTATCTCTTATACTTTTTGATTTATAAGCCAAAAACAGTAGTCTGACCCCCCTAGTCTATTTTTAGTAACAGCGGCCATGTTTTTTAACGGATCAAAAATCAAAACACAAGTTTGGTGCAGGACACCCTAAGGATCACTCATACCAAGTTTCATTAAATTCTGTTTGGTAGTTTCAGAGGAGAAGATTTTTGAAAAATTGTTAACAGACGACGACGACGACGACGACAGACCACGACGGACCCCAAGTGATGGTAATAGCTCACATGGACCTTCGGTCCAGGTGAGCTAAAAATCTGCTCAATTATTGACTATTTGAAGAAAGCACAATTTTTTAAAACTGTGATTACTTTTACATCTGATCTTTTCTGATTATGAAAATATTATGGTCTTCAAGAGGAAAGAGTTTTCTTCTTTGTGGTATGTGTCGTTACTGTGTAGGATGTTGTAGGATACTCAAAAAACTAAGAAAAAGTTAAACAAATTTATCGTGACATACAGAATTTTTTTGTAATTTTGTAGTTATTACACTGAATATAACACAAAAAACTAGACCCGCACCATGTTTTGATTATTATTATCTATATATAAAAAAAAAGAAATCATAAACTGAATTGTTGTAGTTTTGTGAAAAGATGCCCGATTTTCTTCCTAATTCTGTCTTGACACTTGAGAACAAAAATGTAAAGAAATTTGACAAAATGTATCAGAATTTATTAAAAGAATGACAACGAACAATGATTTAATAAAAAGCTACGCCGAGCGCAGCATGATACGACCGCAACTAGTTGAACCCTGTACATTGGAGGCCCAATATGGATAGTCTATTGCTTTGGTCACATGCAGCCCATGGTGGACTTATAAAGCTTTTTTACACATGCAACCTATGGTGGACTTTAAAATGCATATTTGACACATATATATTTACAATAACATTTAATAGAAAAAAAAATATTTCTATATTCATTGACATTTTTGACACGATTAAGCCCCTTTTGGCCCTTTTTAAAAAAAAGGTTAGGACCACAAATGGCAATAAAAAGCTTCCTTCAGTGTATATAATCATCATATTTTAACTTCATAACAATTGGCTGGCCCACTACAGCTAAATTTCTTGTGTAAAACCATTTGCCTTGACCAACTTATAAAAATGGCGTTTTTTGGCCCTTCGACCCCTTATATCTCAAAAACAGTAAGAGATATTTCAAATCTGATTGAAAAATGCTGGCAGGGATTTTCACAAGGATTCCAATGAAAAAAAGATTTTGAAAATCGGACCACAAATAAAAAAGTTGATTTTTTGGGTGTGGCCCGTCTTTGGCCCCCTGTAGCAATGTAACGGTTCAATATACATCAAAACCATTTAGACATTTTGTTGACAGAATTTAATAAGGAATTCAATAAAAAAAGAATTTTCAAAATCAAATGAATAATAAACATTCTACAACAGTTTTGTCAATACACCCGTATTAGCCCCTTTTGGCCCTTTTTTCTGAAACGGTAGGGGCCACCAACCCCAAATACAATAGGAACCTTCCTCTAGTGATTACAAACATCATATGAAAATTTCATAACAATTGGTCAATATTTACTCAAGTTATCGCACAGAAACCAAATGTCCCCAGACGACGACGACAACGACAACGACGACGACGACGACGACGACGATGACGACGACGACGACAGCATCATACCATTATACGTCCGCAAATTTTTTGCGGTCGTATAAAAAGGTTAAATAAAGAATACAATAGCAACGAATTTCTTTAAATATATTTTAATAGAAAATCAAAGGATGTAACTGCAAACAATGAAGATAGACCCAAAATCTTATAATATTATAATCCCATACTTATAAGTATGACCTGACTCCTAAAATAAAATTAAATTAAAGCTGTTGTTTACTTAGTCAATACATGTACATGCAAATTGTTCAAATACATATTCATATTTTACTACTTGCATTTTTTTTCTTCAAAAATCAATAGATACTCTATTTGTGCGGTCATAATTTTTCGATAATAAAACCGCTCGTAGTTAAGGATTTCGACCTATAAATAAGAAGAAAGGCAAAACTTCGATCAGTATGACGTTATTAGTAGGTACTTGACGATTTTGCGGTAACGCAGATGGAACGTTTGAAGTGAGGCTGTTGTAATTCCTGTCAATTTAATACTTCCATGATTGAATCAATATCCAAATTAAACATGTGTGTCACTTAGTAACTTTAGCTTTAATTATCTTTTCTATAGTACACTTTTGCAACTCCAAGTGTTACCTTTAAGACAATGGTTTTCCAAAATGATCTTTAAAATTTCCCATTTAATGAAAGATAAGATTTGAAGAAGAAAACAAGAGGCTCCCAGGAGCCTGAATCGCTCACCTGAACTACACAGACACATATATTTTGTAGATATTATTGTGCAAAACCATATGTGATTTAAATTTCTGAAATATCTTGGTTAGTTTTCATGAAATTGGGCTTAATAAGTGCAAAATTTGGCAAAAATTAGGACAAGGGGCTCCCAGGAGCCTGAATCGCTCACCTGAACTACACAGACACATATATTTTGTAGATATTATTGTGCATAACCATATACGATTTAAATTTCTGAAATATCTTGGTAAGTTTTCAAGATATTGGGCTTGATAAGTGCAAAATTTGGCAAAAATTAGGAAAAAGGGCAATAACTCCTACATCAGCAGTCAGATCTTTTCCAAAATTTCAGAACAGGTAGATCTTAATATGCTGATCTTTTTTTATTCTTGCACAATTTTGATATCTGAAACCATTTTTGAGTTATTAGCAAAAAAATGCAATTTACCCCTATGTTCTATTTTTAGCCATGGCGGCCATGTTTTTTTCAAAAATCTGAACAATAGAGTTGTAGCATATCAGCTATTAAACAAGTGTGCCAAGTTAAAATGCAGTTGGTCTTACGGTGTCAGACAAGTTAATCTTTGAAATTCAGGGAAAAAGTAATGAAAAATGGTAAATTTTGTTGTTTTAAGGACAATAACTCCTAAAAGAAATGATCCTACAGCTTTGATCTAAATACATGAAATGTAGATCTTGATGTGCTCAATCATATGCAATTCTTGAAATATCTTGTATAGTTTTCAAGATATATGGCTAAACAAGTGAAAAAATTTGAAAAAATCCAGAAAAAGGGCAATAACTCCTACATCGGTAGTTAGATCTTCTTGAAACTTTCAAAGCAGGTAGATCTTGAGATGCTGATCACTTTTGTCTCCTATCAGAATTTTGATATCTGTAACCATTTTTGAGTTATTAGCAAAAAACTGCAATTTACACTTATGTTCTATTTTTAGCCATGGCGGCCATATTTTTTGACGAATCAAAAATCTGAACGATAGAATTGTAGCATATATGCTATTTAACAACTGTGCCAAGTTTGGTTGAAGTTGGATATATGGTGTCAGACAAGTTAATCTTTGAAATTCAGGGGAAAAGTAATGAAAAATGGTAAATTTTGACGCTTTAAGGGCCATAACTCCTAAAAGAAATGGTTCTACAGCTTTGACCTAATTACATGAAATGTAGATCTTGATGTGCTCAATCATATGCAATTTGAATATTTAAAATATCTTGTACAGTTTTCAAGATATAGGGCTAAATAAGTGCAAAATTTTGAAAAAATCCAGAAAAAGGGCAATAACTCCTACATCGGTTGTTGGATCTTCTTGAAAATTTCAGGGCAGGTAGATCTTGAGATGCTGATCACTTTTACCATCGCCACGCCAGAATTTTGATATCTGTTACGGTTTTTGAGTTATTTGCAAAAAACTGCAATTTACCCCTATATTCTATTTTTAGCCACAGAGGCCATGTTGTTCATCCAATCAAAAATCTGAACAATGGTTTTGTAAAGGACATACTATAGAACAACCCTACCAAGATTAGTTACATTTGGCCATGTGGTTTCAGAGAAGAAGATTTTTGAAAAGTTGGACAACGGACGACGGACGGACGGACAGACGGACGGACAGAGTGAAAACTATAGGGCATCCGCATCTTTGATGCGGGGCCCTAAATATTAAATACGAAAGAATATGGAATATGTGTCAGAAAGACACGATCCACATATTGAAATGATTTTGATAAATGTACAATGCTAAATTTCGCTGCGTGTGAAGCGCTTTTCTGGATTAACCTTCATCAGACAAGCTAGGAGTAAAAACTTTGGAAAACCGGTAGTATATAAGATTTGATAAAACAAAAACAGAAGCCAAAAAATATTACAACAATGACCAAACAAATAAATTTATCAATTTTTAAAGAAATAGCCAAACGTTGTCAAATTTTGGAAATATGTAAACTGTGTCTTTCCAAAACATATTCCAATACTCGAAAATATATTAGAGCATACAACTGAAGCACGGGGAAGCTTTCTACGACCTCCACACGGCACTAAAGCCAAACTCTGAAATAATATCAAATACGAAAGAATATGGAATATGTATCAGAAAGACACGATCCACATATTGAAATGATTTTGATAAATGTACAATGCAAAATTTCGCTGCGTGTGAAGTGCTTTTCTGGATTAACCTTCATCAGACACGCTAGGAGTAAAAACTTTGGAAAACAGGTAGTATATAAGATTTAATAAAACAAAAATGGGTCAAAGACAGAAATGGCCGGATTTCGTTTAAAAGGAAGTATATGAGCCACAGACCTGAAATCAGATTCCACCTTATGGGAGCCCATGCTGATGCTTCATACCAAATATCAAGAAGTTGAGATAAGTAGTTGCTGAGAAAACTGTCACAAAAATTCTCTATTATTGGACATTTATGTAAAAAATTAACTAAGTCGGTAAACAGGAAGTAGGTGAGCGACAGACCTGAAATCAACTCCCACCTTATGGGAGCCCATACTGATGCTGCATACCAAATATCAAGAGGCTGTGATTAGTAGTTGCTGATAAAACTGTTACGAAAACTTTCTATAATTGGACATTTATGTCAAAAATTAACTAAGTCCGTAAACAGGAAGTAGGTGAGCGACAGACCTGAAATCAAATCCCACCTTATGGGAGCCCATACTGATGCTGCATACCAAATATCAAGAGGCTGTGATTAGTAGTTGCTGAGAAAACTGTTACGAAAATTTTCTACAATTGGACATGTATGTCAAAAATTAACTAAGTCGGTAAACAGGAAGTAGGTAAGCGACAGACCTGAAATCAAATCCCACCTTATGGGAGCCCATACTGATGCTGCATACCAAATATCAAGAAACTGTGATTAGTAGTTGCTGAGAAAACTGTTACGAAAATTTTCTATAATTGGACATTTATGTCAAAAATTAACTAAGTCGTTAAACAGGAAGTAGGTGAGCCACAGACCTGAAATCGAATCCCACCTTATGGGAGCCCATGCTGATGCTGCATACCAAATATCAAGAGGCTGTGATTAGTAGTTGCTGAGAAAACTGTTACGAAAGTATTTTCCCCGCCCGCCGTCCGCCCGCCCGCCCGCCGCCCGCCCGACATTCACCATTTTTTAACCTGGATTTTCACTAGTGAAATCCGGCCAAAAACAGAAGCCAAAAAATATTACAACAATGACCAAACAAATAAATTTATCAATTTTTAAAGAAATAGCCAAACGTTGTCAAATTTTGGATATATGTAAACTGTGTCTTTCCAAAACATATTCCAGTACTCGAAAATATATAAGAGCATACAACTGAAGCACGGGGAAGCTTTCTACGACCTCCACACGGCACTAAAGCCAAACTCTGAAATAATATTAAATACGAAAAAAACTAGTTTAACCCCGCCACATTTTAATGTGCCTGTCCTAAGCCAGGAATCTTTATCAAAGCTTATGTTTGTATTTAGTCGAATTTTTGTTAATTGGTTTTTTTTTGTCAAGAAGAGGGTCTTTCAATGCACTTTGGGATTGGGCTTGAATCATATGTATTTTATTTTCAATCCAGGGGCCAATTGAAAAACAGCGAGCAGCGACGCTGGTCACATTGAAGGCTGCTGGCTGTTTTCCATTGTGGATATTTAAAATATACGTTTATAATGTAGGTTGTGTCGCGTACACTTATTCCACATCTCATTTTCTTCTACGCTAGGAGTAAAAACTTTGGAAAACCGGTAGTATATAAGATTTGATAAAACAAAAACAGAAGCCAAAAAATATTACAACAATGACCAAACAAATAAATTTATCAATTTTTAAAGAAATAGCCAAACGTTGTCAAATTTTGGAAATATGTAAACTGTGTCTTTCCAAAACATATTCCAGTACTCGAAAATATATAAGAGCATATAATACCTCCACACTTCATGTGGCGGGGAATAAACGCTTCAATTTTGGCCCCTTTTGGCCCCTAATTCCAAAATGGGATGGGGTAATAAAGCAATAATTAATCCTCCATTTTCTATCCACCAATTGATAAGACTTAACTTGCAAAAACAAAAATTCAAGATCGGACCAGAAATAAAAGTCGACTTTTTCCCTTTTGGGCCCCTAATTTCAAAAGAGGACCCCCCAAAATTAATCCCATGTATGGTATAATGGTAAGGCATATCATTGTCAAATTTCATATCAATTGACCAACATGAACCAAAGTTATTGTGGGAACAAATAAAATATTTGAATTTTTTGCCATGTTTTGGACCCCTAATTTGTAAACGAACAAAGGGAAGACCCCCAAAATAAATCCCATTCATCCTTTTATTGTATGAAACATTGTATTTCAAAGCATTTGGTTAACCAGAATAAACGTTATTGTGGGAACAAACAAACAAGAGGCTCCCAGGAGCCTGAATCGCTCACCTGGTCTTGAGTCAACCCTATGCATGTAAAGACTTTTTTAGAGCTAAATGAGCTGAACATTTAAGCAAGTAACAGCTTTTCTCTATCTACTATAGTTTCATTCTGTAGCCATAGGCCCAAATCATGAAAAAAAACTTTATTTTAGAGGCCATCACCCCTATAAGGGGTCATCTGACAACTTTGACCCTATGAAAACTTTTGTAGAGCTAAATGAACTGAACATTTAAGCAAACAACATCTTTTCTCTATCTGCTATAGTTTTCATTCTAAAGGCCAAAAACATGAAAAAGCGTTATTTTAGGGGCCGTTACCCCTATAAGGGGTCATCTAACAACTTCAATCCTATGAAGACTTTTGAAGAGCCAAATGAACTGGACATTTAAGCAAGCAACATCTTTTCTCTATCTGCTATAGTTTTCATTCTATAGGCCAAAAACATGAAAAAACGTCATTTTACGGGGCATTAACCCTATAAGGGTTCATCTGACAACTTCGATCCTATGGAGACTTTTGTAGAGCTTAATGAGCTGATCATTTAAGCAAGCAACATCTTTTCTCTATCTGCTATAGTTTTCATTCTATAGGCCAAAAACATGAAAAAGCATTATTTTAGGAGCCGTTACCCCTATAAGGGATCATCTGACAACTTCAATCCTATGGAAACTTTTGTAGAGCTTTATGAGCTGAACATTTAAGCAAGCAACAGCTTCTCTCTACCTGCTATAGTTTTCATTCACTAAGCCAAAAACATGAAAAAACATTATTTTAGGGGCCGTTACCCCTATAAGGGGTCATCTGACAACTTTGACCCTATGGAGACTTTTGAAGAGCTTAATGAGCTGATCATTTAAGCAAGCAACAGCTTCTCTCTATCTGCTATAGTTTTCATTCCATAGGCCAAAAATATGTAAAAACGTTATTTTAAGGGCTGTAACCCCTATAAGGAGTCATCTGACAACTTCGACCCTATGGAGACTCTTGTAGAGCTAAATGAGCTGAACATTTAAGCAAGTAACAACTTTTCTCTATCTGTAATAGTTTTCATTCTATAGGCCAAAAACATGAAAAAATGCTATTTTTCACTTTTAAGGGGCTGTAACTCCTAAAAAGGGTCATCTGACAACTTCAACCCAATGGAGATTTTTGTAGAGCTTTTGATGCTGAAGCAGTAGCGTGGCATCAGATTTCATCTATCTCTTATACTTTTTGATTTACAAGCCAAAAACAGTAGTCTGACCCCCCTTGGTCTATTTTTAGTAACGGCGGCCATGTTGTTTGGACGGCTGTCACCATTTGTGCAATCTTGGTAAAGGACATCCCATAGATGAAGTGTGCAAAGTTTCAAAGCAATCCCTTCAGTCGTTTCGGAAGAGAAGATTTTCAAAGAAAAGTTAACGACAGACGACAAGTGATGGCAATAGCTAACAAGAGGCTCCCAGGAGCCTGAATCGCTCACCTGGTCTGGATGTCAACCCTATGAATACTTTTGTAGAGCTAAATGAGCTGAACATTTAAGCAAGCAACAGCTTTTCTCTATCTGCAATAGTTTTCATTCTATAGGCCAAAAACATTATTTTTCCCCTTTAAGGGGCTGTAATCCCTACAAGGGGTCATCTGACAACTTCAACCCTATGGAGACTTTTGTAGAGCTAAATGAGCTGAACATTTAAGCAAGCAACAGCTTTCCTCTATCTGCAATAGTTTTCATTCTATAGGCCAAAAACACTATTTTTCGCCTTTAAGGGGCTGTAACCCCTATAAGGGGTCATCTGACAACTTTGACCCTATGGAGACTTTTAAAGAGCTATATAAGCTGAACATTTAAACAAGCAACAGCTTTTCTCTATCTGCAATAGTTTTCATTCTATAGGCCAAAAACACTATTTTTTGCCTTTAAGGGGCTGAAACCCCTATAAGGGGTCATCTGACAACTTCGACCCTATGAATACTTTTGTAGAGCTAAATGAGCTGAACATTTAAGCAAGCAACAGCTTTTCTCTATCTGCAATAGTTTTCATTCTATAGGCCAAAAACATTATTTTTCGCTTTTAAGGGGCTGTAATCCCTACAAGGGGTCATCTGACAACTTCGACCCTATGGAGAATTTTGTAGGGCTAAATGAGCTGAACATTTAAGCAAGCAACAGCTTTTCTCTATCTGTCATAGTTTTCTTTCTATAAGCCAAAGACATGAAAAAATGCTATTTTTCACCTTTAAGGGGCCGTAACTCCTATAAGGGGTCATCTGACAACTTCGACTCTATGAAGACTTTTGTAGAGCTTTTGATGCTGAAGCAGTAGTGTGGCATCAGATTTCATCTATCTCTTATACTTTTTGATTTACAAGCCAAAAACAGTAGTCTGACCCCCATGGTCTATTTTTAGTAACGGCGGCCATGTTGTTTAGACGGCAGTCACCATTTGTGCAATCTTGGTAGAGGACATCCCATAGATGAAGTGTGCAAAGTTTCAAAGCAATCCCTTCAGTGGTTTCGGAGGAGAAGATTTTCAAAGAAAAGTTAACGACGACGACGGACGACGACGACGACGGACGACGACGACGACGGACGCCAAGTGATGGCAATAGCTCACATGGACCTTCGGTCCAGGTGAGCTAAAAAGTTGCATATTTGGCCTTATTTTGACCATTAATTTATAAACAAAAGAGGGGGAACTCCAAAATCAATCCCATCCATCCATCCATCGGATAACTAGAACATAAAATATTGTGGGAACACTTAAGTTAACAGACGCTAACAGACAACAATGATAGCATCATACCATTATACGTCTGCAATTTTTATTTTGCGGTCATATAAAAATGATCACAGGGTCAAAATTGTCAGATCAATCGTTTAAGAGTTATACCCCTTTAACTGTTTTTTTTTTCTATCAATTCTAAATGATTTTAGGAAATCTTCTTTGAAACCACTGAAGGGATTGATTTGAAACTTTGTACACTTGATATTAAGAATATTCTCTACAAAGTTTGTGAAAGTGTTGCACGCCGACGTAACAACATGGCCGCCATTGCTAAGCTAAAAATAGAACAGGGTATACGGTCATATATTTTAGCTTATAACTCAAAAAGTATAAGAGATACAGAAAATCCGAAGCAACCTTCTTTCTTCAGTATCAAGAGCTTTACAAAACTCTCTTTGGAGTCAAAGTTGTGGGACGACTCCTCAAAATTTCCAACTTTCACAGTTTTTGAAAACTTAAGTGCTGAAAGAAAAGTTAGCATCATTCTTATGCTCATTAGTGCAGTGACTTAGAGTGTCGATTTCAAATTTTAATCAACCACCCTGACACACGGCTGAATCATACCTTTTTGGATAGCTTAATTCTTACCCCATTCATTTTGAGTGGTCGTAAAGGTTACAAGTGGTGCAAAGGTCTGTGATCAGAGGTCAAAGGTCAAATTGTCAGCATGGAATTTTTCGTAAAATTGCAAAGTTTATGCCTATATTTTAGTAGAGGATTGTAATTTTATTTAAACTTTTATATTTTAAGATACTTTAAGCAAATACCAAACGAACAGAGTAAATGATAAGGGGTCATAACTCTGTTACTTCTTGGATTATGTCCCTTTTCCTTCTAGGTGCATTTTTTCTAATATCTATGTTTATTCCGGAAGTTCTGAATAATTATAAAAGTTTTTTCATATTTATCAATTGCAAAATATTTTTCAAAGTGTATACATATTTTTGATAACTTATAACAAGGATTTTTTATCAAAAAATATGAAAACCATTACATTTATAAAATACCCATGTCATGGCCTGACATCGTGTAATTTTCTATCATCTTTACCAATAACCGATTTGTAGCTTTTCTTCTACTTAGAATACATCAAATCTAAGAAGAATTATTTAACTAAAACAAGTAGACGAGTATAAAAGTGACATAAGTTATTCAACACTCCTCCCCAAATTACTGCACTAACAAACAATGGTCGACTTTACTGTACACCGGTGGTGGTCATATAACATATGGTACACATATGTATAATATAACAAAATGTAAATGTTCTTGGAGTTTTGTTGGGTTTGTTTTGCTATCACTTTTTACAATATTCTATTCTTACATATGTAGAAATTCTTTTATTTGTTAATCTAGTATATGTTTTAAACAATATTTTCTAGATTCGTGTAGTTTATTTATAAAAATCGCCTTTTTCATCAGATATGAAACTATCAACCACACTTCCAAATTGAGTTTTTGTTGTCAAGAGACAAAATGGTCACCAGCTCTTGTAACATGATCAGCATCTAAAGGAAATCCCAAACCAAGCCAGTACCACAGAGAATAGACCAAGAGCCACTTTTTCAGCGGAAGCACACGGGTTGATCAACTATCGCATGCATATTCATTGAAGACCGATCAAATCAAAGATGGTTCCCAGCTTTTAGATATTATGCATCGGCAATCCAAACAAAGACTTACATTTTTACTAAGAAACTACCCTGTGCAAAGGCGGTTCTTTTCAAAAGCAGTGGACTTGAGCTAAGGTATTAGAGCTCATAACCTAAGCAAAACAAGCCCAAACCACACACTTAAACGAAGTCACCTGGCTATATAAGTGTAGAACAAAACACATACGATTCGGCCAAAGCACAAGTTAAGCTACTCTTATAAGACATATTTAAATGCTAAAATTTCGGATCTGGACACACTAGATTTGAACCTGGGGACACCATTTACGTTATAGACTTAGATCCTGAATCCAGGACCATCAACAAGTTCGATCGTTAAGGCAGCTAGTGAGAAGCACCAATAGAAGATTGTAAGATTTGAAATAGGTGTTCAGCAATATATAATTTATCAAAGTCTGACGATTAATGCTATGACAGTTAGC
The DNA here is from genome assembly GCA_963971305.1 of Arcuatula senhousia. Taxonomy (NCBI): domain Eukaryota; kingdom Metazoa; phylum Mollusca; class Bivalvia; order Mytilida; family Mytilidae; genus Arcuatula; species Arcuatula senhousia. Next base: position 21,532,858 of record OZ020311.1, read on the forward strand.
AATAGTCTGTGTGTAAGATTGTTCGTTAAACCCTCATTACTGACTGATTAATCTATGGATTATTTTTGTTGTTGTTGATATAACTATATGTATATAACCAAATAAAGAAGGAATGGGAAAGGATGCCCTTGCTATATCCTAAACAAGGAGTAGAAGAACAACAAATCCTAAAGTCGCTTGGGACTTAGTTTGTGATACTGAGCTTTCCTACCAAGTTTTATAATCATTCTTATGTACGGTGTATGAAAAAAGCTTGATGGAAATTTTAGCCTAAATTAATATCAGGTCGACCCAGTCCCAACAAGAAAGTAGAAGTCCGACTGAAAGGCATACAGTCCGTCATACTGAACGACCACCCTGCCAAATTTCAAATCATTATCATGTACGGTTCGTAAGGACGGCATGAGTGAAGCTTAATGCCTCTCGAAATGTCGTCGGGGGCATGTCTTTGTAACCAATGGAGTCTTAGTGCTAATAAATATCTTATACTTAAATTCAAATTTTAAGGGCTTTTCTTGTGAATCTGGATTTAAGGTTCGTATAATATTATAGATTTACCAAAAAATAGTTTGCCGACTTTTCTTGTTTTATAGTAGTACTTTGTTAAATGTCATAACATATAGCTTTACTGTACAATCGAGGTGTATCGGATTGGAACACAAACAGAGACGATATGTCTTTGTTTTGCTAAATGACTGTTTCCGGAATAAAATATTTCTTTCTATAATTTTATGGACAATTTGAAAACGTCTGGTGGAATGGAAATACGTTTTTTAAACAATGTGACTTTACTATCATTTGATTCAAACTAAAACACAGTTTTCCAGGTGACAGATTTGAAACCGCGTCTGTTTTTTTTCTTTCTCTTTTTTCTTTGATATCGCGTACACTTATTCCAAATCTCTTTATTTTCTATTGTTGAACTGCTGACTATATAACAGAGGGTAAGATGCAATTTTCATGCATATTTCAAAGAATTACTGTTCTGTCATGGCTTTTTTCGGAGAATAAACAGTTTGTCTTTTAGAATTTTACATGTTTATTATATTGGAATCAAATGCAAAACCATATCTCTCAACTTCAAACTCTGAATTCAGGAAACTGATTACAAAATTAAGAATCAGTGACCACAAACTATTAATTGAAAAATGAAGGCACTTTAAAATTCCTAGAGAAGAAAGATTATGTCAAAAATGTCAGGTATTGGACGACGAGAATCATTTTTTACTTAGATGTACTTACAATGCAAACTTAAGAGTAACTTATTTTAACTTTATATCTTTAGAACACATATCATTCAATAATCTGAATGATGAAGAAAAAGTAACTTATGTCGTATTCTTATAAAAGAATAGGGGAACTGGTATTTAAAATGTCTTTTATTGTTGAAAATTTGTAAGCGTGTGTCTACCTAAACATGCAAGCGGAAAGAGAGAGAGTTCAAGATAAGTGGCATGCAAGTGAAATTTGATATACTTAATAATATATACAAAACCATTGCGGAACACCCCTGTGTCTCCGGAATGATTATATACTGAAATGAGTTTCTCAACAGCCATAAAGGAACCAAATATATAACATCCCCGCCCACAAAGTCAGAAATTTAGAAAGTAAATTTCGAGGTGGTTGTAGATAAACTCAATTCAGATGCAAACAATAAACAATGAAAACAAATACATAAAATTGGCGACTACCACACCATCTCCATATAAAACATAATCAACTTCTCTGGTCATATAAGCTGATGAAAGCAATGTATTAAACAACAAGTAAAACTGGAGGTATCGTATGATGTAACAATATATTATAAAGACTAGCAGAGACCTTAAACTCTTAAATGAATCAGATAATAATTTCGTAGCAATTGAAAATATAACTTTCGTACACAGATTCGGTGACCCCTTTCACTCACGCTTTCATTTAAAAGAACAAAAATATTATATGAAACCAACAAGGTTTTGTTTCTAGCTTATATATTCAACCTCACGATTACTCTTGACCAATGATCAGTTAAACATTAATACAATATGATGAATATGATGGTGAAAATGAAGGTAGATACACACGCCATATACATTATTACATAAACAAAATTAAAATAAAACATAATCAATGTACATATTAAATGTCTTTATCAAAATAGTTCTTGATTTGTGGCGACCCAAATGTCACCGATCTTATATTGAAAATTCTTGCAGTTCCTGTGGCGACACAAATGTCACCGAACACATATCTTCAATTATCGTCTTAATGTTCCTGTGGCGACACAAATGTCACCGAACACATCTTCAATTATCGTCTTAATGTTCCTGTGGCGACACAAATTTCACCGAACACATCTTCAATTATCGTCTTAATGTTCCTGTGGCGACACAAATGTCACCGAGCATCTATGGAAACATCATTTTCGTCTTATGTAAAATATAGTGGCGACACTTTTGTCACCGATCTCTTAAACTGCACCGTTAAAAACATAAATAATTTCACCATGCTCACCGCTTATTGGCGATATTCCCATTTGGAAAAATCCTGACAATAAATCTATAGACATAATGAAATTTGGCGTCATATCCGAACATGCATCGGTAAGCTCCTGCAAATTTGGAATTGTGTACTTGAAGTCCTATATTTGAGAGTTCAAGTACCGAAAGTCAAACAACGAAATCGAAAATTTTGAGGAGCTCCCTTGTCGGATGTACTTCAACGCCTAGTTACCAACACCATCGAACTTGTGATGGGCAAGTATTCCGCTCTGCTGACGTGTGCGATGATGCCTTGCCTCAGAATTTCGTCTAGGTGATGAGGTAAAACTTCACGTTTGTAAGGCGGAAGTTGATTGGGTTTCTGGTGTTTTCTCCCTTCATTTGGCTTGTGATGAAATTTGTGCTCAAGAACATTTGCATAGCCTAAATTTGGATTGTCATCCGTAACGAACAAATCGTCCTTTATGGATAAAAATTTAGAAATGTCTATTGTTTGTTCCTTGGTAAGGTGGTCGGACAAGGTGAATCTGCTTTTCACCATCTCTATATCATCGGAAAAGATTCTAGAGTCTGAATTATTTACAACATTCATTTTGCTGACTCCAATATCATTATTAAAACACGGTACATAGCTGTACTCTTCGGATAAAACAGAAAATTCTCCAATTGCTTTGTGTTTCGGAATTATAACATTGTCAGCGGTTGGATTAAAAATTTTAACAGGAACAGCGTGTTGAAATGAAACGGTTACGAGAGCTTTTGCGACAAGGAGACCTTTTGATAGAGAATAGTCAGAGTTTGTACTAATACCCTGAAGCCCATAAAGTAGTGAATCAGAAACATATCCCCAAACGATCATTTCGGTATTAGCCGGAATAACGAGTTGTTTACGAGTTTTGATTGCAACACTTTTCTGGTTGAATGTCATATTACTGAAATCCAAAATAAGCTTTTGTTGTCGTAAATATCCGGTACCAATGATGAAAGGATGTGAAGTAACAGGAAAAATGTTAACGTCAATGTCAAGGATTCTATTTTGACATTTCATTGCGATGGTCGCTTTCCCGATTAACGTGACGGAGGAGTTGTTGGCCAATTTAATAGTTTGATCAGTACTTTCAAATTTTCTTTTAAATTGGTATGGAATAGAGTCATATAATGATTTAGAAATAACATTTGTGGAACTTCCAGAATCGGCTAATGCTGCGATATTTATATCACCAAAAGATACAGGAATATATATGAAAGAATTGTCATTACTATTTGAAATTGAGGCACTATTAATAGTTTCTGTACCGAGAGGCCGTGCCTGTCTTCCCGGATTTACCGGTTTCCCAATCGCTTACAGGTATTGGCTGTGTGGCCCTTTTGGAAGCACAGTTGGCATTTGGCATGTTGTTTGATGGGCCCATTTCCGTCCCAATTGCAATCTCTCTGCAAATGCCCTTCTCCCTGACAACCAAAACAACAATTAGGTTGGGTTAGGCGTGGTGCCTGTTGAAATTGCTGCAGTGGACTTGTGCTGCTTCCATAAGCATCATTTGGTCCAGAGAAACCCCCTGGATGGGCGTTGTTGAAGCCCTGGGCACCATTTTGATGTGGCCAATAGTTAGCGACTTGATCATGATTATGCGGCGGTCTTTTCGGTCTGTAAGATCTTTGTTTGTTGTTGGTGTTTTGGCTCAGTGTAAGCCCTTTAACAAGAGAACGTATCTCAGCCATTTCAGCCTTTAATTCGGCGTATTCTTTACTTTGTTCTTTTGTTTGTGGTTTCATGGCATGGACCATTTCTCCATCTTGGCGATAGCCGCATGCCTCAGCCATTTTGGATGCAGTTAAGGCCTCATGAAGGTTTGTGGGATTATTTGCCCGTACGAAGAATGCCATTTTGTCTGGTAAACCACTGATAAATTTTGAGATTACCTCATGGTCTGGTTTGTCCAACATTTGGGCTTTTTCCATTATGTGGCTGTAGAAATCTTCAATCGGCTGTCCTGGACAAAGTTTAAGATTTTGAAACAGTTCATTTGTGATCATGAGTGTTGAGTTCTGTCCAGTAAGGTCTACAAATTTCCTTTTGAATTGGTGGAGGAGCAAATCCCAATCGCTCTGCGATGCCTTACTGAGGGAGCCATACCAGGTTAATGCTGGTCCCTTTAAGTGTAAATGAAACGCTGCAGCTTTTCTTCTAGATTCATGTAAATCAAAGAGGGTTGAATAAGATTCAAACTCGGACAGAAATTTGGATGCATTCTCTTGTGGATAACCATAAAAGTCTTTGCATTTAAATGCTTTCTCCATTGTAAAAGGTGGAAGAGTTAATGAAGTTGAAGAAGATTTAGTATGGGTTTTGTTGGCGAATGAAAGAGTTGGTGACGAGTTTAAAGATGAATGCTCCTTAGGCGAATAGTTATAAAACGAAAGTTCAGACGGCGGTGAGCTATATTTGGGTGTCGAGACCTTATGAAATAGTGTTGCTTCTCGAGGGGAAGGGAGGTCGCAAAATTGGTCTTCTTGTAAATGTTCCCTTGAGATGAACTTGGAATTTAAAATCGAAGAAGCATTTTCTGAGTTTTCATGGACTTTATCTGAGGTTTCTGAATTTAGCATAGTTCGGAAAGGCTACAACATGTGTGTTTGGCGATACAGTTATCACCGAAAAACAAACTCAGAACGAAAGTTAAAAACAAGAATTCATTTAAAGTTTATTAACATATTGCGTTGACATTTGCATGTATAAATGTTTATTGGCAATCAGACTGAATCATCACAGCGAGTCTCAACAGCCACAGTTTTGATAATTCTTGGCATGGGTGAATTCCGTCAATGTAATATGCGTTGAAGTTGAATGAAAATCGACTTCGTCTCATATGACTACTTTTTCTCGAGTTTTGTAAGTCGCAAGTAAATTTTGGGCTGTGTTTCCGTAACAGAAGATTTGTTTCTCTAATCCAACTATTTAAAGAATTCACTTACTGTTCGAGTTTAAAATCATCCGATTGAAATATGTGTGGTGTTCTGTGACCCCGCGATTTGTTCCAATTTACAATTGAGTACAGTGGAGTTTCAAGTAGAGCAAGTTCAACAGTTGGGTATTTAGCAATCAACTTATAAATGTCTCGGTAGGCCTTAATTGTGTCGTTTACAGATGAATTATTGTGAGATCTCAAAGTTATAAATTTAGTTTTAGAATCATAATTTGTAAGGTCACAAGTTCCAAACCAAACGTAAATAACAATGTTCGTATATTTCCTTACTGCATCGTCAATATTATCACGTATATATCGGTATCCCGAACTCGCACAAGTGCCGCTTTTATTCCAAAATTTAATATGATTTACTAGATTATTATTTTGTTGATGTTTTAAATAATTTGCTTTACTGTCCGTAACAACAATGGCAGTTTTATTTAAGTTCAATGCAGGCGAAAGTTTCTGTTCTAGCGTGTGTATTTGTTTTGATAAAACTCCACACATTGATAATCGAAAATTGTTCTAAAAATAAATCCAATCAAGGCTTATCAGCGAAAGCTGATGCAGACGATACAGTGATAGAGTTAAACAGTACACGTGGAAGGTTGAACAAAGGAAAACGTTAATTAGCGTAATTGATCAGTCAATTTAGAATAATCCATAATTAATAATATAATCTTTAGGTTTCTCCACCATGTCGTATTCTTATAAAAGAATAGGGGAACTGGTATTTAAAATGTCTTTTATTGTTGAAAATTTGTAAGCGTGTGTCTACCTAAACATGCAAGCGGAAAGAGAGAGAGTTCAAGATAAGTGGCATGCAAGTGAAATTTGATATACTTAATAATATATACAAAACCATTGCGGAACACCCCTGTGTCTCCGGAATGATTATATACTGAAATGAGTTTCTCAACAGCCATAAAGGAACCAAATATATAACACTTATCTGTTAAACCCCTCAACACCTATGTATTACTGTGTGCTTTAATTAGTTTTATATCTGTGTATGTTTATGTGTCACAAACTGTATAAAAGTTTAATGACAATAAAGATTCGTATTCGTATTCGTAATAATTTTGGAAAACAATTTTGTTTCGGAATTCTGTCTATTTTACCTCTGACTTCAAAGTATCTATATTAATTTTAGTGTCATTCAGTTGAAAACTTGCATGTACCAGGGTTAAAACGTTTTCAATATATTACAAAACGAGCTATTAATACAATTTTGAAGACATTCATTTGCCACATTATCGGACCGTTGCAATTTATTGTTAAATAGTTAGGTCTTTAGATATTTTGAAAAACCTCTAAAATATTATAATTAACATTAAGAAACTATTCTTAACAGGTTCTGCTATACTTTATTTTGCTCAAAATAATGATTTATTGTCAGCAAAATGGGTTTTCTATGTGTTTAAGACGATTTAAATGTGTAAAAAATAAACAACTTTATAATTTTTGAATCGTATCGGCCATGCTAAGTTACTGAAATCCAGAAACAAGTTTTGACAGATTTGAACCATCTCTGTTTTTCAAACATATCTTTAAAAGTACATGTAGAACACACAAAAAGATAAAAATTAGCCCAATGTTTTAAGGTGATCCTATTTTAATAATGAAATACAAAAATACAGACATAAACCTATTTGGATTGAGTCATTTAAACTGAAATACACCTAAATTCTGTTATTCTTTTAGGTTTTTTTAAATCTGAAAAATATTTAAAACGCCACAATAAACACACTTCATTAAGAAAGTTTAAAAAATCTGAAATACTGGTCTACCTGAACCACTTATAAATTTTGACCCTATTTAGCCCTCTTAAAAGTAAGTGTAAACCAAAGTCAACACATACGTTTCCCGCAAACCAGAAAGCCCCCCTTTTTCTTCATATAAAACAAAACTGCACCATGGGAAATCTTTACGACCAGGCAAAAAAGTTGCCCTGAGGTATACTCTAAACAATAAAACAAAAATTAGCCGTGTGTCCACCCGGTTGATTAAACTCCGAAAATAAGCACGTTTTTTAAAATTGTCACTGCACTACATTGAGATCTACAAAAAATGATTTCAGGGTCAAAATTGTCAGATGACCCCTTATAGCGGTTATGATTCTTTAAAGGTGAAAATAGTGTTTTTTTGTGCACTTGACCTATGGAATGAAAGCTGTTAAAGATAGAGAAAAATTGTTACTTGCTTAAATCTTCAGTTCAATTAGCTCTTTAAAAATATCCATTAGACTGAAGCTGTCAGATGACCCCCTATAAAAGTTATTGCACCTAATTGTCAAGTTTTGGGTTATTCCCTTGCAGATTAAACCTATAAAAGATCAAGAAAAGTTTTTATTTGCTTGAAAGTTTGGCTATATGTCCTCTTCAATAGCCTTCATTATTTGGTTGAAATTGTATGATGATCCTTTATTTGAATTTTTCACCTCAGAGATCAAAGGGAAAAGCCGCGAATTACCGATAATACAGAAATAATACATATAAAATCTTCTTAGAATTGATCTGTACAGATGCGTTTACGACTGCATACCAAATATCAACAGTGTACATGTACCATAATTACTTCATGAAACAGACTTAAGAACAAGAGGCTCCCAGGAGCCTGAATCGCTCACCTGGTCTTGAGTCAACCCTAAACATGTAAACACTTTTCTAGAGCAAAATGAGCTGAAACAGTTTTTCTCTATCTACTATAGATTCTATAGGCCAAAAACATGAAAAACATTATTTTAGGGGCCGTAACCCCCTGTAAGGGGGCATCTGACAACTTTGACCCAATGAAAACTTTTGTAGAGCTAAATAAACTGAACATTTAAGTAAGCAACAGCTTTTCTCTATCTGCTATAGTTTTCATTCCATAGGCCAAAAATATGAAAAAACGTTATTTTAGGGGCTGTAACCCCTATAAGGGTTCATCTGACAACTTCGACCCTTATGGAGACTTTTGTAGAACTAAACGAGCTGAACATTTAAGCAAGCAACAACTTTTCTCTATCTGTAATAGTTTTCATTCTATAGGCCAAAAACATGAAACAAGAGGCTCCCAGGAGCCTGGATCGCTCACCTGGTCTTGAGTCAACCCTAAACATGAAAACACTTTTCAAGAGCTATTAAATGAGCTGAACATTTAAGCAAGCAACAGCTTTTCTCTATCTGCTATAGTTTCATTTTATAGGCCAAAAACATGAAAAAATGTTATTTTAGGGGCCGTAACCCCTATAAGGGGTTGTCTGACAACTTTGACCCAATGAAAACTTTTGTAGAGCTAAATGAACTGAACATTTAAGCAAGCAACAGCTTTGCTCTATCTGCTATAGTTTTCATTCACTAAGCCAAAAACATGAAAAAACGTCATTTTAGGGGCCATTACCCCTATAAGGGGTCATCTGACAACTTGGATCCTATGTAGACTTTTGAAGAGCTTTATGAGCTTAACATTCAAGCAAGCAACAGCTTCTCTCTATCTGCTATAGTTTTCATTCACTAAGCCAAAAACATGAAAAAACATTATTTTAGGGGCCATAACCCCTATAAGGCGTCATCTGACAACTTTGACCCTATGAAGACTTTTGTGTAGCCAAATGAACTAAACATTTAAGCATCTCTATCTGCTATAGTTTTCTTTCTATAGGCCAAAAACATGAAAAAAAGTTATTTTACGGGCGTTACCCCTATTAGGGATCATCTGACAACTTCGATCTTATGGAGACTTTTGTAGAGCTTGATGAGCTGAACATTTAAGCAAGCAACAACTTTTCTCTATCTGTAATAGTTTTCATTCTATAGGCCAAAAACATGAAAAATGCTATTTTTCACCTTTAAGGGGCCATAACTTCTATAAGGGGTCATCTGACAACTTCAACTCAATGGAGTCTTTAGTAGAGCTTTTGATGCTGAAGCAGTAATGTTCATTCTATAGGCCAAAACATGAAAAAATGCTATTTTTCACCTTTAAGGGGCAATCACTCCTATAAGGGGTCATCTGACAACTTCAACTCAATGGAGTCTTTAGTAGAGCTTTTGATGCTGAAGCAGTAGCCTGGCATCAGATTTCATCTATCTCTTATACGTTTTGATTTACAAGCCAAAAACAGTAGTCTGACCCCCCTAGTCTATTTTTAGTAATGGCGGCCATGTTGTTTGGGCGGCGGTCACCATTTGTGCAATCTTGGTAGAGGACATCCCATAGATGAAATGTGCAAAGTTTCAAAGCAATCCCTTCAGTCGTATCGGAGGAGAAGATTTTCAAAGAAAAGTTAACGACGACGACGACGGACGACCACGGACGACAACGGACGCCAAGTGATGGCAATAGCTCACATGGACGTTCAGTCCAGGTGAGCTAAAAATGCTATTTTTCACCTTTAAGGGGCCGTAACTCCTATATGGGGTCATCTGACAACTTCGACTCAATGGAGACTTTTGTAGAGCTTTCGATGCTGAAGCAGTAGCGTGCCATCAGATTTCATCTATCTCTTATACTTTTTTAAACAGTAGTCTGACCCCCTAGTCTATTTTTAGTAACGGCGGCCATGTTGTTTGGAGGGCGGTCACCATTTGTGCAATCTTGGTAGAGGACATCCCATAGATGAAGTGTGCAAAGTTTCAAAGCAATCCCCTCAGTCGTTTCGGAGGAGAAGATTTTCAAAGAAAAGTTAATGACGACGACGACGGAGGACGACGGACGCCAAGTGATGGCAATAGCTCACATGGACCTTCGGTCCAGGTGAGCTAAAAAAGGTTAACATTTGCCAAATCAGTATAAAATTACCAAGTCAGTAAACCATGGCTGCAGGAGCATACAGATGAAATGCTGTTAAATTACTAATCTGCTCTTGATACTAATGCAACTGGATTCCAAATATCAATGGTGTAACAAAACTCATTCACATAAAACTGATTTAAGCAAAAACTTAAACAATTCAGGACACTTTCGCCGTCGGGAGTAATCACCATACCTAAGTCTCACCTTTTGCGACATTCCTCGCAGACGAGACAAAATTGAAATTGAAATATCTTGGATTTTTCATGACCTTGTTCTTTTTTTATATGAAGTCATGGTTTTTCATTACAATTGTTCCATTTAAATGTCATGAAAAATCATGGTTTTCAGAAGATATTTGACTGACATGGGCTGACAACTTTTTACTAGGTTGTATTTTACTAACAGAGTCCGTGTACTTTATCCAATTATTTCAAAATGGGGATCGTTTGTTGCCAACATTTCACATACAGTATCATTTTTTTTCAAGTTTCAATTTAATTAGTTCAGTGGTTTCAGAGGAGATTTTTTAAATTGTTGACGGACGACGAAAGGCGAACAACAACAGAATCATAGTGATGGAATAAGCACATATGGTCTTTGGCTGGGTGAGCTAAAATCAAAACTCTTTTGATGGATGGATGTATGAAGGCTTGTTGGACAATAGACAAGAAGCAATATCTATAACATTACTTCGGTCTTTAAAGAGTAAGTTCGCGAGTTTTGAGTTATTAGTTTATTTGATTCATTATAATGAGAGTAGGCATCATGGCGGGTTTGGGCAATGAAAACGATATATTAAGAGAGATATTCGTAATTTTATTCCAATACACAAGACCATATGGGCGCTGCCATGCTATGAACAATGATGAATTATGGGATAGCTCAATTGGAGAAGTGACGTCACATCTCCAATGATAAATACATTAACCAATTGACGATATTTGTAACATAAGACCGATGTTGTCAATCATAACAATGATTTGGAATATGAATAATTTGGCATAAATGAATTTTTTTAATCCCAGCGTTTTTTTAATTATATTTTTTTATCGAAAAAGCAAGCAAATAGTTTACTTAAACCTTAAATTGAATATAATTCCAAATAGTAAATAATATATTGACACAGTAGCCCTAGTTTTCAATCCTTTTTCAATATTTAGGACAATAAATTCAGTTCTTGATGAATACACAGGTGTCAATTAAAATCATTAACCATTAGGACGATCTGTCACACCTCAATAAGCCACACCCCGGTGGTTAATTACAAGTATAATTGACAGATAGGTCAATTAAGGTGCTCCTCCAATCAAAGATTTCCATGCAGCACTCAACCCGCTTTAGACACACCCACCACAGCTCGATTTTAAGATTTTGGACCAGCACATCTTTTGAAAATTTCTTAATTAGTATACGGTATAATTAATCAGCAGGTGTCAATATCACCTGTTCACTCCATTGACTAAATTACCCTTACACTTATCAATCAGCCAAAGTGTGGTGCTACATGTACTTTGTGTTTGTGTATGGTTTGTGTAATACTAGTACCCATATTAAAATATGTTTAAAGAGTTTTAGTTCCCACTTTTTCCGTTTTTGAAGTGTGGGAAAAACAATTAATTAACTACATAATAATTTGCAAGACAAAAACCAAAAAATGTTCCTACAGTTTATTATTTTTATATGTTATTAATTAGAAAGGGTATTTTATTAACATTTTCTCCTTTTCAATGTTCAAATGGCACTGGCGGACCAAAGGGGTTGATTTTCGTTAAAAGAAAGTGTTCTAGAACCCATTTCAACCAGGTAAATGTCAACTTCTAATACACAGGAAACGATATTAAACCCCTGTGGTGCCGATAGTTTGCACGGAGGTACTTAACACTCGGTGTGTTCACGTTTCTCCAACATTTGATAATTAACTATAAAAACATCCAATTAAGGATGGGGATTAGGGGGCCAACTAAAGGATAGCCAAGTTATTTATTACCTGTTGAAATTATATAAAATATTTTTTTTAAAATGTATTGTTTGTTCACAATAGTTATGTTCATATGTCAAAACAGGGTATTAAGAATATTGTTTTTTTCTATCTGAATCCTTTTTACATGTATTTATTATTCTTTTTTATTTAACTGGTTTCAATTGCTTTCTATACCATTTTATGTTGACTAGTATGTTCATATGTCAAAACAGGGTGTTAAGAATATTGTTTTTTTTTGGTCTAAATCCTTTTTACATGTATTTATTATTCTTTTTTATTTAACTGTTTTCAATTGCTTTCTATTCCATTTTATATTGACTTTTAAGGATGTTGACTTATACTAAACTTGTTCTTGTGATTTTTTTTTTTGAATCCTTGTATTTTTGTATTGTTTTTCTTTCCTTTTCTAATCTGATTCTTAACTGATGTTGACTTTTTAATATTACATTGTAAGACAGACACTTCATTTGAAGAATGTTCAGAATATTTGTTGATGAAATCTTTAAATAATTACAAATGTACAACCAAACAATATAACAATAAGTGTTATCCACGACGAAAAATTTAATATTTCCACACAAGCAATACAAAAATTTAGAAATACAGAAAAACTCTGTCGAATAGAACTATGTAAATGTTTTACTAAAAGTTATTGGTTTTGGACTGAACGCTGCAAGTCAAGGAATCTGTGCATGAGTATCAATGTAAAAAATGTATTTCTTCCGTTTTGATCTGGTTATTGCTCAATACAAGGCTTGAATCTAGAATCAAACAAGGGTGACCTCATATGCTCTGGAAGGCCATTATTGCTTGCCAATTGTAACACGTACGACTTGCTGTCGGGGGAACCTTCGGGATAGGTCAAATCCAGTTAAAAAGATGATACGCAAACACATGATAATATCACATTTTTTATGTACGTTTTTATTTGAGATATTGAGAAATTGTTAACTTTTCTATGGCTTTGAAGTCACGTATGAATTTTAGAGTAATAAACTCCATTTTCTGGAGCTAACTGAGTGTTGCTGCACAAGAAACCTGACAAAAAAGCTCACATATACAGTTGTACGTAATATATTGGTATCATTTTTAATCAAAATACGAAAGTGATCTCCAAAAACCTATATTATTTTTTTCTGCTAAAGCTTACCATAAAGTATGGCAAGCCGTTTTTACATTTATTCATCTTTATATATATCTTATAAACTTTATGAGATATCTTATAAAAAATAATTTATAAGATATCTTATATATTTTATAAGATATCTTATAAGCTTTATGAGATATCTTATAAATTTTATAAGATATCTTATTTACTATATTTTCTTTTTTATTACTTTAACATTAAGCCTTATTCCTACAAATTACAGGTAAGAAAAATATAAGCAATCCTTATGAGGGCCCCTTAATCCCCACCCTTAATTGGATGTTGTTATTGCTAATTATCAAATGTTGGAGAAACGTGAATAAACCAAACATACACAGGAAACGACAGGTGAACCCCTGTTGTACCAGAGGATTGTAGAAGGGAATAACCTCTTATAACAAAAACGATAAGTAAGCCCCTGTGGTGCGATGGTTTGCATGGAAGAACTAATTATCATAATATCACTTCAAATGAATTATGCAAGGTAATCCCAGTAGGGTGTCAGAGAACCATGAATTTTTAACAGGATGTAAAAAAGAAATAGTATAGGGCAATTCTACATACTGAAAATTGAAATATATTTTCCGAAAACGTGTGGACGGCTAATCTAAAATTTAAAAAAAAAAATCTTTTATTTTTCTACGAATTAATTCTGAACTTGACGGATGGTACCATTTTAAAACTTTTCACAATTAATCATTACACTGACTTTTATTTTATCATCCCGACTTATTTTTAATTATTTCAAATTGTCTGTTGTGGTACACGTCGGTAAATACAACATGGGTATAGGATGCAACATTCACTCGGTGTATTTGCTTTGAGCAGCGCCATGTAGTACAAATCACGTGACCCTCCATAGATAGAATTTTTTTACTTTCAAAAGCCATTTTTATCCTAACTATGCATATTTGAGTGCTAGGAATTTCACTAAAGTTATTTTTATATGATTGTCTTTCAATGTACAAATTTTGAAAAAATCGCGAACTTACACTTTAAGCAAGGTACTTATAAGCTAAATGACAAATTTCCATTCTGTCTTGTGCACATACCTTTGACATCAACATTGTATTTTCAAATGCTGTTTCCACAAATTCCTGTGTTTCTATGTGTTCTGTAAAATAAAAAAAAATACCTGCCACATTTGAAATTTGGTGTAATAAAAAGCTACGCCAGGCAAAACATGAAACAAACGCAACTATATTGGAGGCAGGCATGGGGCGAATTACATTGCAATGTAATGCATTGAATTACCATTACTTTGAGAAAACCATTACATTTTTAAGTTCTGTTCACTTGTTTGCACCATCCATCATACCTAGGTTAACTTTGTTTTTAAAGACATCTAATAAAAACTTAGTCAGAACTTCATTAACTTTTGTACGCTGATACATTGTATGTCTTGGCACACAAAAAAACTGCAATGGATTATCATTATACGATTGGAGGCCCAATATGGATAGTCAATAGCTTTGGACACACTTAACATGATTGATGCGGAGCAATGGTTTACAATTTTACACCTTATTTCTTGAAAATGGAAAGAAATATGGCAAATCTGATAGAAAAATGCAGGCAAGGATTCTAAAAGGATTTAGAAATGTTTTTTTTTCATAAATTGAAACACAAACTGAAACACAAATTAAAACAAGAGTTAACACTAAAGTATGTCTCGCCTGCCGGCACCATTAGAAACAATTATTCTTTCTAAATTCCACTATATTTTGAATTTACATGGATTTTCAGTTTCTGGGATCAAAAGATGTTTATAGAACTTAAACATTGCAAACATATGCAATAAATATAATCAAAGTCACTCAACCAGAAAATCAAGGTCAAGGTCAAAAGATGGGGATGCAACTGTGCTAAGCTACTACTGGGACATATGCATACCAAGTTTCATCAACCCAGGACCTATAGTTCTTGAGATATGGAGGTGCTCGCAAAACTTTTCCATTGCTATTATATGTATTGAAAATTGTCAAAGTCACTCAACCGGAAAATCAAGGTCAAGGTCAAAAGATGGGGATGCAACTGTGCTAAGCTATTACTGGGGCATATGCATACAAAGTTCCATCAACCCAGGACCTATAGTTCTTGAGATATGGAGGTGCTTGCAAAACTTTTCCATTGCTATTATATGTATTGAAAATTGTCAAAGTCACCCAACCGGAAAATCAAGGTCAAGGTCAAAAGATGGGGATGCAACTGTGCTAAGTTACTACTTGGGCATATGCATACCAAGTTTCATCAACCCAGGACCTATAGTTCTTGAGATATGGAGGTGCTCATAAAACTTTTCCAAAAAGTTAACGCCGCCGCCGCCGCCGCCGGTAAAGTAACACCTATGTCCCGCTCCGCTTCGCAGGCGAGACAATAAAAAGCTACAACGAATGCAGCATAATAGACCACAACAGGTTGAACCCTGTACATTGGAGGCCCAATATGGATTGTCAAATACTTTAGACACGTGCAGTCCAGGGTTGACTCACATAGGTTTATGACACATTGGAATTCCAATGGAAACCAACTGTGCGCCACTTATTGATGACCTTTTTAAAAGGGTTATGAATCACAATTAATAGCTAAAATTCAAAAAGACCCCAACAAACAGAACATTATGGAAACCTTTAATAACACTTTAAGATATTAAGACAAAATTTTTGCACTAAACAATCCTTCATTTTCTAATTTTATTAAAAATATATCCTTCTGAATTTACCTTAAATAAATCATCACCGGTGAAAGATGTCAATTTTTAGATTCAGATTTTTAAGTATCATCCATGGAAATTGCCAACCAAAGTATATCATAAACATGACAACTTTACCTTCCCTATTATAAATTTTCCTTTCCTTGAAGAAGAAGCTTCACTGGCGCCGTCTTACAGGGTTTACATTTCAAAGTTGGTAAGATATGCTCGGGTCTGCAGTAGTGGATCTCATTTTAATAATAAAAAGCTTCTCAGAGCACAGCATGATACGATCGCAACATGTTGAACCCAGTACGTTTAAGGCCCAATATGGATAGTCAATTGTTCTGGACACATGCAGCCCATGGTGGACTGACAAAGGTTTTTGACACATTCAGCTTTTGGTGGACCTTCCACTCACATTTTAAAAGCCTATTGTGGATTGATGAGTTTTGGTTACCGGAATTTTTTGGTGAAGTTTGAACCAGTAAAAAAGTTTCTATTTTGGTCCCTTATTACATAGTAGGTGAGAAAAAAGGGGCCACAAAAATAGTTTTCAATTTTGTTTCCGCTATTTGACAAGAACAAACAAGCAAAATACATTTTCAAAATCGGACCACAAATAAAAAAGTATCGATTTTGGCCCATAACAAGAAATTTGTGAGCCAATGCTCACTAGTGATACCCCCGCTTTCACAACTATGACATTAAGTAATTTGTCATTTGAGGGGTGGGGCATGACCCGGTTACCTCTCCATGGTACAAAATTATCTGTCTTACCATAAGAAATAAGAATATATATGATTATAGGGTGGGGATCTCAATGGTTTTCAAGATATAAAGTATTTTGTCATTTGAGGGGGGTGGGGCATGACCCCCTCAGACCCCTATATGGTACCAAATGATCTGTCTTACCATGAGGACTAAGAATATATATGGTTATAGGGTGAGGATCTCAATGGTTTTCAAGATATTTAGTATTTTTTGTCATTTAAAGGGGCGGCATGCCCCCTCAAACCCTTTTATGCTACCAAATGATTTGTCTTACCATAATGACTAAGAATATATATGGTTAAAGGGGGGATCTCAATGGTTTTCGAGATATTAAGTGTTTTGTCATTTGAGGGGGGTGGGGCATGACCCCCTAAAACCACTCTCAGGTACCAAATGATTTGTCTTACCATAATGGCTAAGAATATATATGGTTATAGGGTGGGGATCTCAATGTTTTTTTCAAGATATTAAGTATTTTGTCATTTGAAGGGGTGGGGCATGACCCCCTAAAACCACTCTCAGGTACCAAATGATTTGTCTTAACATAAGGACTAAGAATATGTAAGTATGAAAGTACAAAAAGCAGGACGGAAAAATCAATTTTTAAGATATTAGGAGGGGCGTGGCACCACCCCTGGGGGTCCCCTACATCTGAAAAATGGTTATGACCAACAACTCATATGGTTCTAAAATTGTGCAAAATTTGAACAAAATCAGTCAAGTATAACATTTATAAAGAACAACAGTACAAAAAGCGGGACGGAAAGTTAGACTACGGAACCTCGGACACAGGTAAAACAGTATACCACCCTCTTCTTCGGATTTTATTTTTTTGGAGATCTCGATATAACAGTATTTTTTTCTCATGATCTCGATATAATAAATCGAGATCGCGAAATAAAAAAATGAGATCTCGATAAAACAGAAAAAAGTAATTGAGATAACGATATTTTTTTGGAGATCTCGATGTAACAGTAGTGTTTTCTCGTGATCTCGATATAATAAATCGAGATCGGGAAATAGTAAATCGAGATCTCGAAATAATAAAATGAGATCTCGATAAAACGGAAAAACATTAATTGAGATAACGATTTTTTTTGGAGATCTCGATATAACAGTTTTGTTTTCTCGTGATCTTGATATAATAAATTGAGATCTCGATAAAACAGAAAAAAAAATAATTGAGATAACGATTTATTTTTTTTGGGAGATCTCGATATAACAGTATTGTTTTCTCGTGATCTCGATTCCCAAAAAAAAAAAATGTTTTTTTCTGTGACACCTCTCGGCTTCCGTAAGTATTTCAGGATTGGATTTGAATTGTATTTAATTTTGACCTTGGGCCAATCGAAAAACAACGTGCAGCATCTTTTGGCCCGTTGAAGACTGCTGGCTGTTTTCGTTGTGTTTTTTTTTTTAATTACCCATTCTTTATATGGGCTGTGTCACGTACACTTATTCAACATCTCATTTTCTTCCATTTTGACATATGAAATCTGTTGTTGACTTTAAATGAAAAATGCATGTTTGACATAAAAATCTAATGTGGAGTTTAGGAGAAGTTGCTGGTAAGGGGTGAGTACTACGTTGTAATCAAATGGCTATGTCCATATTGTTTTGCTAGTGGAAACCCCTAGAATCTATCAGGTCAAATTCTATAATAGAATCTACATTATTTCACAAAGATTGTGTGATTTTATGAAAATCAATCAAAAGGTTAAATCGCGGATAAGAGATGGATGTCTTGAGATGTAAAGAAAGGTAACAAAAAGACAGACAGACAGACACCCTTAACATTATATGCCCCTATTTTTCAAGCCGGGGTATAAAAAGAATGATCAAAATTGAATGATGACTCTACAAAAGTTTTGTAGAAACATCTTTTTTGTCCTTTTTGACTATAAAACACTAGAAACAAGCATTCTGAGAGTATTGCAAAACAATACATAGTCCCTTACCAGCCTCTTATTTCAGTCACTGGTAAAAATTTGTGAAACAAATTAAAACCTTAACTTGATCAGGTCATCAGTTCATTATCTATAAGGGATAATAAAAAAATGAAATTTAAGTGGATTTTCAAACTTCAAAGGGCCATGACTCATGCAAATATTGGAAACGAAACATAAACTTGATCTGTAACTCATCACGGTAGACTCACATACCAAAAATTAGATCATTATCCATCAGTGCAGAAAAAATGTGGAAAACTGAAGTTTTAGTGAATTTTCAAAGTTCAAGGGGCCATAAGTCCCAAAAAAGTTTGTGAACCAGTACTAAATTTAAGCTTGATCTGTAACTCATCATGGTAAACTCTCATACCAAAAATCAGTTCAATATCAATAAGCAATTAGAAAAAAGCGCAGAAAAATGAAATTTCAGTGAATTTTCAAAGTTCAAAGGCCATTACTCCTGTAAAAATTTGAAAACAGGCACGAAACTCAAACTTGATCTGTAACTCATCATGGTAAATATCTATAAACGTTTGGCAAAAAGTGCGGAAAATGAAATTTTAGTGAATTTTCAACATTCAATGGGCCATAACTCCTGTTAAAATTTGCAGACTGGCACGAAACTCGAACTTTATTTTGAACACGTCATGTTTTTCTTTTTATTTTTTTTTTCAGTCAGGCTTTTAACAATCCCTGTATATTGTCACCTGATCAGGACATGCAAGGTTATAACACAATATATTTTTTTTTTTAAATATAAAAAGCTGACCTGAGTTATTATGTTAAGTTTTAAAGAATAATGAAGGAAATACAAACAAGGAAGAAGTGTTACATAAATTCTCTCACGCTTTCACACATCAAATTTACTAAACCAGTTAAAACCTTTTTTTACATGATACTGCCTTATTATTATATAGATATAGGTGAAATATCGTGATTTCCAAGTTAAATAAATTTCTTGATTTTCACGGAGTTAATTACAGGATTTATCTAACTCGCGTGCGAATTTATTTAACCCTCGTGAAGTTTCCCGCGAAAAATACGTAACATAGATTAATGCGCAATACACAATTCATGAATCAATAATTTCTTTCGTTTCATTATTTGATGATCTATTAGTCACGTTTTTCCAAATCATCTATATAATAAATAGTATAACTGATTCGGGGTGACAAATATCAATTTTAATGTCACTCGTGTCGAATAACGCTAGGGGATTCAACTCGTGCGCGGAACAAGTTCCGCGCACTTGTTGAATCCTGGCGTTATTCGAGACTCGTGACATTAAAATTGATATTCGCCACCCCTCATTTGTTATACTATAATTAATTGATTTAATTAACAAAAATAGGGATGAATAGCACAGCATAAAGGAGTTAGTCCGATAAGGGGGCATTATATTGGCCTCAAATTTCGAGGTATGCTAAAAGTACGGTTCGAGATGTATTTCACATTCTTCAATATATATTTTTGTTCGTTCAATTTCTTTTTCACATAAAAGTAAACCATCTGTAATCACAAAAGCTATGCAAAGTCGGATAAAAGAAGGGAAACTTGTAAATTAGTACTAAATACTTCATATTTTGGCAAGTTTTTGACGTTTTTAACATTAGGCACATGCGTGTTCATTGTTCATCTTTATATATTTTGTGTAAAACAGTTAGTTACAACATATATATAAAGATCTTTGTTGAACATACATGCGCCCACATCTGTTTTTAGCAAAAACTACCGAAAATTTAACAGAAATATATTAAAAACGAAGATTTTCTCACATTCGACACATTTAATGGTAGAATCTACAAACTTGTATGCAGAATTTTGCAAAAAATAATCTAGATGTAGTATTCTTCAC
Organism: Arcuatula senhousia; assembly: GCA_963971305.1. Lineage (NCBI taxonomy): Eukaryota > Metazoa > Mollusca > Bivalvia > Mytilida > Mytilidae > Arcuatula > Arcuatula senhousia. Next base: position 21,553,487 of record OZ020311.1, read on the forward strand.
TATTCTCCTGTACATTAACACTCATAAAATAAATTTCTGTCTGTAGTTGAAAATTCGGAAAATTGCAGGCCAAAATTGACCTTGTAAAATGGGGAGGTAATGTAACCCCTTCTAGCTAAAATAACCAATATTTAATTTAATATCAAAATGATTAATATCTAGTATAATTAATTTTATTATAATTACTATGCTGGAAGCTGGATTATTAACCTAAAGGACCCGAACAATGGAGTCAGATAAACAAGCTGTCACCCAATTTGGACAGAAGCTGCAGGAGCTAAATAGACTAATGATCTGGTCCTGTATAAATACCAAATGACCTAACAGTCGAGAGAGCGAGGAGAGAGAGGTTCAGCACAGCAGATAGGACTTTTTAGTTGTGGTTTAGGCTTAATAATTCTCGCGACATTTACTTAATAGAAACAACTGTATATATTTCATTTAATAAATTATGCTAATATCCATCGTAGTTCTGATATTGAAGGGTCTACACAAACCCCAAATACAAAACCAACAATCCTTGAGTGGATATAACCATCAAATTAAAACCTCATAACAATTGGCTGGCCTGCTACAAGTTAATTTTTGGTATAAAACTATATAGACGATATTAAGATGTGGAATAAGTGTACGCGACACAACAAACATAAACAAACAGCAATTCAAAAAATCACAATGGAAAACAGCAAGCAGTCTTCAACATGACTGTCTTGCATTGACCCAAGACTTATAATACAATACAAAAGTTTCAAAACCAATCCCTAAATCATCAACGAAAGACCCAATTCTTGACATAAAACAGTTAACACAGAATGACAAGGACAAACAAAGGCTTTGGCAAAGTTTCCTGGCCTAGGACAGGCACATATAAAATGTGACGGGATTTCAACTAGTTTTTTGGATCGAACCTTCCCCCTACAGGGATTGGGAAGGCAGGGGGGCATGGGCCATTGGCACATCTAAAATAAAAATGGTCCCCTCTCATTATAAAAATTTATATAGAATATGAAGAAATGGCCCCTTGAAATTTTGATTTTTTATGAAAAAAGTGGTAAATGGCCCTTTGCAAAAAATTCCTTTCCAATCCCTGCCCCTATTGATAAGCATGCACAAAGCTACATATAAAACACACTGTAAAACTCAATCGACAAAAGTTCAATTCAACAAGAGAGAACCTAAGACAAAATACTGTACGAAAACAACAAGACAAGGAGGAATTCTCTTGAGAACACTCGAAGTTACTGACATCTAGATAAGAAACATTTATCGATTGATGTAAAAGAATCAAATACATCAGTTCTAAATCTGACACCCCACGTCAAAACAATGAATGATTTAGAGTTGTATCACCACGCAGAACCGGCATACTTGATCCCTGTGGTGCTTATAAATAATACAGTGTGAAAATTTAATGTTTTAAAGTTACTATCAAGCTATCAAAATTTCTGCCAAAACATACCAAATGCAAAGATTTTACTAAAACATTGAATTCGTATCCTTTTTTCAAAAGGTTTTTAAGCCAGTTTTTAATTTCCATAAGGTTGTTTTTGAATTTTTGTGCTTTATAAACTACATTGCTATAAAAATCAGGATGAGATATTCCTTTAACAATCAGAAATCTACGTGAACAGCAAGGGTCTGGAAATTTTCTGAGCTGATTTCGGTCATTTTTGTCCGATTGTGCTGAATTACAAATGACCCCCCTTTTTTCCCTTATCCTCCTCTGAAATCCATCTCTTAATCTATAAAGGTAGTGTTTGTTTCTGTATAAAGTTTTCTGATGTTCAACTTGATATCCAGGTCATGTTTTTATTTCAGGTAGAGTCTCTTAGAAACGGGTATAGAGCATAGTTTACAAAAAAGATGTGCCTTGACAAACTTTTAAAAATGGCGTTTTTGGCCCCTTTGACCCCCAATTTCTAAAAAACGGTAATTAGAGATAATGCAAATCTGAATGAAAAACGCAGACAGGGATTTTCACAAGGATTCCATTGAAAAAAAGATTTTGAAAATCAGACCACAAATAAAATAGAATTTAGTGTGGCCCCTTTTTGACCCCCAATAGCAATGTAACAGTGCAATATATATCAAAACCATTGACACATTTTGTTGACAGAATCAATTGATGAATTCAATAAAAAAAGAATTTTCAAAATCGAATCAATAATAAACATTCTACAACAGTTTTGTCAATACACCCGTTTTAGCCCTTTTTGGACCTTTTTTCTAAAACGGTAGGGGCCACCAACCCTAAATACAATACCAAACTTCCGTCAGTGGTTACAAACATCATATCAAAATTTCATTACAATTAATCAATATCTACTCAAGTAATCGCACGAAACCAAATGTCCACAGACGACAACAACAACGACGACAACATCGCCATAACATTATACGATCGCAACAATTTTGCGGTCATATAAAAACGCAACCGTTTGAGGTCGTTATAGTGTACCTGTACAACAGGCATGGGGCTAATTACAATGCAATGTAATGCATTGAATTACCATTACTTTGAGGAAACTTTCATTGAATTACCATTACCATTACAAGGATTTTGAAAAGAAATGCATTGAATTACCATTACTTTGGCTAAGTAATGCATTGAAGTACCATTACATTTTTTTAAGTTCCGTTAACTTGTTTGCAACATCCATTATACCTAGGTAAGCTTGGTTTTAAAAGATTTCAAATAAAAACTTAAAGTCAAAATTTCAAAAACTTTTGTACGCTGATACATTGTATGTCTTGGCACAAAAACAAAACAGAAAAGTAAACAAGAGGCTCCCAGGAGCCTGAATCGCTCACCTGGTCTTGATGTGAACCCTATTAAGACTTTTGTATAGCTAAATGAGCTGAATGTTTAAGCAAAAAAAAGCTTTTCTCTATCTTCAAAAGCTTTCATTCTGTAGGCCAAAAACACTATTTTTTGCCTTGAAGGGGCTGTAACCCCTATAAGGGGTCATCTGACTTCACACCTATGGAGATTTTTGTAGGGCTTAATGAGCTGAACATTTAAGCAAGTAACAGATTTTCTCTATCTGCAATAGTTTTCATTCTATAGGCCAAAACACTATTTTTGGCCTTTAAGGGGCCGTAACCCCTATAAGGGGTCATCTGACAACTTCAACCCTATGGAGACTTTTGTAGAACTAAATGAGCTGAATTTAAGCAAGCAACAGCTTTTCTCTATCAGCAATAGTTTTCATTCTATAAGCCAAAAACATGAAAAAATGCTATTTTTCCCCTTTAAGGCGCTGTAACCCCTATAAGGGGTCATCTGACAACTTTTACCCTATGGAGACTTTTGTAGAGCTAAATGATCTGAACATCTAAGCAAGCAACAGCTTTTCTCTATCTGCAATAGTTTTCATTCTATAGGCTAAAAACACTATTTTTTGCCTTTAAGGGGCTGTAACCCCTATAAGGGGTCATCTGACAACTTCGACCCTATGGAGACTTTTGTAGAGCTTAATTTAATAATAATAACTTTATTGTCATATAAATCATATTACACATGATTTGTGACAGAAATAAAAACAGAGAAGTACAAATAAACGACAAAATAAAGTCTATGAGACTCCTATCCTCAGTTCTGATGACCGTTTAATGAAGGAGGCAAGGCTCTGAGTTTGCCGAAAATTTGTAGGAGATAGTATTTTAATTAAATTATCATGATCAGAGGTATTAGTGGGATTTACATTCACAATATTGAAATCTGTCAGTAATTTATTTCTATAATCTTGGTTGTGGTTGCAATATAAAAAGAAGTGGCGTTCATGGTCTATACTATTTTGATTACAAAATGCACAAAGACGTTGTTCTCGGGGAACTTTTTTATATCTTCCTCGCTCTATGTCTAAAAAGTGGTCAGACATTCTAAATTTTGCTATCCATTTACGTGTTTCAAAGTCAGAGTGGGATAAATAAAACTCTTTTCCCAGCTCTGACTTCAATGATCTATAAAGAAATATTTTACTTTGATCGTTTAGGCTTGATAATTTATTTATAGTTAACTTGTTAAAATAATTTGAACTTTCAGTTTTTATATGAGATGTATTTAATTTAACTTCTTTCATGGATTTACAAGATTTAGCTTTTTCACCATCAAAATTTGATTCTGAGATAATATCTTTTATATATGTCATCCAAGTATAAGTATGTTCTGAATCTAGTATCTTGCAGAGATCAAAGCTTTCTTTAAGTAGGGGGTTAATGTCTACAGTGTGTAGTCTTGAGTAAAACAGTATGGATTGGGTTTTAATAAATTTTTCTAATGGTAGGCGGCCTAAATCCAAACGAGAAGCTAGATTTGATGCTGTTCGTTTAACACCAAGAATGTATTTGCAATATGCCAAATGAACTTTTTCAAAAGGTGATTTGTCTATAAAAAAGAATGGATCGAGACTGTTTTCACTGTTACGGGCATGGCGAAATTTTGCTCTATAAAAAGGCAGATACTGGTCCATCATGCATATTTCAACATTATATAACAATATAGGTTTAATAAGTGAATCAAACATTTTTAATGCAATGTTTAAGGGAACATTTCCCATTGCTGCAAATTTAGAGTACAAGGAAAACTGAACCTTCTTTGCTTTTTTTGTAAGATCTAAGATACTTGATGTTAGATTTCCATTGCTTCCAAGAGTTGTTCCTAGAAATTTGTATTCAGCAACATTGTCAATTGGATTATTTTTATAGTTTAAGTATGAACCTTGTGGTTTTAAATTTTTCTTTTGAAAGATCATTGATTTAGTCTTTTTATTATTAACTGTTAACTGCCATTCAGAAAGTTTGTTTAAACTATTTTGAAGTCCGCTCTTAGACTCAGATAACAATATTATGTCATCAGCAAAGAGTAGACAAGATATATTAGATTTCAGAATTATGAGCGGTTCACAAACATTTTCAAGAAAAGTGTCGCTAAGATCATTTATAAATATATTAAAAAGGGTGGGACTTATTGTGTCTCCTTGTCTTACCCCTCTTAATATTTCAAAAGATGGAGAACAAATATTATCAAATTTTAGAGCAGATTCTGTTTTTGCATACTGATTTTTTAAAACTTTATAAATCTTTTTACCAACTCCTAGTTTTGCCATCTTAAAAAGAAGACCTTCTCTCCATACCGAATCAAAGGCACCTTTTAGATCCACAAAACAGCAGTATATCTTTTTATTGTCTTTGTGAATATATTTATTAATAAGTGATTTTAATATGAATAAACTATCACTTGTTCTGTGGTTTGATCTAAATCCAAATTGTGAATTTGAAAACTTGTCTCTCATAAATTCATTTAGTCTATTATTTAGGATGCTGCTGAAGACTTTGGACAAACAGTTTATCAAAGATATCCCCCTATAATTGGCAGGGATATTTTTTTCACCTGACTTATGAATTAATGTAATATATGATTTATTCCAGTTACTGGGGTAATATCCAGATTGTAGAATTAGGTTAAAAAGTTTGGCATAGCATTTTAATGTTACTGAACTACTGTTTTTTATGACTTCATACAAAATTTTGTCAGGCCCTGAGGCTTTACCTTTTTTTAGTTTTCTAAGTACATCTTTTATATCAGTACAGGTAATTGCTTTATCAGTTTCACAATCTGATAATTGATCTTCTATGTTCACTAATTGTTCTTTTATATTATTCATAAAATTGATATCTTTATCTTTACATGACCCTTGCTCCTGAAAATGTTTAATTGTATTTTTATAGTTTGACATAAGTTCATTATCATGCTCATCTTTATCTTTCAAGTTATAAGATTGTAGCAATCTCCAAACCTGCTGAGGGTCATTTTCACATGCATCTAGAATTTTTTTGAAAAGCTGATTTTTATATTCTCGTTTCTTAATTTTTATATTTTTTCTAAAAGTTTTAATGTGTTCAAAAAATTTAGTTTTAAGTTTTTTATCATATGGATTGGATTTTAGTTCTCTGCCAGTCTTATTAATTAAGTTTTTATATTCTCTTATTGAGTTATCAGACCATTTTTGTTTCATGGTTCTGTTTTTATTCTTTCTGGTTTTCACTCTTAATTTGCAACATTTTTCTGTTAGTTTACTTAGAATTGAAGAGAGGTGTGAACAAGCATCATCAACATCTTTCTGGCATTCTGTAAAACTTTAAGATTCAAAATTTAGAATATCTTCCTTTATTTCCTCTGATTCAAGATTCATTAGTAAAATTTCATAAGAATGGTCAGTCCATTTATAGGAGTTTATATTTATCATATCTGTATGTTTTTTATGCGAGTTAGCTAAGTTAATATCACACTTAAGAAAAAGTTCTATCTGTACATGATCTGAAATGTAGGTAAAATCATCTGTTTTGAAATATTTCACTGAGGATAGGAGCCTCTCACTAACTATACAGTAATCTACAGTGCTAAAACCATTTGGAGAAATACATGTAAAATACCCTAAGGAATCCCCAATGAATCTGCCATTGAGCACCCGAAGCCCTGCGGACATGCATAAATCAAGCAGGTTTTTACCCTGATCATTTAAAGTAGAATCTTGATTTGTTCTGATAAGAAATTGATCTTCTATATAAGTATCAGGAAGCAAATTATTCAAATCTGGATCTTTTAGATCCGAAGAATCATTTAAGATGAAATCATTATTTTGAGCAATACGAGAATTAAAATCACCTATAAGGGCTATTTTCCCTTTATTAGCATATTTACTTATTTCAGCTTGAAGAATTTCATAGTCATTGTCATAGTGACTAGAATTTAAAGGAGGAATATAGACTGCACAGACAAAAATATCATATTCAAGACCAAAGAAATTTTTATCTAGTTTTAACCAGGCTCTATTACTAGATTCTGAGCCTTTCGTTTCATAGGATACACCTTTGGATATATTTTTCTTAATATAGACAATTATTCCACCACTGTGGCGTTTTGCTTTTTTATTCTTTTTTCTAATTTTTGAGAAAGATATGTAATCAGGCAGTTGAGTTTTATTATCATCACCTTTCCATGTTTCGAGTAGTATGTTAATATCACTTTTGATCTTACTAGTAAAAAAATCATCATTGACTTTGTCCGCAAGGCCTCGAATATTCCAGGCAGATATACTTAAAGTATTCTTGTGAAGCTTACTATTATTCATCTTTAAGATATATATTATAACGACACTAAACCCATCTACATTTGTACAAGTATTAAGAACAGTACATACAATTTTTAAAGAACTAATCTACATGTAAACATGATAATCTGTAAACAAAATACATAATAGTTAATTATTCATCAAGTACTCATATCATATAACAACTACACTGTATGATACTACATGTATCTAAATCAAATTTTCAATTTTCAAAAATAATTATTCTAATGTCACCGTTATCATGGTTATTAATTTTCCTTCAGACATCTACTTTAATAGTAAAGTTGAAAATATTCAAATTATAGATAAAATACCTGTAATATACATTTAGTAAATAAGTTGAAGAGCAATAACATGTTTCTTAACAAAAAATGTCTTTTTTAAAGGGGGGGCACTTTTATAATGTGCATATTTATCACAATAGATTTGACTTTTTTTTTTTTTTTTTCAGAGAAGCTGGGGGAGGTACCGGTTAAAACTGCTTATTTATCACAATTATAAATAATAGACATAAACAATAAATGCATCAGAAATAAACATTCAGCACAAAGAAAGATAACTCAAAAATTCTATCATAAATATACTTATTAACCTAAAGTTAAGGTTACATGTATTTAAGTAATTAGTTTCTCAATCGCTGCATAAGCATTTCAATTAATGAAATGTTGTCAATAAATTTCTGGTTGTACTGTGATCTGTAATAATTCGGTCCTGGTTTGTTGTTTGTGGACTGATAGCGATTATATGAACTATTACTTTCCATTCTTAAATTCGGAGCTTCGCGTGGTGGGTAAGAGTATTGATTTCGTCTATCATGACGTGGTGTTTGAACTGGCTCACGGTAACTGTTTTCGTGTAATTGTTGTTCGTGATTATTGTTATTGAAATGGTTCCTTCTCTTACTTCGATTGGGTGATTCAATAATACCTAATAATGGGTTTGTAACCTTCTTGTAACATCTCACAAGGCTTCGTATTCCAGATTCTTTAAGATGAACACCATCGTAGTAGTTGTTTCTGTGTAAATTATCTTGGTGAACTATGTGAATGTTTTCCTCTTCACAGACATCTCCTAGCAGCCTATTAAACCTGCACCTCTTTTCTTCATAGTAGTGTGAATCACCAGTGTCATGATAAAAGCGTGGCAAAATTTCACTGATAATAATGTTGCTGCTTGAATAATATTGTTTTGTGTCCTTGATCAAGAGTCTAATGTCTTCGATGACATCTTCTGCTAACTTACTATCTAAATCATTTGATCCTACTTGAAAAAGGATGTTGCTAGCTGGGAATCGCTTATATTTTAGTAATTCACTTGCACCATTGACAGTTTTATCTCTCAGGGTTGTTAGTTTAACTTTTTTGCGCTGGTACATTAATTTTGCTTGAAGATCCTTGATGATTGAAGTACCAATTATCCAAAGATCTGATTTTTCCTCTTCAGGTTGAGTTGTTGCGTGGGTAAAATGTTTTGGTCTAGTTGTAACTGTTTCGAGATCTTTTTTGTCTTCCTCTTTAGTATTCGATTCAGTTTGTTTACCTATTGTCATAGGGTGTCCAATGTAGGTTGTCATTCGGTTTTTTATTTTCACCATGATCCTGAGTTTCCTTTATACTTTCTATTTTTCTATTGGTTTTAAGTATGTCACTACTGATTTCCCTTATGTTCTTCTGCATTTCTTCTATTGTTGCTACATGTATATTTGAAGTCTGCTTCTGAAGACACAAACCATTAAGTTTTTCAATTTCACTTTCTGCCTTGTTTACTTTCTCTTTTAATGATCTGACCTCCAGTTTCAAGATGTCTATTTCTGCCATCTTTGAATTCAGAAGATTAATTGTTTCTTCCATTTTGCTCATTTTTCTGTCAAGTTCAATGTGACTATTTTCTAGCATTTTTTGCGAAGTGTTAAGTTTTTCTACATTTTGGTCTTCTACATGTGTTTGAGTGTTGGTGTGTTGTTCAACACATTGTACTTTCTTATTTTGTTTAGGAGCTGTATTGTCAACCTCGTTGAATCTCTGTTTCAATTCTGTCTCTGAGCTATCAAGATCATCACTTTCCCCTAGAAAATATGTGAAGTCAATATCTTGAAAAATAATTTGATTGGTTGAGCTTGGATTGTCTCCCTTAGATTTTGCACGAAGAATTTCTTCTACTATTTTGTTGATTTTTACATACTCCATTTCAATCCAAGAATCAGTTTCACGTCCCTGTATCTGGGCAGTGTGTGTAGTATAAAACAATGTTATGACACAGAATTTCTTTTTCTGAACACTTATGTCTACTGTGGACTTGAATAGTTTGTCACTTGGCAAGCGCCATGTGATTGGTTTGCTCTCATCTACCGTTGTTAATGGATGCAAGCTTTTGTCAAAGTCTTTCCATAAAATTGAAGTTTCGTCTTTTTCGCCTAGCTTGACAAAATATCGCATTAAAAGCGTTCTTCTCCATGCAAGGACGGAGTTTTTATCTAATCTGATCGTTGCCTGATTTTTGCCTCTGGTTGGGGTCGTCATTTTGTTATTTGTGTTTTGTTTCACTTTGGGTGACTTTCCTGACATTTCTATTAAGATTTATGGGTTTAGGTCTGTTATAGTATGATTTTTAACTGTGTTCCAAAAAATCACTGGGCGCCGCCATTTTACATCCGGGTATTTAATCTTAATGAGCTGAACATTTAAGCAAGCAACAGCTAATCTCTATGTGCAATAGTTTTCATTCTGTAGGCCAAAAACATGAAAAAACGCTATTTTTCAGGGGCCGTAACCGCTATAAGGGGTCATCTGACAACTTCGACCCTATGGAGAATTTTGTAAAGCTAAATGAGCTGAACATTTATGCAAGCAACAGCTAATCTCTATCTGCAATAGTTTTCATTCTGTAGGCCAAAAACATGAAAAATCTTTATTTTTCAGGGGCCGTAACACCTATAAGGGGTCATCTGACATCTTCGACCCTACGGAGAATTTTGTAGAGCTAAATGAGCTGAACATTTAAGCAAGCAACAGCTAATCTCTATCTGCAATAGTTTTCATTCTGTAGGACAAAAACATGAAAAATCCCTATTTTTCATGGGCCGTAACCCCTATAAGGGGTCATCTGACAACTTCGACCCTATGGAGAATTTTGTAGAGCTAAATGAGCTGAACATTTAAGCAAGCAACAGCTAATCTCTATGTGCAATAGTTTTCATTCTGTAGGCCAAAAACATGAAAAAACGCTATTTTTCAGGGGCCGTAACTCCTATAAGGAGTCATCTGACAACTTCGACCCTATTAAGAATTTTGTAAAGCTAAATGAGCTGAACATTTAAGCAAGCAACAGCTAATCTCTATCTGCAATAGTTTTCATTCTGTAGGCCAAAAACATGAAAAATGGCTATTTTTCACCTTTAAGGGGCCGTAACCCCTATCTGACAACTTTGACCAAATGGAGACTTTTGTAGAGCTTTTGATGCTGAATCAGTAGCGTGGCCTCAGATTTCCTCTATCTCTTATACTTTTTGATTTACAAGCCAAAAACAGTAGTCTGACCCCCCTGGTCTATTTTTAGTAACAGTGGCCATGTTTTTTGACGGATCAAAAATCGAAACACAAATTTGGTGCAGGACACCCTAAGGACCACTCACACCAAGTTTCATTAAATTTTGTTCAGTAGTTTCAGAGGAGAAGATTTTTGAAAAATTGTTAACAGACGACGACGACGACGACGACAGACGACAGACGACAGACGACGACGGACGCCAAGTGATGGTAATAGCTCACATGGACCTTCGGTCCAGGTGAGCTAAAAAGTCGGGAGAACCGGAGATGGATAAAAAAGTCGGGAGATTTTGTCTCCCGGCGGGAGAATCACATGTATTCATCGCAATGCATTACCATTAAACATTTGCATTACCCATGCCTGCTGTACAAAACATATTTTTTCGATATCTTCTGACCATATTTGACTTGTCAAACATTTATATTCTTAAAGTAAAGTAATCAAACTTTCATTTAAGTTCAAAAAATGAAGTTTTTTAGTTCAAAATTAAGTTCAAAAAATCTTTTGAGGTTTTCGGATAATTTAAACTTCTTAATTAGACGACTTTTTCTATATTCGTCCCTCGCCTAGTGGCAAAAGCTCACATGACATTTTGGGTCAGGTGAGCTTAAAAATGTTAAATGACTTTATTTAAGGTTCCACTAAAGTAAACATCTGGGACATGCATTTCCTATGTAAAATTGAAAAGAATAAGGCAGGAAATTAAAAAACAGCTTTTGCTTTAAAAATTACTTCAATTGATTCCTTTCTGGTACATTTAGTGCAAGCTAGATGTATTTTGTTAAAAAATGTATTTCAATAAGATAAAATTGAAAAATTCTTAGGCCAAGTTAGGGTGCGTTTGACTATTGTGAAATTTTGTGAACAAAAATCATTATTGTGTTCATTTAAATGAAATTTTCAACAAAATATCACTAGCTTGCCCTAGATGAAAAAGCTTAAAACTTGTTTTAAAAGTTGATTTGTTATTTATTGTTTTTAATTTTTCTGTATAATTCTTTTTAAATTTACATAGGAAATGCATGTCCTAGATTTTGACTTTAGGAACCTTAATAAGAAAAACATCAAACTTAATGAAAGGATAGATTATTTATATTATCCATAATATAAATTGCAGGCAAATATTTAAAAGGAACTATGGGACACAAAACTATGTCCAAAAGAGATAATGCCAAATCTCACAACCTTTAATCTTCCTGCATTCAGCAAAGCATGATGTTGATTCCAGGGGATAATTTTATGGTGATATCCTGATGAACAAGTTTCATGATGAAATATACTCCCGGATAAACTTAAAACCTATAGATAAACATCAGTATAACCAGGCCTGGGGTAATGAATATGCATTGTAATCATTACATTTTTTTCAGTAATGCAAAGTAATGTGTAATGCACAATTTTTGCATTACATGTAATGTAATGTAATGCATTACTTAGGTCAAAAGGTTTATTCACGTTTCTCCAACATTTGATAATTAGCAATAACAACATCCAATTAGGGGTGGGGATTAAGGGGCCCTCATAAGGATTGCTAAGATCTTACCTGTAATTCACCTGTAAATTTAGCAGGAATAAGGTTTAATGTTTAAAGTAACAAAAAAAGAAAATGCATATAATTTTAAGAAAGAAATCGTTTAATTTTGATAAAACTTATTTAAATATAAAATTTTATTAAAAAAAGATGATAAATGATTTATTTTTCGTTTTTCATTCTCAATCAGTATCATTCACATAAAAATGTTAAGATAAAATAATTTGATAGCATCTATAATAAAAAGCTTCGCCGAGCGCAGCATGATACGACCGCAACATGTTGAACCCTGTACGTTTTAGGCCTAATATGGATAGTCTAATGCTCTGGACACATGCAGCCCATGGTGGACTGACAAAGGTTTTTGACACATGCTTCTCTGATGGACTTTTGACCCAGGGGGTAAAAATATAAATTTTGAATGTTGTATTCTACTCTTTAAAAGAATAATGTTTGGGGAAAAAATTAAAAATCAAACCAGAATTTTTTAAATCATGATTACAGCCCCAAAAATTTTATTCTTAAATGTAGAATCGCTACCTGACAAGAATAAATTTTCAAAAAATTTTTTTCGAAATCTGACCACAAATAAGAAAAGTTTCGATTTTGGCCCCATTTGGCCCCTAATTACGTAATAGGGGAAAAAGGGGGGGGTCGCCAAAAAATTAATTCTTAATTTTGTATCCGCTAATTGACAAGAACAAACAATTGCAAAAAAAATTATCAAAATCGGACCAGAAATAAAAAAGTTTCGATTTTGGCCCCTTTTGGCCCCTTATTACGTAACAGGTGAAAAACGGATGGGGGTCGCAAAAAGAAATTCTCAAATTTGGATTCGCTACTTGACAAAAATAAACTTGCAAAAAAAATGTTCAAAAACAAACCAGAAATAAAAAAGTTTTGATTACTGCCCCTTTTGGCCCCTAATTACAAAACAAGTGAAAAAAGGGATGGTCGCAAAAATTAATTCTCAAATTGGGATTCGCTACCTGACAAGAATAAAGTTGCAAAAAAAAATTTCAAAATCGGACCACAAATAAAAAAGTTTCGATTTTGGCCCCATTTGGCCCCTAATTACGTAATAGGGGGAAAAAGGGGGGGTCGCAAAAATTAATTCTTAATTTTGTATCCGCTATTTGACAAGAACAAACATGCAAAAAAAAATTTCAAAATCGGACCACAAATAAAAGTTTTTATTTTGGCCCCTTTTGGCCCCTAATTACACAACGGAGAAAAGGGGGCGCAAAAATTCATCAGGTTCATTCTTTTATTGTAAGAAACATTCTTGACAAATTTCACATCAATAGGCCAACTAGGACCAAAGTTATGGTGGAAACAAGTAAAATATTTGAATTTTTTGCCCCTTTAGGGCCCCTAATTTCGAAACAAAAAAAGGGGGGACCCCTAAAATCAATCCCATTCATCCTTGTATGGTAAAAAACATTACTGTAAAATTTCATAGCAATCAGATAACTAGAACTTAAGTTATTGTGGAAACAATAAAAAAAGCAGTATTTTTGGCCCTTTTTTGGCCCCTAATTTCTAAACGAAAAATGGGGGGACCCCCAAAATCAATCCCATTCATCCTTTTATGGTAAGGAACATCATTGTCAAGTTTCATAGCAATTGGATAACTGGAACTAAAGTTATTGTGGAAACACTAAAAAGTTAACAGACACAGACACCGACGACGACGACAACGACGACGACGACGACAACGACAGCATCATACCATAATATGTCCGCAAATTTTTTGCGGTCGTATAAAAATCTGTCTTTTTCACTGACTTTGAAACTGCTTCACGTTACTCTAGGACCTTTCAAGCCCATCTTAACATCACCCAGCAGGGGCTACATCTTTCTCAACACTCGGTGCGTACATACATGGTATTATCAGATTTTAGATGATATTTCATGGTGTAAATGATGGCAAATTCAGCAGAGGGCTTTAAAGACAGAATAGAATGGGACGATGCCATGACCTTGCAACATTATAACGTTTCAGCCAATGAGTGTCGACGTTTGGAAAAAAACTTTGTTTGTTTGTCAGTTTGGTTCTTGTTTCGTTTTTTAATAAATTATTGGCATTTACTCATTTTTCTATGATATTTCTTTACGGTAAGCTTAAGCAGAAAAAAAAAGAATATACTAGGTTTTTGCTGATCACTTTTTGCCAATCTACGATAAAAGAGACGACTTTAATTTTCAAATTATTAATTTCCCTAAACTTGAAAGCAACATTCCTTCGATACTATAGTTCTATTCGACAGTGTTTTTCTGTATTTCCTTAATTTTGTATTGCTTGTATGGAAATAATAATTTTTTCGTCGTGGATAACACATATTGTTATATTGTTTGTAATTATTACAAGATTTTATCAACAAATATTCTGAACATTCGCCAAATGAAGTATCTGTCTTCATATTAAAAAGTCAACATCGGTTAAGAATCAGATAAGAAAAGGAAAGAAAAACAATACAAAAATACAAGGATTAAAAAAATATATTTTTCAAAAGAACTTAGTAAACGTCAACATCCTTAAAAGTCAGCATTAAATGGCAAAGCAGTTAAATAAACAAAAATAAAATAAATCAAAAATCAAGGATTTAGAAAAACTGATATTCTTAACATTTTGTTTTGACATAAGAACCTGACTGTAAGAACAAACAATACTTTTTTTTTTTAATATTTAATATATTTTTAACAGTTAATAAATAACTTGGCTATCCTTTAGTTGGCCCCTTAATCCCCACCCTTAATTCACTGTGTATCATTGACACCGGAAATTGCATACTAACGAAGCGTAAAAACTATGTTGATAGGGCTGACGGGGTCAGATTTTTTGTCATTTATGCGCTTCTTATGGCATGAAACAAAGATTTAACGTGGATTCCAGATTCTTAAGATGTTCAAGAACTTGTTTCTTTTCATTTGATTAATAAAAATAATTTTCCCATATAAAAAATTACGCAATTAGGGTGAGCTAGTACCTGTCATGTACTTTTGACATGTCACTATGCATGTCTATACCAAAGCAAGATAAAAAGATCCAAAACTAAATAAAAAACTTTAAAGAATATCTTTAAAATAGCTTCATTTGAAATCACCTTTTTGATGTTTGCAATTAAGTTGCCTTAATGCATAAACAGTGACATATTTATTGTACTAATTTGGTTTTATAACAATTAGATGTTTTCACTAATTGGGGTCACATTTTATGAAAGGACAAAAGACCAAGGGATTAAGTCTTTAATATAAATTATTTGTAAAAACAGAAATGACATGCCTGTCTATAGTGGACTTGCAGAAAACACTTTTTTCTCATTTTATTCAACAAAGTTTCAAAACTGAAATTAAAAAAAAACTATAATATTATTTTTATAATCATGATAATTCAAAGTATTTTCAATATATGGTCATTTGAGACCAATCTACAGTAATTTAAACAAGTTGGCTTATTTCTGTTGGTATACAGATTGTGACCATTTGTTCCACTGTTCAGTACAAACTGGATTACCAATAAATATTCTCTGTAATTTCAAATCCATATATCTTTGCAAGGGATTGTGATATTTCCTTTTTGAAATTTTCATTGATTCATATTTATGTCAAAACCCACAGAAACTTGTTTCTATCAATAAGGGGGTCTACTATATATAAAAGTCTTTATTCTATATTAAGTCGCCCCCCCCCCCCATTTTATTGATAGAAACAAGTGCCTGTGTCATAACCATTACACGTTAGATGTTAATAATTTAAAAATATTGTATACAGAAAGGCAAACAAAAAATATGTGTGTTTCCTATTACATGTCTGAAAAATTAGGTAGGTGCGTTTATTTATTTTATTTTCATACAATTTTTTTTTACCTTGACTAATTATGGGGAGTGGAATATAATGACAATAATGGCAATAAAAATGTTTAATAAGGGTAGGCATGAAAAAAATAGGTAGGGTTGGGTAACCAGAAACACACATATATTTTTTTTGGCCAAGGCAAACAAGCAAATAGTGTTTTCTGCAAATGACCTATTAGAAGTACAAAATAGTGTTTTCTGCAAATGACCTATTAGAAATACAAAATCACCTGTAAATAACCTATATAGCATTGCACAGGCATAAAACACCAAACTCACTCACTCAAGAGGTACAAAAAGATTTACATAAATATTTAATCAAAATGTAATGTGTAATGCAATGCATTACACAAGCTCAGTAATGGTAATGTAATGCATTACAGAAGAGATAAAATGTAATGGTAATGAAATGTAATGACAAAATTTGTAAAGTAATGGTAATGCCATGCATTACGTTGCAATGTTATTGACCCCAGGCCTGAGTATAACATATTTTTCTGTGATCAATCAACCCTGAAGTTGATGCGACAGGAGGTTTTTTTTATTTGTTCATACCCTGATGTGTACGGGTTCCAGTATATGTATACTGATTCAAAATGATACCATTCTTCCTTCTTGGTAAAGTGACTTAAACATGTAGGTTAAACTTATTATTCAGGACAAACGAACATATGCCACTCTACTTTCATAGAATGGGCATAAAAGTCTATTGGTATGTATTGGGTCATTTTTCTTTTTACAAGTACAGTGAAACTTCTCTAAACCGGACCCCCTGAAAACTGGCCACCCCTTTAAACTGGCCATTTCACAAGTCCCTGCAAAATTTTATTTAATTTCTATGTAAATTTTCCTCACAATACCGGCCACCCTTCCAAACCGTATACCGGCCACCTTTTTAAAACGTTCCCTTCATTTATCAAGTAATTTAAACCCCTGAATACTGGCCACAGGTAATAAAGTTGTCAACACTTAAGTTATAAAAGCAAATTAAAGAAATTTAAAGCCCTACACAAGTCAATTTTAACAAGATTGCTACGCGTAGCCATGTGTCCCCGCCGCTGCATAAAAGTTGTGTGGTATGTCAATTCAAGCAATACATTCTCTGAGAAACGATAGAAATAGGTTGTCAAAATATGGGATGATCACCTATTAACAGTACCCTATCAGTGTGTAAAGTTTCAGCAACATCCATTCAGTAGTATCCAAGGAGTTGCACCCACAAAAACGTTTGACAAAGTCCCATTTTTCGGACTGAAAAATCACAAATTCATAAATAACTCGAAAACCGTAAATATCGCTTCAAATTTTTTTTGGTATTAAAAAAGAGCACCTTTTGGTCTATCAGCCTACAAAATTTCAGAACCCTGTGCACCTAGGTAACCAAGATATTGGATGTCCTATATTTTGACCTTTCTTCCCTGTTTCCATGGAAACAGCAGCCATTTTTTAAATTTCAAATATTGGATGATCATCTACTAACAGTACCCTATCAGTGTGTAAAGTTTCAGCAACATCGGTTCAGTAGTGTCCGAGGAGTTGTACCCACAAAAACGTTTGACTAAGTCCCATTTTTCGGACTGAAAAATCACAAATTCGTAAATAACTCGAAAACCGTAAATATCGCTTCAAAATTTTTTTTCGTATTATTATAGAGTACCTTTTGCTCTATCAGCCTACAAAATTTCAGAACCCTGTGCACCTAGGTAACCGAGATATTGAATGTCCTATATTTTGACCTTTCTTCCGTTTCCATGGAAACGGCGGCCATTTTGAAAATTTCATATATGGGATGATCATCTACTAATTGTACCCTATCAGTGTGTAAAGTTTCAGCAACATCCGTTCAGTAGTGTCCGAGGAGTTGCACCCACAAAAAACGTGACGGACGGACGGACGGACAGACGGACGGACGTAGACCATTACTAAGTCCCTACGCCGAAACAATTAATGTAAAATGATAATTAAAAGGATTTATGGTATTAAAAATTGCACCTTTGTAAGTTATTGTAACATAATTTGTTTTTTCAAATCTTTCTGTCCAAGCTGATAACAATATTTATAGGCAATATAATCATATAACTTGGAATTAATGAGCTGAAAATAATTAATGGTATGACAAATAGTCTTTTGAAATTATTTTAAAATTTGATATGTTATGCATTTTAATTTATGCCAGACTGATAAAGTATTTTGCCATTTACAAAGTGAACCAAAAGTGTTGTCCATATCATAAAACTATCTGATCTTTTAATACTCACTTTTTAGCTTTACTACAAATCAAATTTAATATCAAAATAATAAAAATAAAAAATAAGTAACTATTACCTTATTTTTAAGTGTTACTGAGACAGGTTTCTCAAGGTATAAGATAAAGAATATACTTTATGAATTTAAGATCAATATATTTTGTTCATGGGTTGTAACATTGATGGACATTAAGGAGACACCCACAAAACCAGCCACCCCTCTAAACTGGCCATTTTATATGGTCCCCGTGGCGGCCGGTTTAGAGAAGTTTCACTGTATCTGTATATGCAAGTGTCAGTTAAAGAAATCACAATTGTATCACCCCACAACCTTATACATATATATACGTATACATACTTCTACTAGCTTTGACACCCTGGGCCTTATAGTCATCTATTTCCTTGTCTTTACTTTTAAGCATTTTAACCAGCTCTCTTTGCCTGCGAGTTAGTTCCCCAACCATTGCCATTAGTGGAACAATGAGGTTTTCTGAAGCCTGCAAACAGAAGTTAATTTTGTATTTAAATGTTAATTTATGGCCTATATTGGTTTCATGATTATATGCTCTTTATATCTATAGTGTTTGGCTTTTTTTGCAACTTATTTGTAGAGTGCCTCTGATAAGTCTTGATTAGACAAAACGCAAGTCAGGTGTAGTAAAATTTATTGTCTGGAACTTTGGTGGTTTTTTTGTTTTTTGTTTTTTTTATTTGATTTCTTGACAGATTTAAATTAACTCAAAAAAGACTCTAGTTGGTGAAAAACAACTTTATTTGATGAAATGAGGCTTATCTGAGGACTATTAGGTACGAGACCACAATTATCGCCCCTTATTTTTCGTTGTTGTTTAATAAAGTCCCTTTGAAAAACACCATATATCTTCCAGAGGTATTTCTAGGGTCAATTTTTGGTGCTGTTTTTAGTTGTTTGGGTTAATTGGTAGTTCTTAAGCAAAAGACCAACACTTAAATCAGCATAAAAGGGGTGATTTGCCAGGCATACGCAGGGTCAAAATTTAGATTTTAATTTTTGTTGACATTAAAAATTTTTGGTCTCTTGACCATAAAATGCATTAAAAGTTTTAAAATCGGTAAAATCTTCTTAAATTTACATATTATTTATGTCTTGTGTTGTTATGCAGCTGTAAGAAATTTCAGGAAAATCAAATGGTTAAAAAAAAAATTATTCATCAAAATGCTATATTGAAAATGCATTAAAAAGGGGGTTAAAATAATACTAGTCTCGGGCCACTAGCTCCGTTATGTTTATAACAGGTTAAATTACCTAGATAATGACCAACATATCTTCCATTTAAAATTCTAAGCTGGGAGGCAGAAAATTAAAATATGTAAATTACGGTTAAGTGGCCAATAGTTAGCTATAGAAATTGGGAGATTTAAGAAAATACGAAGAGATGATAGAATTTGCAAAACGTGCAACGTGATCGAAGCTGAGAGTCACTTTCTTTTCAGTTGTAAAATTAACGAAAATTGCAGGAAAATGTATTTTGATAAAATTCACATTGATTTCTCATCACAAAACGAAATAAAGCTAAATTTAATCTTAAACCCAAATAATAGTCAAGAAGTGAAATTTCTGGGATCCTTTTTAAAACTGAGGACAGGAGACACATAAGTTTCATTTGTACATGCTATTATAAGTTGTTGTATTTTTGTCGATTTATTGCCTGTAGCCTTTGGCCCTTCAATGAGATCCAGTACAAAACATCCAGTTATCCGTCATTCAGTGGACACGTTATAGAAATTGCAAGTTTTTACTTATCTCCACACATTTAAGATACGGGAAAGTTTTTATGGCATATTCCGGGGTAATTGTAGAACGAACTCATGTCAAGTTTGTAATGTTGTATCTTCTTATTTGCGGATTATAACCTGTGCCACTGACAAAAAAGTACGTTTTTATTCAAACAGCTCATCATTTTTGCAAAAAACGCAATCTTGGGTTATAAAATTTCACATATTTTGAATGAAACATTGTGTTAAAATGTCTATTGATCAGAATCACCTTTTAGGCCAAATATGGATAGTCAATTGCTCTGGACAAATGCAGCCCATGGTGGACTGATCAGAATCAGCTACAATTTACGCTTTAATTATTCTCAATATTTTAATAATTTCACTTTTTTAGGAACCAGGTTTGTCATTACATATGTGAAACAGAACTTGTTTTTTTATATTATTCATAGCTTTATTTTACGGAATTTCCAATAAATGATGTATATATTTTTTGTTTATTGTTCCAAGGCCGTAAATTACATAGAGGCAGAGGCTTCCTCAAAAGTTTTGACTGAAAACACCTTTTTTTCAATAGTATCACTTTGATTGTATAAACAAAATATCAATAAATAAAACTTTTTTTTATATATATGCTTGAAATAAAACTTTTTTTTATATATATGCTTAAACTAATCATCAGCAAATATAAAGCAACCTGTGGATGATTGTTGGTGAGAACGTTTGTGTAAGTTTAAGGGAGGTTTTTACTGTTAAACCGTGCATTCTAATAAGTATTTTTTTTTTTGTTGAATTCTGTTCAGTAGTTTCAGAGGAGTTGTGCTGACA
Source organism: Arcuatula senhousia (assembly GCA_963971305.1). NCBI lineage: Eukaryota > Metazoa > Mollusca > Bivalvia > Mytilida > Mytilidae > Arcuatula > Arcuatula senhousia. Next base: position 21,574,383 of record OZ020311.1, read on the forward strand.
AGATGATCAATGAGGATTTTCAGTAAATTTCTAAGTTCAAAAAGCCATAACTCCAACATTAATTTGAGGATCAAAATTTCCTGGTAATATGCACAACTACATATGGTGTCCTTCCTATATACCAAGTTTCATTGAATTTGGTTCAGTAGTTTTAGAGGAGTTGCGCTGACAAGATGATCAATGAGGATTTTCAGCAAATTCCTAAGTTCTAAGGGCCATAACTCCCACAAAAAATTGAGGATCAAATTTTCCTGGTAACATGCACAACTACATATGGTGTCCTTCCTATATACCAATTTTCCTTGAATTCTGTTCAGTAGTTTCAGAGGAGTTGCGCTGACAAGATGATAAATGAGGATTTTCAGTAAATTTCTAAGTTCAAAGGGCCATAACTCCCACAAAAAATTGAGGATCAAAATTTCCTGGTTACATGCACAACTACATATGGTTTCCTTCCTATATACCAAGTTTTGTTGAATTCGATTTAGTATTGACAGAGGAGTTGCGCTGACAAGATGATAAATGTGGATTTTCAGCAAATTTCTAAGTTCAAAGGGCCATAACTCCCACAATAATTTGAGGATCAGGATTTCCTGGTAATATGCACAACTTCATATGGTGTCCTTCCTATATACCAAGTTTTGTTGAATTCGATTTAGTAGTTTCAGAGGAGTTGCGCTGACAAACTTTGTAACAGACAGACGGACAGACATGCACAAATTTCAAAAACTTAGTAGAGGACATCCTAAAGATCAAGTGTACAAAGTTTGAAAGCAATCCCTTTCGTGGTTTCAGAGAAAAAGATTTTTAATAAAAAGCTTTGCTGAGCGCAGCATGATACGACCGCAACATGTTGAACCCTGTACCTTTTAGGCCCAATATAGATAGTCAATTGCTCTGGACAAATGCAGCCCATGGTGGACTGACAAAGGTTTTTGACACATGCCTTCTTTGGTGGACTTTCCACCAACATTTTACAAGGAATTCATTAGATTCTAACTATTTTAAAAGCAAATGTAAAAAAATTATACTTACAATATCATACTGATAAATAGACCCAATTTCTTGGTTAATCTATTATTATTGATGTTTTAGACCCCTTACTTCTTGAAAACAGTAAGAGATATTGCAAATCTGTTAAACAAGTAAAAAAGTTTCAATTTTGCCCCCTTATTTCATAATAGGGGAGAAAAAGGGGGGCACAAAAATTAATTTTCAATTTTATATACGCAGATTGACAATAACAAACCTGCAAAAAAAAATTGAAAATCAGACCACAAGTAAAAGTTTCAATTTTGGCCCCTTTTTACATAATAGTGGAAAACGGGGGGGTCGCTAAAATTGATTCCCAATTTTGTATCCGCTATTTGACAAGAACAAACATGCAAAATAAGATTTTCAAAATCAGACCACAAATAAAAAATATTCGATTTTGGCAAAAAAGGGGGGTCACAAAAATTAATTCTCAAATTTGCATCTGTTATTTGACCAGAACTAACATGCAAACAAAATTTCAAAATCGGACCACAAATAATTTTTTTTTGATTTTGGCTCCTTTTGGCCCCTAATTACATAACAGGGGAAAAGGAAGCCAAAAAATTCATCAGGTTCATTCTTTTATTGTTAGAAACTTTCTTGACAAATTTCACAGCAATAGGCCAACTAGGACAAAAGTTATGGTGGAAACAAATAAAATATTTGAATTTTTTTGCCCTTTTTATGCCCCTAATTTCGAAACAAAAAAAGAGGGGACCCCACAAATCAATCCCATTCATCATATTATGGTTAGAAACATTGTTGCCAAATTACAAAGCAATCAGATAACTAGAACTGAAGTTATCATGGCAACAAACATAAAAGTAGCATTTTTGGCCCCTAATTTCTAAAACGAAAAATGGGGGACCCCCAAAATCAATTCCATTCATCTTTTTGTGGTAAGGAACATTTTTGTCAAATTTCATAGCAATTGGATAACTGGAACTTAAGTTATTGTGGTAACACTTAAGTTAACAGATGACGCAGATGCAGACGCGGACGACAACAATGACGACAGCATCATACCATTATACGTCCAAAAATGTTTTGCGGTCGTATAAAAATCAGTTAAAATTGATTGAAAAAACAGCTTAAGGGAAATAACTCCTAAACGGTTGATCTGACAATTTTGACCCTGAAATCATTTTTGTAGATCTCAATGAACTGAATAATTTTGCAATGCTTACTTTTCCTCTAGCACTTACAGTTTTCAAGATTAAGTCCAAAACAGTTAAATTGGTCAATTTTGACGATTAAGGGGAAATAACTCCTATATGGAGTCGTCCCACAACTTTAACTCCAGAGTTTCGTAGAGCTTTTGATGCTGAACATGGAAGGTTGTTTCAGATTTTCTCTATCTCTTATACTTTTTGAGCTATAAGCCAGGACTCTCCATGGATCAGAGGAAGATTTGTTATGAATGTTTTGCGGCACAGCGAATGAAATTTTGAATTTGTTTTTATTGAACATGCTCTGCATTACATACATGTATTAACAAGTACATTATCACTTACATGTATATTGTAATAAATTAATTGTCAGTTTTTAAATGTTATTAATCTCATTGTCTGAATTATAGATCCTTTTTTGATTATTATCTTGCAAAAAAAGAAATACTCTCAAGCAAGCTTTGATCCATCTATAAAGCTCTGCATCACCAGCAATCAAATTTATAGAATTTTATGACCAACTAATATATTTAAATGTTTCAGAAGAGGTCCTTATGTAATAATTGAAGAGCAAAATTTGTTAAGTCTATATATATTTATGACCAATTTGCCTTCTAATCTTTTATGATATAGTTTAAAATAAAATTTATTATCAAATTTAAATAAAACTTAATATTTAAAAAAAAAAAAAAATGGAAAGTGACTAAGGGGTCTTACTTTTTTACAAAAAGCAAGCAAAACGCTCCACTTCAACCCATTTTTCTGCAGGCCAAACGAAGCTTAAAAGAAATCAGAAATCATTGTTATTTCTCTTTTCCCTCACAGATACTTTTAAATGTTATTTTTAAAGCATTATTCGGCTGTGTAACTGTGGGGAAAATTACGACTCTGCAAATTTCATGGGTAATTTTTTTAGGGCACCATAACAGCTTGTCATCGGCAATTAAATCCTTTTTACTTGTCTTATCCTAGTTAGAAACAATTAAAATTCACATAAAGTTTATGTGCCGTTATGTTTATTTACCACAACATAGAAGGGTGTCAAATCATGTCAAGCGTGAAATTATCCTGGGGCACTAATCAAAGCAATATTAAAGTGTTAATTGTAACAACGGAAGACAGACGCCTAACGATGACAATAGCTCACCTGACCCTTCGGGTCAGGTGAGCTAAAAACACTATTTTTCACCTTTTAAGGGGCTGTTACCCCTATAAGGGGTCATCTGACAACTTCAACCCTATGAAGAGTTATGTAGAGCTAAATGAGCTGAACATTTAAGCAAGCAACAGCTTTTCTCTATCTGCAATAGTATTCATTCTACATGTATAGGCCAAAAACACGAAAAAACGTTATTTTTCACCTTTAAGGAGCTGTAACCCCTATAAGGGGTCATGTGACAACTTCGACCCTATGGAGACTTTTGTAGAGCTAAATGAGCTGAACATTCAAGCAAGCAACCGCTTTTCTCTTTCTGCAATACTTTTCATTCTTTAGGCCAAAAACACTATTTTTTGCCTTTAAGGGGCTGTAACCCCTATAAGGGTTATTTGACAACTACGACCCTTTGGAGACTTTTGTAAAGCTTAATGAGCTGAACATTCAAGCAAGAAACAGCTTTTCTCTATCTGCTGCGTGCAATAGTTTTCATTCTATAGGCCAATAACATGAAAAAACGCTATTTTTGACCTTAAAAGGGCCGTAACCCCTATCAAAGGTCATCTAACAACTTCAACCCAATGGAGACCTTTGTAGAGCTTTTGATTCTGAATAGCCTAAGATCCTCCAGATTTTTTCTATCTGTTATGGTTGCTGAGTTATTAGCCATTTTAAGTGATTTTACCCTATGTTTTATTTTTCGTAACAGCGGCCATGTTTTTTATCGAATCATTTTAAAATGAGGATCATTTGTTGTCAACATGTCATATATCATTCCTGCAAAGTTTCAGTTAAATTGGTTCAGTGTTTTCTGAGAAGATATTTGAAATTGTCAACATGTCATATATCATTCCTGCAAAGTTTCAGTTAAATTGGTTCAGTGTTTTCTGAGAAGATTTTTGAAATTGTCAACATGTCATATATCATTCCTGCAAAGTTTCAGTTAAATTGGTTCAGTGTTTTCTGAGAAGATTTTTGAAATTGTTAACGGATGATGGACGACGGACGACAGACGACGAACGCATATTGATGGCATATGCCTAGGGCCAGTAGAAACGTAAAAGCCTCCCACCCCCTCTAATATTTCCAATTTAGGTGGATGATAATCTGATAATTTAATTGATGTGGCTATGACCTATATTATACATACCTTTTTCTTATCAGCAGGGGAACAAACAAATTGCCATAAAAATGGTAAACCTGCCAGCTGTGAATTTATCTTCAGAATAACAGTTTGCTCTTTATAGCTAAGTGATAAGATTGTTCCACTTTCCTGGATCTCTAAGCAATTTCTTATTTGATCCAAAATTCTTATTACTGAGGCTTCCATGCTTGGATTTAATTTCTACAATAAACAAGTTAAGAGTTCTTAAATTACACAAGAAATATGTCAATGTTATCAAATACAGCGAAGTCTGTCCAAACCAAACCAAGATAAAACTGAATTTCACATCAATCCAAACAGTCCAAAAGAATATTTGATATTTTTTTATAGTAAATAAACCTTTAATAAATCATGATTCAAGAGGCTCCCAGGATATGTATCACTTAAGACTAATGTCTTTTATTTAACCTAAAACATTAAAATGGAACAATTTTCAAATTATAAAGTGTGGTGACACCCCCTGGCAAAATCCTGGATCCGCCCCTGGTGGAATTAAAAAATAAGGGCATCTTAAATGGACATTAAATGATACCTGCCACGATATAATATATTTGATTTTTCAAAGTGGCCAATCTCAATCTTCAGATCATGCTGGAAATTGACCTTGACCTGTATTAATTGTACTGAAGAGCTGTTCAAAATATCATTCAAATCCATTGACATGTTTTCAAGTTATCAGTCGAAAACTCAAAAATTCATGAAATTTGATTTTTCAAAGTGGCCAATCTCAAAAACTTCTTTTCAGATCATGTAATTGAATTTGACCTGTAATTAATTGTGCTAAACAGCTGTGCAAAATATCATTGGATTCCCTTGACACTTTTCAAAGTTATCAGTTGGAAACTAAAAAATTCATGAAATTTGATTTTTCAGAGTGGCCTATCTCAAAAACTGTTTTTCAGATCATTCTGGAAATCCAACTTGACCTGTATTTTATTGTACTAAACAGCTGTGCAAAATATAATTCAAATCCCTTGACGCATTTCTAAGTTATTGGTTGGAAACCTTTGGGGGAGGGACAGACAGACACCAATACCTCGCCACTTCATGTAGCAGGGTATAAAAAGCTTATATGCTGTCGCAGCCTCACTTTGCATGGAGCAAAATAATTTTGTTTCAGAAATATTGAATAAATTTTTGTTAAACCATTCTTCCTACACCATATAAGTAGATTTATAGCTGTTTTAGCCCAAAGCAAATATTAATCTGCAAGGATTGACCTTTTATGACTGAAAGTAATGCAAAATAAGCCATTCCTATTGCAAGGAGGCCTAACCGTTTATCGAGAAAGATGGTCCGTTAAAAGGTGTTTCACGGTTTTTGTGGTCCGTTAAAGTCGCCGTGACAGTCTGTTAACCAGGTATAATCGAGAAAATACATTGAAAGTCAGTAATTAATTTGTTATATCATAATTAATAGGCATTTTAGATTTCTAAAAATTACATCTGTCAAAATGAAAATAAATGACTGTTCGATACGATTTGCATTTGTGTAAAAATAGTTCTATAAACCTTCATAAAATGAAAAGGCGTGTGGCTCCTTAGTATTTTAAAGGTCGCAAATGTAAACATGTTTACCTCATTTTTATCAATTTCTTCTTTTTATATAACAAAACATATGTTTTGGTTGATATCTATAGAAAGTACAATAATGTATCAACATTCTGTTTAATTTTCAATGCTCTATGTTATATAATAATTTTGTAATAGGGGAAAAGTTATGAAATATGGTCTGTTAAGGGCTGATGACATATTATTTTGTCCGTTAAGTTGGTCCGTTAGGTGCCTGTGACAAAATATTATGTCCGTGTAATAACATGAATAGATAGAAGATTAAAATAGTTATGTTTGATATGACATATCATAATTTTACTATAAGGACTGAACGCTAGTATACAGAAGACAAGACAAAATTCATGTGGATTTAACGAAACTAAAATACATACATTTGAATATGCACGTCTAAAAATGAACCATTGTCAAAAGGTTTTACTTGTAAAACCATTTTTGATCATTCTACGAAACAACGGTATTGAAAACATACAATACATGTGTATATAATATTTGAAAGAAGCAATAAGCTACTAAATGTTAATAAATATAATGAAAACGGTTCAATACAGTCTGTTTTGGTTATTTATTTTAGGCAATGAAAAGAGAAAAGAACAAAAACTATGGAAATAAAAAATATAAATGGAGAAAAATATCTAAATATGAAGGGATTTGTTCCTTTAAAACTTTAGACCGTACTGAAACCGACGAAATTTTCAAAACTCCACACATACAAAGTGACGTCCAAGAAATACACTCACTACTTCCTGAAGTGATACTCCAATTGCAGATCAATGGCTTTTTCAAATACCTCTTAATATTTTTTCGACTCATGGCAAACAAAACCTTCGACTTTCAGAACATATGCTTTCTTCTTTTCTGCGACAATATACGATTTTGGGCATCAACAACTACAACTCTCATGCCATATCCGTTCAAGGCAACGAAACCGCTTTGGTCACTCGGCAAAATTGTATTTCACGGCAAATCTATCCGATTCATGTCCGGTTACAAAAACACAGGCCAATCCTCTATCGAATATGTTTCGTATGACCCTTTGGATGCTAAAATTAACTTTGCAGTACCTAACAACATTAATGTTAATGATACGTCTATTGCTCCGCATATTCTGATATCAGAGGACCCGGTAAATTTCGAGAAATGATCGACACGATAGCTTCCTAAAACTCTCAAAATTCGTTTGTTTTGACATTTGACGGGGAAAAACTAGCTCCTGGTTTAACTGACGAAGACGGCGATGTTGACTTATTAGGTTTTGAAAAAGAACCGGTAAAAGAAAAACAAAGTCAATATGAAAGAAAATGAAAGAAATAAGTGGACACTACAGAACATCTTAAACAACTAGCAGATCGTCTTATTGACAACTGTCTTGGTGAAAGTGATACCAGTATATACGACCGTTTACAAGATAAAATATACTTATGGAAAAAAGAAACTGTGCATGTCTATTGGAAATCAATTGTACCCATATTTCTTTTATTCAGAAAATCGTAAAAAATACAGTTTTCGAATTGAAATTTTCACTGAATGTCGAGTGGATCATGCAGATCATTTTGGGGTAAAAATCTGATATTTCTTAAATTCCAGTTTCTGAGATTCAAAAAACCACTTTTTTGACCCAAAAATGAAAAATCAAGTTTTTCACTCAAAATTTAAACCGTTAACTTTCAACCAGTAAAAGGAAAAACTTTTTTGGTGAAAATCAGCTGAGAAAACTTAATTTCAAAACTGTGCATTGTTTCCAAAGTGTGATTTTGTGAATTTCAAATTGACACTACCTGATTTCAAACTGCAAACAAAACATCTTTTAGGGGTCTAAAAAAAAAATAATTCTGGGAAAGCAATCATTACAATCTTCTGACAAAGATATCATCGATTTTACCAATTTTAATAATTGGGATTCGCTATATTAAGGTTTATTTCCATCAGCCCTGCATTTTCAAAATGTGAGACATGCATCATTAACGGACCTAAAAAGTGGCACGTGCCTCTTAACATATATCTTTATTTCTCAATAAACCATATGCAATGGTACAGAGATTAATACATAAAGTTATTACAATAATATATGCAATATACAAAGGTACAAACATAAATAAAAATAAATGGAGGTACAGAAAGAAGCACAATTAAAAACATACAATGTCAATATTTTTTGTTTGATAAAGAGAAAAAAAAAGAAAAAAGAAAAAGGGAAAAGAGCATTGGAGAGGCTACCCTGGAGAATCTATCTTTTTCAGTATAGTTCTAATAAATTTGCAGAGTTTGTTTAAAGTTGGGGTATGTTTGCTATTCAACAATTGGTTAAAGGAGTAGAGCCACGAAGGCCCTAAATCGGCCCGGTATTTTCACTATTTTTTCAACTACTATATCTTGTCATAAATTTAACTAAATTATGTTAAGGTATGAACAAACTTTTCATATTTGTAAGATTTAGCGAAATATTTACACCACAGGTTTAGCTTTGAGACTTTAAACATGCCAAAAATTTGAAAATTCCTCATTTTTCACACATTATCACCTGTTTCTACGCATATTTTGTCAAAATTAGTATTGGCCACATTCCTCGACCACCCTAATTTTTTTATAATTAATTTATAATATCATAATACACATTTCTATCATAAAATAATTTTGGTCGACAGGTGTGGCCCATTTCATATTCATCGATTTAAATATGAAAATCAAGGAAAAACTGTCAAAAATTGTAATTTATCACAAAATAGTCATTTTTTTACCTCACTGTTCTCCTTATTGATAAATAATTGAAGGAAAAATTATTGCAATTCACTAAATATAAAGACTAAGGAACATTAGTGCAGCATCTGGAAGCAGATATATAAAAGTTGAATTTGTGGGCCATTTTTGGGCCTTCGTGGCTCTACTCCTTTAATGATATTTGGCCTATTTCTATACTTCAAGTCTAGAAATTGCTTGCGTTCAGCGGTTAATGAATTACAAATAAAAAGGTAGTGAAATTCATCGCAGATTTCATTTCCTACACATAAAGTACATTTTCTGTTTTCACGCGGAGTGTTACGCCACCTTCCAGATTCTATAGGAAGATTGTGGTTGACTGTTCGGAAACGACAAAGGGTTATCACATTTTTATCATCTAAAAGATTAAAGTAGTTCTCAAATTCTATTTTATCTTTAAATATCCTATAATTGATGGCTTTTGGTGAGTTTTGAATAATTGATGCCCAATTTTGATGAAATTGATCAGTTAAGCTTTGCTTGACAGAAGCGTGGAGCCATGTAGTACTATAGAATTGTTGGAAATCCCAAATAAATGGTAGTCCACATGTGGTTAAAGTAGATTTTACATGTTTTAGCCAATCAATCTGGTTATCTTGTTTAAGACACAGATCATACAAAATACGCGGCAGTTTTGATTCTTTTCCGGAAATGAGTCTACCCCAATAATTGATAATTCTTAATTTTATATTGATATCTAATGGATATCTTCCTAGTTCCCCGTACACCATATAATCCGGTGTGGATTTTTTGGCGTGCATAAGCATTTTACAAAACTTTAAGTGATCGTGTTATTACCTATACCCCATACTTCACATCCATACAGTAAGATAGGCTGGATTACTTTGTCAAAGAGCTCTAATTGGCATTCTATGGATAAATTGTGTGTTCTACCTTTACGAATAATATCGTACATGGCTATCTTAGCTTAATCTGCATTATATTTTTTAGCTTTAGCAAATTTTCAGTTTTCGAGAATAATACCCCAAGATATACGAATTCGTTTACGATTTGTAGATCATCATTATTATATGTAAAATGCAAGTTTCTCGGATTTCGGCCTCTCGAGAATACTACAATTTTACTTTTATCCACATTTACCTTAAGTTTCCATCTGTCACAATATTCATGTAACAGGTTAAGTTGGTTTTGCAAATCGTCTCGTGATTCTGACAATAACACTGTATCATCAGCATAAAGAATCAAAAATAATTTTACATATAAATTGAGCTCGATACTTATGTCGCTAGTGATACTTTGAATACCAGTTACATTATTTGCTGACATAAAATCTTCCAAGTCATTAACGTATAAGGAAAACAGTAGAGGAGATAGGTTTTCTCCTTGACGTACACCTACATTGCATGGAAAATAATCCGAGTATGTTTCACCATTAAACATTCGAGATTTAATATTACTATACATATTTACAATTACTGCATACATCTTGCCATTGATCTGAGTTTCAAGTAGTTTACCCCATAATCCCGGTCGCCATACCGTGTCAAATGCTTTTGCAAAATCAATAAAGCCGCAAAACAGTTTCGTTTTCTTATGTTTTAAAACTTCAAATAATAAGTGTAATGTCATAATGCTATCAATGGTAGAGTACCCTTTTCGGAAGCCGGATTGGTTTTCATTCAACAGTAAAAATTCGTCCATAAATGCACCCAATCTTGTGTTCAAAATAGATGTAAAAAGTTTACCCATGCAACTCAAAATGGTTATGGGTCTGTAATTTTTTCGGATCTGAGATACTGTCTTTATTCTTATAAAAAGGAAGAATATTTCCTACAAGCCAAATACTAGGGACTTTGCCGGAATCAAATATCATATTAAAAAGTTTTAAATATATTGGTAATAATATATGTGATGTATGTTTAATGTATTCATTTGTGACATAGTCGTCACCACATGCTTTGTTATTTTTCAAATCTTTAATACATTTTAGTATTTCTAATTCAGAAATCTCACAATTTATATTCATATTAATGGTATCATTAGTACCTGCGACATTCTCGTATTCCGTGTTTTCGATACAGTCACCGCTGTTTAGATCTTTAAAGAAATCAAACAAATTTTCTATGACTTTCGCCGGTCTTGTCTCGTATTAATAATATTCCAGTATTCTTTACTGTTTTGTGTTCGCAGCGATCGTAATTTCTTTTTCATATTTCGTCGATGCGATAGCAGCGCTTTGCTAGTTTCACGCTTATATTCCTTCTCCGTTTGTCGAAGAATATTTCTATTTTCGTCAGATTTACGTAATCTAAATCGAGACTTTGCTACTCTGTAAGATTAACGGACCATGTTTCTCAATGTAATCCCAATTTTGACATTTTTGTCCCAATATCAATATTTTGGTCCAGAAAATCCTTCTTATGTTTTTTTAATTGTGCTAGTAGCACAAGACTTACTACCCCAAAAAAAAAGTTTCAATGACGAAAATACGTATTTTAATGCATTTTTCGTCATAATAAGGACACAATTCTGCAGAGGGTAGGTCTCCGCCTTTTCGTTTTGCGAAAAAGTGTCAATTCAAATCAAAATGGTTTTTGCGGGAAGTTTTTCGTGAATAAAAACCATTTGGACACATGTATCACAAGTTTCACTAATTTACTATATTTTAGCCTCAGAGTTTATTTCGTAAAAATAAATGATTTTTTTCTTCATAAAACTACTTAACGGACTGCCTCGTGCAACATATAACGGACAAAACCGTAATGTTAACCTATGGTAGAAACACGTAACGGACAAAATGCCTCGATAAACGGTTAGGCCTCCTTGTATTGAAAATCCCATAGACATACAATTATGCCTAAATTAATTTACTAAAAATTGTAATAAATTCATCGAATAAAGGCTGAAACTGCCATATCTTAGTAAACTGAACAAAACAAGACTACATTTTCCATTGTTAGATAACAGCTGTGACACTTGTTCACAGCGCACCCTACCCCTCTTAAACATTTTTACTAATAGTCCTAAGAAAAGCCTTGGACAGTCAAATAAAATCAATTTTCACATAAAATAGCTTTTTCCCACTTAAATGCCAAGTTTCAAAGTGATCATGATAGTGACAATGAAGTAATTAGCACTTTAAAAAACTAGTTGCATATCAGAATTTTGCTACAAAAAACACCAGGAAAAATCATGAAGCCTATTTTGCTAATTTTTTTTTATTTCATAAAATTTAACAAAACTATTGGTCTACATGTAAATCAATAACATTATGTCATTTGAGCATGGAAAACACAAGTTTCAGTGAAACATCTGCATGGTTTCAAATTTTGGCTCTTTCCCATATTCGTGGATAGGAAAATGGCACTCACTACGTTTACACGGCTGTGTAAACCTAAGAAAACGTTAGGTTTACACGTGTAAAAATAATGAAAACTTAGGTTTACACGGAAAAGTAAAACTGGATCACAATGACGGTAACGGAACCGAAACGTGTAATAATAGTTATTGATACACACCTTATTTTTACACGCTTCAAAATGAATCGGAAAAATTTGCATATTTTTTTTTCTAATACTAATTATGTTTATGTCGTACAATAATTTTTACCATTCTCGAACTAACAGTTATCATATTTATTATGAAAAAAAAACATTATAACTTCCAATCAAATAACACAGTAGGAAATAATAAATATTTAGTCACACCAGGTTGTTCATCGAAGTTCGCAGAATTGTTTTAACGTTTGAGTGACATGGTCTACAAATTCAGTAGGCTGATTTCAATGCTACACCAAGTTAGGCTTCCGTCACACTTGATTGACAGTGAAGTGTGGACATCGGTGCCTACTCAAGGCTGGTTCCCTTTAAGGAGCTGGTTGCCAGCTCTGGGACCTCCTTGTTAAGGAAGTTCGATTCGTCCACTGTAAAGTATTTTTTATTATTTGAATGCTTATATTTTTTATCAAATTATATTTCCAGACTGTCTTTTCTTTTGTAACTTTTAATCTACCAGCAATGAAGTGTTCAAAGTGAACTTTTGTTGTCAGTACTTGGCCCTTAGTTGAATGTTCGAGGTTTTGACTTTAATTTAAACTGAAAAAAAAATGGTAAAAGAGAAATCTTTTTTCATAAAAATTCTATATGTGACATAAATATTAGCGTGTAAAAATAAGGTGTGTAACAATAGTTATTGTTACACGTTTCGGTTCCGTCACCATCATTGTGACCCGGTTTTACTTTTCCGTGTAAACCTAAGTTTTCCTTATGTTTACAAGTGTAAACCTAACAATTATTTCTTAGGTTTACAAAGCTGTGTAAACGTAGCCAGTGCCTAGGAAAATAGCCATTTCAGCCTCATTAAGTGGTGCATATATTGAAATTAACCAAAAGTGGTTTAAAATGTTAAATACATAGGCTTACAAAAATAAAACCAAAAATGCCATATCTATATGAAAATTAAGTATGCTTCAAATTCAACTGCAGAATTTTTTTCCAACCCATTTTCTGTGCTTGGTGTTTTTCATGACAGTCATGAATAAATCTAGAGAGACCCTTAATTATTGTCACACTTTTAAGGTTTGACTAAAAGATTTTTCTATTCAATATGAAGTAAATGCAATAATAATTGGAGGTGCTCTGTCTTGTAGGAATTCTCAACATGACAATAAAAAGTTGTCCTTTAGGGACCGACCATTTAACTTGAAAGGGGGGGCCTTGGTTTTTTGTTTTGGTCACAAATTTTTTTTTGTGCGCAGAGAAGCGGTAAAAATATTTATTTTTCAAAGGCATCGCGACAGAATATCTTTATAATTCTTAGCATCATTTTATATGGCAGAAATTGTTCTTCAGAATATTTTTTTCTTACCCTCTGCTGCCAAAATATTTTTTTCATCAAAATAATTTTCAGAATATTTTTTAGGAAACTAGAGGCTCTCAGGAGCCTGAATCGCTCACCTGATCTCTTATGCCAAAGTTTGAATAAATTTCACAAACTTTCAAGTAAACAAAGTTGCAAAACAATCCTTTCAGTGGTTTCAGAGAAGATTTATGGAAATCAGTTTAAATTAATAGAAAATACAGTTAAACGGCAATAACTCCTGTAAGGACCTTTTGATGTTGAACATGAAAAGTTGCTTCAAATTTTCTCTATCTCTTATACTTTTCGAGTTATAAGCCAAAAACAATGGTCTGACCCCCCTGTTCTATTTTTAGCAATGGCGGCCATGTTGGTTGGTCGACATGTATATAATTCACAAACTTGGTAGAGGACATCCTAAAGATCAAGTGTACCAAGTTTCAAGGCAATCCTTCAGTGGTTTCAGAGAGGAAGATTTTTGAAAATCAGTTAAAATTAATGGAAAACTAGATAATGTGTCTATGAGCCACAGGATGGCCCTCCCGTTCTTGAAATATCATTGACCCTCAATGTGTATTACCTGGGATATGGACCTTTACCAAGAAATTCATCAAAAGTGTTCATGTGTAAAATATAGGTCGCTGTGACCTTATTTCTGATGGGTGGTGCCATGTACCAAGACTCATCGAGAAGTGAAATATTATTGACACCTAACATGTAGTATTCAAGATATGGACCTTAACCAAGAACTTAACCAAAGTCATTCATGCGTAAATTATAGGTCACATTGACCTAATTTTTATTGGGTGGTGTCATGTTACCCAAGACACATCTAGTGGTGAAATACCATTGACCATCAACATGTAGTATCTGAGATATGGACCTTAACCAAGAACTTAACCAAGTTCATTCATGCGTAAAATATAGGTCACAGTGACCTAATTTCTAGTGGGTGGTGTCACCTTACCTAAGACACATCTAGTAGTGAAATATCAGTGACCCCCAACATCTAGTATCCAATATATGGACCTTAACCAAGAACTTAACCGAAGTCATTCATGCGTAAAATATAGGTCACAGGGACCTAATTTCTAGTGGGTGGTGTCACCTTGCCTAAGACACATCTAGTTGTGAAATATCATAGACCCCCAACATCTAGTATCCAAGTTATGGACCTTAACCAAGAACTTAACCGAAGTCGTTCATGCATAAAATATAGGTCACAGTGACCTAATTTCTAGTGGGTCGTGTAGCCCTACCCAAGACCCATCTGGTGGTGAAATATCGTTGACCTCCAACATCTAGTATCCGAGTAATGGACCTTAACCAAGAACTTAACCAAAGTGTTACGGACGGACGGACAAGGGTAAAACTATATGTCTGATCCACATACGTGGTCGGGCCATAATAACAACTTTATGTGTAACCAGAAATAACTACGTGAATATTGTAAAAATATTGTCTTCATTTTAAATGTCTTATCGATTATCAAATTATATCTTTCTGAGGTAAAGTTTTCTGAAATAAAAAATGCAGTTTTTGGAACATAAATGCGATGTTGACATTTTCCAGTTTTCAGCAACTTTTCTTTAAAAAATGGCATTTTTACCCAAATGTTTTATTTTCACGAATGAAAAATGAAATTTATACTATATGCATGTACAGCAATGTCGTTACTAGCTTACAGTAAAGTGGAAGCAAACGGTGGCGTAAAGATAGATTTTCGCAGAGCGAAACGAGGCGCGAAATTGTTTAGGTAATTTTTAGGTGAATTTTGTGCAAACTAGAAAATGTGTCTATGAGCCACAGGATGGCCCTCCCGTTCTTGAAATGTCATTGACCCTCAATGTGTATTACTTGGGATACGTGAAATATTATTGACCCCTAAAATGTAGTATTCAAGATATGGACCTTAACCAAGAACTTAACCAAAGTCATTCATGCATAAATTATAGGTCACAGTCACCTCGTTTCTAGTGGATGGTGTCACCTTACCCAAGACACATCTAGTGGTGAAATATCATTGACCCCCCAACATCTAGTATCCAAGTTATGGACCTTAACCAAGAACTTAACCGAAGTCGTTCATGCATAAAATATAGGTCACAGTGACCTAATTTCTAGTGGGTGGTGTAGCCCTACCCAAGACCCATCTGGTGGTGAAATATCATTGACCCCCAACATCTAGTATCCGAGTAATGAACCTTAACCAAGAACTTAACCAAAGTGTTACGGACGGACGTACAGACGTACGGACGGACGGACAAGGGTAAAACTATATGTCTGATCCACATACGTGGTCGGGCCATAAAAACAGTTAAAGGGGAATAACTCTTAAATGGCTGATCTGACAATTTTGACCCTTAATCATTTTTGTAGATCTGAATGAGCTTAACAATTCTGCAATGCTAACTTTTTTTCTAGCTCTAACGGTTTAAAAGATATTGTCCAACAAGTGTGGCCACTAAAAGTATGTCTCGCCTGCCGGCACCATCACTAAAATCAACTACCTAAGCTTTCATTTCTTGATATTAACACAAAAAGTGTCTGTATACCTAATAACAGATGACTAGTTATACTATTCAAGCAATCCATTGTCCACACAAGTATTACAAAAAGTTTTCTGTCTGAAAAAAAAGACCTAAGTTCACAGTCACTGGAGTGTTAAAATGGGGTCAGGGTCACATGGCATGGTGACAGTTGCGTAGACCATAACCTGAACTGTCTGTATACTAAATATCAGATGCCTAGCTATTATAACTTTCCAGCAATTCATCGTCCACAAAAGTCTAACAAAAAAGTTTTTCGGACTGAAAAAAGACCAAGTTCACAGAGTCACTAGAGCGTGAAAATGGGGTCAGGGTCACGCAGCATGATAACAGTTGCGTAGACCATAACCTAAACTGTCTGTATACCTAATATCAGATGCCTAGCTAATATACTTTTCCAGCAATTCATCGTCCACAAAAGTCTTATAAAAAAGTTTACAGCCTGAAAAAGACATAAGTTCACAGAGTCACTGGAGCGTGAAAATGGGGTCAGTGTCACATGGCATGGTGACAGTTGCGTAGACCATAACCTGAACTGCTTGTATACCAAATATCAGATGCCTAGCTTATAAAGTTTTCCAGCAATTCAGACAGTGTCCACAAAAGTCTTACAAAAAAGTTTACGGCCTGAAAAAAGACCTAAGTTCACAGAGTCACTGGAGCATGAAAATGGGGTCAGGGTCACACGACATGGTGACAGTTGCGTAGACCATTACCTGAACTGTTTGTATACCAAATATCAGATGCCTAGCTTATAAAGTTTTCCAGCAATTCAGACAGTGTCCACAAAAGTCTTACAAAAAAGTTTACGGCCTGAAAAAAATGAAAATGGGGTCAGGGTCACACGACATGGTGACAGTTGCGTAGACCATTACCTGAACTGTCTGTATACCAAATATCAGATGCCTAGCTAATATACTTTTCCAGCAATTCAGTGTCCACAAAAGTCTTACAAAAAAGTTTACGGCCTGAAAAAAGACCTAAGTTCACAGAGTACTGGAGCGTGAAAATGGGGTCAGGGTCACACGACATGGTGACAGTTGCGTAGACCATTACCTGAACTGTCTGTATACCAAATATCAGATGCCTAACTATTATACTTTTCAAGCAATTCATTGTCCACAAAAGTCTTACAAAAAAGTTTACGACGCCGCTGCTGCCGCCGGAAAGTAATACCTATGTCTCGCCTTCCGCGACTATTTGTCGCAGGCGAGACAAAAACTGCAAAAATGGTCAATTTTGACAATTAAAGGGCAATAACTCCTATAAGGAGTCGTTTCACAATTTTGACTCAATGGAAAGATTTGTAGAGCTTTTAATGCTGAACATGAACAGTTGTTTCGGATTTTCTCTATCTCTTATACTTTTTGAGTTATAAGCCAAAAACAATGGTCTGACCCCCTCTGCTCTATTTTTAGCAATGGCGGCCATGTTGGTTGGTCGACGTGTATATAATTCACAAACTTGGTAGAGGACATCCTAAAAATCGAGTATACCAAGTATCAATGCAATCACTTCAATGGTTTCAAAGAAAAAGATTTTTGAAAATCAGTGTAAATTAATGGAAAATAAAAAGCTACACGGAGCGAAGCATGATACGACCGCAACATGTTAAACACTGTACGTTGGAGGCCCAATATGGATAGTCGATTGCTTTGGTCACATGCAGCCCATGGTGGACTTGCGAAGCTTTTTGACACATGGATCCTGTGATTGACTTTAAAATGCACATTTGACACATATATATTTACAATAACATCAAATAGAAAAGTCTTATATTAATTGACATGTTTGGTTCTTTTTTCAAAATAAAAAGTTAAAAATTATTGCAAATCTGATTGAAAAATACGGGTAGGGATTTTCACATTGAATCCATTGAAAAAAAAGATTTGGAAAATCAGACGAAAAATAAAAAGTTGATATTATAAGTATGGCATGTCTTTGGCCCCCTGCAGCAATGTAAAGGTACAATATATTTTCAAACCATGGACACAGTTATGTGACTGAATTCAATGAGCAATTCAACAAAAAAAGAATTTTCAAAATCAAATGAATAATAAACATTCTAAAACATTTTTGTCAATGCACCCGTTTTAACCCCTTTTGGCCCATTTTTCTAAAAAGGTAGGGGCCACAAACCCCAAATACAGTATCAACCTTCCTTGAGTGGATATAACCATCATATTAAAACTTCATAACACTTGACATAAAAATTTCGCGGTCGTATAAAAACAGTCAAAGGGGAATAACTCTTAAACGGTTGATCTGACAATTTTGACCCTGAAGTCATTTTTGAAGATCTCAATGAGCTTAACAATTCTGCAATGCTAACTTTTCCTCTAGCTATAACGGTTTTCAAGATATAGTCCAAAAACTGCAAAAATGATCAATTTTGATGATAAAAGGGCAATAAATCCTATAAAGAGTCGTTTCACAACTTTGATTCAATGGAGAGATTTGTAGAGCTTTTGATGCTGAACAAGATCGGTTGCTTCAGATTTTCTCTATCTCTTATACTTTTCGAGTTATAAGCCTAAAACAATGGTCTGACCCCCCTGTTCTATTTTTAGCAAAGGCGCCATGTTGGTTTGTCGACATGTATATAATTCACAAAATTGGTAGAGGACATCCTAAAGATCAAGTATACCAAGTTTCAATGCAATCCCTTCAGTGGTTTCAGAGAAGAAGATCTTTGAAGAAAAGTTAACGGATGGACAGACGACGGACGCTTAACGATGACAATAGCTCACATGACCCTTCGGGTCAGGTGAGCTAAAAACCAAGGCCCCCCCCTTTCAAGTTAAATGGTCGGTCCCTTTCTCCTCACCTTTATTTTCCTGTCATGGCTGAATCGTTGTGACCCAGTTTTAAGTCACACAATAAATTAAATAATAAAATAGTAAAAGTTTCATTTGTAAGTGCTTCCAATAATGTTCCACCTATATTGACATTTTTACAGCTTGTTCCTAATTGTGTCCTTTACCAGTACCCCAAATGGGTAAAACTGGGTCATGTCAATCATCTGAATATCAAAACACAAATTGACCCATTCTTATTAATTTGCGTTGATTTGTTGCAGAAGTAGTAAACCTTGACATCAAACTACAATGTACATATTAATACCTTCACCCTTGTCTACGCACTTTTACGCATACCCCTTTCCCCCTCAGCTACCCAATTTTACGCACACCCCTTTCCCCCTCAACTACGCATTTTTACCCATACAGTACCAGGTGCAAGAAAATGTAATTTCATGTCAATTCAGTCTATAATAGGACTGTATTTCTTCCCAAAACTGTTTCTTTAATGTCTTCCCATTCTAATTTTAAAAGTGTCTATAAATAGAGAACTAAATTTCACCTAATAAATATTCATGAAGTTTGAAATTAGCAGATGGCGGCCGCCAGGCCAAACGTCTGGGATGTATGGAAAACAATATTGAATGGTGAAGAATCAGAAGAAGATACGCAATCCGATGAAGATGTCAACAATGTGGAGGATAATGAGGATAGCAAATCTGATGTTGAAGTGCCTGAAATGGCATCAGACGAGGATTAATTGGCCGATCAGTCAGACGTGGACACCGATGAAAATGATCAGGATATAGAATGAAGTGAAACGTTTGAAAGTATTGACATTTCACCGTTTATTGAAGCTTCTGGTCCTCAAATACAGCTAGATAGGCAGGCAAAAGAGATTGATGTTTTTAAATGCTTTTTTACGGACGAAATGTTGCATCGAGTTGTCGATGAAACAAACATGTATGCCAATTACAAACAACAGACAAGTGGGCGTGACTATCCCACATGGAAAGAAACTTCAGTATCAGAGATGTCTTAATTTTTAGGTGAGATGTTTTCAAAAAATGTTCAAACAAATAAAATAAAATACAATTCAAGGATCCTCAGATGTTAAGATTGAATAAAAAATAAGTTTATTGAAAAGTGGAATTATCATGTCAAATATTTATATAAAATGACAGCTACAATGTATTTTTACCTAGAGGGTTCAAACTTTCTCTTTATTTTCATAATTTCATGATCATACAAATTTACATTAAACAAGAGGCTCCTCTCGGGAGCCTGAATCACTCACCTGGCTGCCTTAATGAAAGTATCTTTGTGGGTCTGAACACATGAAAATAAAAAATACAGATCTATGGTTTGGATATACATTGTAGGTGTGAAAATTTGTGGTAATAAACAAACAATGAAAAAATATAGAATGTATATACATGTGTATATGCTAGTACTTAAGCAAATTATTGCAATTTGTGTTATGTATGTATACATACATGATTTATATTTTTTTATCTTATAGTATGCTTATTTATTTCGGATTCATAAGCACATTCTGTTTCAAGGCAAATTCATTCAATTGAATTTGAAGTAAGAAATTTACCGGTAGGTATATTATAATTATTGGTACAAACAATAATATAATTAATTAAATGAAAACAAATTCTATGAATGTTCATAGTATTTTTAAAAATATTAAAAAGTACATCAAATGCCAAATGCATACATATTACATAAAACTTTTTAAAGATAAATTAAACAGTATTGATGAAAAAAGCAAACTTTTTTTCTATAAAAAACTAAATATAAACTTTCTAACTAAACCTTATTTATCCATATCAGATTTTGAATTTAGGAGGTTAATTACTAAATTAAGTGATCATGTATTATTAATTGAAAAGGGAAGGCATTTAAAAATACCCAGGGAAGAAAGACTTTGCCAAAAATGTAAATTATTAGATGGTGAGATCCACTTTTTATTACACTGTAATATTAATTCAAACTTAAGAAAAGAATATTTTGAGTTTCTTTCTTTTAATAGCTTTTTTAAAGATCTAAACATCAGTGAAAAAATTATATACATATTAAACCCATCAACACCAACAGAGGTAAATAAATTAGGATCCTTTATTAAAAAGTCTATAGAACTGAGGACAGGGGAACCTTAAACATTTGCTTCATAATGTATATATATATTTTTTCAACTTGTTACATGTGTATATGTATGTATGTCTGTTTATGTCTATGTTATACTGTCACAAACTGTATATATATAGTTTATATGACAATAAAGATTGAAAGTATTTTTAAGTATTCCTTTTTTTTCAGGAATACTGATACTTATGGGAATAGTAAAGGACTCAGATTACAAGCACTGTTGGTCATCAAATAAGTATGTGACAAATGTAGGTGTAAAAGACATTATGCCAAAGAGTCGCTATGAAAAGTTAAGGGGATACGTTACGTTAACAAGAGGCTCCCAGGAGCCTGAATCACTCACCTGGTCTTGATGTCAACCCTATGAAGACTTTTGTAAAGCTTAATGAGCTGAATGTTTAAGCATGAAAAAGCTTTTCTCTATCTGCAATAGTTTTCATTCTATATAATCAAAAAACCCAACACTATTATACAACTTTTAAGGGGCTGTAACCCCTATAAGGGGTTTATCAGACAACTTCAACCCTATGGAGGCTTTTGTAGAGCTAAATGAGCTGAAAATTTTAGCAAGCAACAGCTTTACTCTATCTGCAATAGTTTTCATTCTATAGGCCAAAAACACTATTTTTCGCCTTTAAGGGGCTGTAACCCCTATAACGGGTCATCTGACAATTTTAACCCTATGGAGATTTTGTAGAGCTTAATGAGCTGAACATTTAAGCAAGCAACAGCCTTTCTCTATCTACAATAGTTTTCATTCTGTAGGCCAAAAACATGCAAAAACGCTATTTTTCACCTTTAAGGGGCTGTAACCCCTATAAGGGATCATCTGACAACTTTGACCTTATGGACACTTTTGTAGAGCTAAATGAGCTGAACATTTAAGCAAGCAACAGCTTTTCTCTATTTGCAATAGTTTTCAATATATAGGCCAAAAACACTATTTTTCGCCTTTAAAGGGCTGTAACCCCTATAAGGGGTCATCTGACAACTTCGACCCTATGTAGACTTTTGTAGAGCTAAATGAGCTGAACATTTAAGCAAGCAACAGCTTTTCTCTATTTACAATAGTTTTCATTCTATAGGCCAAAAACACTATTTTTTGCCTTTAAGGGGCTGTAACCCCTATAAGGGGTCATCTGACAACTTCGAGCCTATGGAGACTTTTGTAGAGCTAAATGAGCTGAACATTTAAGCAAGCAACAGCTTTTCTCTATTTACAATAGTTTTCATTCTATAGGCCAAAAACACTATTTTTCGCCTATAAGGGGCTGTAACCCCTATAAGGGGTCATCTGAAAACTTCGACCCTATGGAGACTTTTGTAGAGCTAAATGAGCTGAACATTGAAGCAATAGTTTTCATTCTATAGGCCAAAAACATGCAAAAACGCTATTTTTCACCTTTAAGGGGCTGTAACCCCTATAAGGATCATCTGACAACTTCGACCAAATGGGGACTTTTGTAGAATTTTTTATGCTGAAGCAGTAGGGTGGCATCAAATTTCATCTATCTCTTATACTTTTTGATTTACAAGCCAAAAACAGTAGTCTGACCCCCCTGGTCTATTTTTAGTAACAGTGGCCATGCTTTTTGACAAATCAAAAATTGAAACACAAGCTTGGTGCAGAACACCCTAAGGATCATTCATACCAAGTTTCATTAAATTCTGTTCAGTACTTTCAGAGGAGAAGATTTTTGAAAAATTGTTAACAGACGACGAGGACGATGACAGACGATGACGATGACAACAGACGACGACGACGGAGGCAAAGTGATGGTAATAGCTCACCTGGACCTTTGGTCCAGGTGAGCTAAAAACGACGTTATCGATAAAATTTACCTGTGAAACAAAAAACGTCCATTTTCGATTTGAAACGCAACGTCAATTTTTCTTGAACGCTATTGTTTATCTTTGATGTAAATTCTTGAAAAAAGGATGGTCCATGACCTATGACAAAATATATACGGTTGTTGAGAGAAAGATTTGGACTTTCTTGTGTTAGTTTTTGGTTGAAATGTAATGATAAATTTTTGTTTTATTCTTAAAAGATCTCCTCTTTAAATTGTTCAAAAGTTTTTCAAAATTCATCTCTCCACATCCTGACTTTGTACAGAGGACAGCTATCGATCTCTATAGAACTATCATCGCCATTACCAAGTGCAATAGCCATCTGACATTACGTCATGTTCTTCGGGTCGTTTTGTGTCATTCTGTCCTCGTCAGTCGATGTGATAACATCTTTTTACTTTTTAGCCCCTGAAGAAGGACTTTATGTCCGAAAATTTGGGCAATTTAGTTTTTATTTGTTTTAAAGGTTTTATTTATTTATATTTCATATTTTGTTTTACCTTTTAAATGTGGCTTCACCTACCATTTATTTACCTATCTTTTTTTAAAATACTTTAAACATTTTAATATAAAGAAAAATGAAATAAGTCCTTCCAAATTTAATAGTAATGAAAAGTTAATTATGTTTTATTAATAGAAATTAGTAAATTTTTAAGTTGAAATTTTAACTTACATGTATGTACGTCTTATGTTATTTTATATAGGTGGACATGGTAGACAGAAAAAGGAAAGACGGTTCAAATCTCAGAATAGCTAGACCGAGAGCTATTTCAAACTATCAACAACACTTTAGAGGAGTTGATATATGTGATCAGCTTAGGGCCAAATATCCAGTCGGAAGAAGTTCCAAAAAATGGTGGCGATGCATTATGTATTTCTTAATTAACATTTGCATTGTTAATGCATTTCTTGTACATGTATTTCAAGAACTAGTTAGGAGTAATGTCATTCATCAGACTGCTAATAAGAAACGTTATACCCAGCTTGATTTTAGATTGAATCTTATTGGACAATTGGTAAATGGGTTTTCATGTATATCTAAAAAGAAAAAGAGTGTTGCACCTACCCCTTTAGGAAATGACAATTCAGAGCATAACTTTGGAAGGCTGAGCAGAAAAAGGTCATCGTGTAAAAACTGCCCTAAGTTTGGTGCTAAAAAAAGGGAAGATGCTACAACAGGCTGTATCACATATGATAAACACTTTTGTTCTATGGAAAGCCACAGAGCATTCCATACATCAGTTGGAATTACTCTTGAGGAATAAGTTTTGAAACCACTTTATCAGTTTTATGTACTATGTACATTGGGGGGGGGGGGGGTTCTTATTAAATTGTGTTATTAGGTTGAGTATTTGTTTGATATATGTACTTACATATAGCTGACATTGGCATATTGTTTTCAGCTGTTAGAATATGTGCATGTTAAATGTATGAAAATGTATGAATTTTATTGATGAAAGTAATAAAAAGAGTAACTTTAAAAATGTTTAAATACAAATGGTTGCATAGTTTCTTAAAAAAAGAAAATCTCCAGATACATGTATATAACAAAATCACACTGTTTCATTTAATGGCCATTTATTACATTCGGGACAAGAATGAAGGGGACAAAATGCCAAAGTCGTCAAGGTAGGAATTGAGTTATTTCCCTTTCACTGTGTTTACATTTTTTTTTTGTCACGACGAAAAGCTCTCACCAACGATCATTGAAAAAATAAAATCTAACAAATTCCATCGCTTACGATTGTAAATGATGATTATTTGATCGACATTAAGGAAGTAGAGGTCAGTTGGGTATTATTGGAAGTCCGTGAATAACAAAAAATTATCAAATTTTCTCTGAATCGGACGATCGGGACATTTTCATAGTTTGTCGAATAAATTTTCTCTGAATCGGTTGGCAGGTACATTTTCATAGTTTGTCCAATTATTTAAACAGTATTGAAATGAAATATTTATAGTATCATAGTTACAGTATTAAACATTTGTTGCCATACGAGTGTTGCGCTCCTTGCAAATGGCGGAATTATAACATACATAGCAGGTGCGCGATGAGCACAACGTGCCAATTAATAAGCGCAGGGAAATAGAGGAGCGCATTGGCGATCTTCAAAAGGAAAATCTTGTTGTGGAGTTGCCCTTAGGCTTCGGGGGTCCGACTGCGTTTAGAAGCTGAGCCGTGATTGGCCAACGACAGTGATGCTGGATCCCGGATGGGAAGCAGACAACATGTGTGTCCAGTTCAAGTCGCCATCGAAGAAGGACGTCTGCTGACAACGTCTCGTGTTGGACAACACTTGAGGATAGGTATTCTGGCTATATTTGTGCATTCTCACACACATTCATAAGTCCCAGCCGTCTTAGGGTTTAACCTGTGTGCCGTAGATTATTGAAGTAACCTCGGGTACAGGCACAAAAGTAAAAGAGACCACTCGTAATTGGTAGGGCGGAAAACCCCAGCAGGTTCACACACAACCTTTTTCCATACTTTCACCATATTGGCGCTGCGTTTTTGACGCTTGGTGGGCCATTTGTGATCAGTGAGAACCACGTGTTCAGCGATTGAACATTGATTTATAGCCAGCGTTGTTGCCTATTGAAGTCAGTGTATTTTTAACGTCCTGGCTTGTGTTTTTTTTCTGTGATTTGTCGATCTCAGAAAGTTTTTGAATATTCCCGAGAAGGAGGGTATTTTGATCACGAGATTTTTACGTGATTTCGCTGAGATAGCGAGACTTCCATTGCGGAAGTGAAATTGTAAATTCAGCGGTTTGTTTACATTGTAATTTCTACTTTCACTTTGGTTTTTGAGTTGTTTATAACCGTGAATGTACATTGATTGACATTTTGTACATATATTTTGTATTGTGTATTGAATAAAGAGATTGTTTTTGTGAAATAATATTCAATAAATGTTAGCTGCTTACTGTAAAGTCTGACTTTGTGAACAAAATATTGTGGAATATATATTTTGTGATAAATAATTATTTGTAAGCAGTGTTTGTATGTCAGTAATGATGGCCAGCAATAAAGTTAAAATTAATTCATGCCATCCAGACAAATTACTGTCATTGCCAGGCATTGATCCAGCATATGCCATGCAGATTATGTTGTGGAGGCAATGTTCAGCAAATCAACATCACTGTTGACATCCTGAGGTGCATACCAGACTTTGTCCCAACCCAGGATTTGCTTGACATAAATGACTTTTCACCCTCACGGTCGCCGTACTTTGGTACTCAAACCCAAGGTGTCAATTCAAGCCAACCCCAGGACGACAACATGTTGCAGACCTTGGACCGTCTTTCTGTTGGTAGGGGACCTAGTCCCGACACAGATAGACAGGTTAAAGCCCAGCCACAACAGAAACCACCACTAGTGACAAAGTTTAAACAAGCAATCACTAGGTTTGCTGATAGTCAGCCAGATGGCAATATGCAAGCTACACAGAATGTGCCACAGCCAGCCGTGAGTGACAGCCAGTCAGAACCTGAGCCAGTCCAGCTTGAGGCTCAAATTCAAGCCATGGAGGAAGGTTTCAGCAGTGAGTCGGAGGACACAGGAAACCTTATTGGTCAGACACATCCAGAATCAATAGAGCAGATGTCTGTCGGTATGGGATTTGATCCCTACCCAGACACCCAGTCAAGGAAACACCATGAGTTGTCAGCACAGGAGGAGCTAACTTTGAAAGATGAGATGAGACTGGAGATCTTGAATGAGATGATGAGAGATTTGCAGACACAGTCCTTGTCAACAGGGACTGAGAATGACACGTCACCAGGAGCAACAGTTAAACCCGATAATGATCATGTGGCTCCACAGCCACAAGTGTTCAATTCAATGAGCCAGTTACAGGGTGGCCTGTACCAACATCAGACAGCCACAATGCCAAGTACTAACAGGGCACCAGTACAAGGTTTTCGCCAACCTCAACACACACCAGCTAGTGTTCTGATACAGCAGGGACTTCGCCAGCCCCAGCCAGCATCGGCAAGTGCTCCAGTACTAGGTATTCAAACATCACAACCTGTGACTCAGCAACAAGGAAGTGCTTGTTACACGCACAATGTTGTACCAGCTTTTCAGGGTTCTCACCGACCTCAGCCAGTACCAACATTTGTGAAACCACCTCAGCAGGTACGCAAAATACCAGCTCAAGCACAGGTAACTTCTGGTATAGCAGCAAGGACAACCAGTCCACCAAGATATAACAACCCAGCAGGAGTTCATTCAACACCTCAGTCTTGGTATCAGCAAGTTCCAGCTCAAAGGGAAGTGTACAACCCATGGGGACAGACTCAAATCAGTCCACAGTTTACACTAAGGGTGCCAGATATGAACCCTGGCGTACACCAGCAGCAGATGGTAAATATTAGTCCACCTGTGGCAGTGCCTCAGAGCAGAAGGCGACATTACAACTCTGAGTCGGACAGCGAGTCAAGTGATGAAGATAGACCTCTAGATGGTGAGATGGGTAGATTTGGCCCCAGGCCAAGAAACCCAGTACCAGAGAGACTATTTGAGTATAGCAACCTGAGCAAAGCCCTTCAGTTCACAGGGAAGGGAAATTAGAAAGCTTTTTTCATGAAGTTTGACAACTATGTTAAAGAGATGGGACGGGACTAACACCAGACCAGAAATTACATCAGTTGTTGTGGTGTCTGGAAGACAAGGCACTGGATTACTTTACACTGCTGAGAGAGCAGAATCGGCAGTTAACCTATGAGGAGGCGACTGGTAGGATAGCCAAGAGATTTGGTCTACAGGAGCTGCCAGAAACCTTACAAATCAGATTCCAGACATGTGCCCAGAGCAGACACGAAACCATAGACGAGTGGGCAGACAGAGTTTTCACATTGGCAGCTAAGGCCTTTGTTGATGCCCCAGCAGACTTCATGTTGAAACAGGCCATTTATAAGTTTTGCCAGCGCTGTGTGGATGCTGAAGCAGGCCAACATGCCTTTGTTTCAAAGCCAACTTCAATGGAGGCAGCCATTGACACTATCAAATGGTACCAGCATTCTAGGGCAGCTGTGAAGGCAGGAAGGACACCGTTACCCAGTGAATCTGGGCGTAGTGATGTCAGAATATACGGTGTCTGTAAGTCCAAGATGGATGACCAGAGTTTGCAGCAGCAAATTGACAAACAGGCTAGACAGCTAGAAAAGGTTACTGAAATATTAAACATCTTATTGGAGAGAACTTCACCAGTAGCTGAGCCAGCTAGGGGGTCTAAATTCTCAGCTGAGTCTCCAAGAGAAAGTCCTAAGCCAAAGAGGAAGCGTTTTGAGAAGAACCAGGGTGTTCGACAGGGCGTCACATGTTATAAGTGTGGTGAAGAGGGCCATTATGCCAGGACTTGTCACAGGAAGCGTGGTGGAAAGCATGCCGGACAGAGTTCAGTCCCAGAGTCAAAGGAATCACCACAGAGTAAACCAGATGGTCATGGTTCAGCAGGAACATCTAGTGTTGGTACACTCGGAGAGGCAAGTTTGGCTAGAGTGAAAGTTTCCGTGCTTGGAAGAGAGGCGCTAGCCCTTGTTGACACAGGAGCCCAGGTGACTGTTGTTATAGACTCAGTGTTTGAGAAGGCTTCAGAGAAACCACATGTAGTATGTGAGACGGTGCTCCATGCAGCTGGAAGAGACTTGACGATTCCCAGCTTGGCAACAAACCCCACTAAGATCAAAGTGGGAGGAGTGGATTTCTGTCATGGTTTGTTCATTGCAGCGATTGATTGTGACATGATCCTCGGATATGATTTCCTGAGAGGATACAGGTTCATCGTAGATCTAGACGAGTTCTTCCTGGTAAATAAGCGGACTGGCCAGAAAATTCCACTTGTGGAGGGAAGTGAATCGAAGTTCACCGGCTTATATAAGGAGGTTAACAGAGTAACGTTGAAACGTTCTGTTATGATTCCTTCTTGTCCTGTTGATAGAATGGAGAGTGATTCCCAGCTGTGTCAGGATTCAGTGATTGAGTCTGTTTGCAGTCAATTACAACCATCAAGTGTGTTAATTCCAAAGGTGGAGGAAGTGGCAACCGTAGAAACGGTAGAAGTGACCCAGCAGGTGGAGGAAATCTGTGTTAACACAGCGTCTCAGGCTGTAGATGTCTATGCTATTAAAGTGCATGACAGTGTTATAGAGACAAGGGAGAAGTCATTAACCTTGTTGAACACCCAAAACCAAGGTGAATTGGAGGCCTTGGGGTGTGAGCTCCAAGATGGCTGTGTGATCCAAGATCCTGATCCAATTTTAAAAGGGATTGAAGGCATGGTGGAGGCCAGCGATGCCAAACTGAGCAAGCAGACGGTGTGTATAGCTCCCGCCTATTTTGTGAAGGGGGAGGAGGAAGAGTTTGTGAATGGTAACCAGGATTGTGGTTTGAAGGCCAGTGTATGTAGAGAAGTAGACCGAAGTATCTGGCCAGATAGAGTGAAGTCAGGCAGGGATTGCTATTTTGTGTGTAAAACCCCGTATATACGGGACAGAAGTGCCATGGACGGTGCTTTGGGGTCCTCAGCCCCAAGTGCTGCTCCGGATTAGATTTTCCATGTAGTCGAGGGCA
Organism: Arcuatula senhousia; assembly: GCA_963971305.1. Lineage (NCBI taxonomy): Eukaryota > Metazoa > Mollusca > Bivalvia > Mytilida > Mytilidae > Arcuatula > Arcuatula senhousia. The sequence continues at coordinate 21,603,985 of OZ020311.1, forward strand.
GGTTCAGGGATTGACCCACTCTCTGGAGTGTGTACATAGCAGTGTGTATAATTTGTATATAGTTATTTTTGTATTGTGTGATTTTTGTTTTGGAAAAAAGGGAAAGAACAAGACCCCTGCAGCGGGTGAGTTTGAGTTTCGGAGAGGGAGAGTGCTAGGTTGTAGCCTGGCGTAGCAGAAAAGTAGATTTCTGTGAATAATGGGCGCTCTGGGAGCGAGCTTACCATGTTTAGGACAGACACATAGGGGGCTGTTGGGGCCCTAGGCTCCTAGTCCCGGCGTGGAGGCGACAGGATGGACCTTCCTGTTGTCATATTTATATACATGACAGTGAACACCCCGTGATGGAGAACCCAGCAGGGACAGATTGAGATGGCTGCTTGGGTTAGAGCTATAGGCTAGTTTTTGTTAGGGGCTCTACGGCGAAAGTTTTAAGAATGTTTTTGGTTTCCTTGCGTATCCCCTAAGGAATGATTTTAAATTTGTATTTTGATATTTGGTCATGTTTGCTGTTGTAAATAATTCATTGTTGAGCTATGTTGTAATTTTAGCTTGGATATTTTGTTTGTCGTAGCTGTTTTCCCAGTTGAAGCTGGTAGTTTTTCCTATGAGATTAAGGAGTTTGTTATATTTTGGCTATGATGGACATGTATGTAATTTGTGGTATGAAGTGATTTCAGATGTTTTTGTCGAGGGATTCCATGTAGTTATTTTATACAAGTATGTGTTTTAATTCCCAGGGTGATAAGTTTTAAGCGCCCGGTCCCTGGGGGTGGATTTTACATGTAGGAGCAGATGTTGTCAGTGACGTTTCGTGAAGTTAATTCTGATTTATTGTTGTTGTCACTGTCGCCCAGTGGGGAGTTCATTTAGGAGTTAGTCTTTTCGGGATGTAACATCCTCCTTTTTAGAATGGAGGGGGGTGTTGTGGAGTTGCCCTTAGGCTTCGGGGGTCCGACGGCGTTTAGAAGCTGAGCCATGATTGGCCAACGACAGTGATGCTGGATCCCGGATGGGAAGCAGACAACACGTGTGTCCAGTTCAAGTCGCCATCGAAGAAGGACGTCTGCTGACAACGTCTCGTGTTGGACAACACTTGAGGATAGGTATTCTGGCTATATTTGTGCATTCTCACACACATTCATAAGTCCCAGCCGTCCTAGGGTTTAACCTGTGTGCCGTAGATTATTGAAGTAACCTCGGGTACAGGCACAAAACGTAAAAGAGACCACTCGTAATTGGTAGGGCGGAAAACCCCAGCAGGTTCACACACAACCTTTTTCCATACTTTCACCATAATCTCCATCAATATAAAAATGGCTGAAAGGGGGAAAGTGCTGATTAATGTTAAACATATCTATGTCACTTTCTGTCGGAATCATTTATCTTTAAAAATTGTTCGTCCAGTGAGGCTAGATTACAAAAAAATACAAATAAATAAAAATAAGTTTATTTGCCAATTAAGGGCCCTCAAGGGGCAAAGACATTACAACATATGATTATAAGTGATATCAGACTTTGCATAAAACTATATATTAGTGTGCTACTGCTAAGTTACCTGTTTGCGTTTCTCAAATGATTTCTCTGTTATGTCTTCAAACCAAAAATCAATTAAATCTGTGATAAGGATCTCGTATGAAATTTGCGTGAATCTGTATTTCAAAAAGTATATTTTATCATCGATCCTGAGAGGCTGCCAAGGAATGGAGGCCAAAGTTGGCTTCCATTTTCTTCTCCATTCAATTTCTGTCATTCTGATGTCTGTATATAGTGCAGGGGATAAAGAGTTAGGGGGAAGGGAACAATTTAACATGTTATGCGGGTAGCCAGACAACTCGGCCCGAAGACAAGTCGGCCCGGGACAACTCGGGCCGGATCTTAAGACAACTCGGACCGGTAGGAGACAACTCGGCCCGGTTCAAGAAAATAAATGTATCATGCTATTAAACGTATATATAATATTCACGAAAAGATACTTTCTTAATGGTTTTTGGTTAATTTTGTGTACATTAAACACTAGTTTTGCATATTTTCTAGTAGTACTTTTCACGAAATATCATTTTGACTTAATGATATTATTCATTTTGCAAAATATACAACATGTTAAGAGTTTACTTATCTAGATTTCAAAAAAAATTTATATCAAGAAGAATGCTTAACATGAAAACATATATTTTAGTGTCAAAAAGGCTAATTTTTTTGATAAAATGTGCCTAAACTAGGTATAAAGATTCTTAAAACACAAAAATCTCAAAATATTTTTCAAATTTCATTTTATTTTGGGCAAGTCACATGACCACTGTCCTGCTCCACCTTAAGTCATTTTATTAAAATTTTCTCACTATTTCGTAAAAGATATAAACAGGTTAAAGCCGGGCCGACTTGTCTTATAGAGGGCCGATTTGTCCTACAAACAGGGCTGAGTTGTCCCGGGCCGACTTGTCCTCGGGCCGAGTTGTCTGGCATTCGTTATGCGGTCGCCGTTATTTCTAACGCGGTCCTGCTCCCTAAAAATAGATTTGGGGAATCCTCGGATATATCTAATAAACCAAAAAGAACAGATATGGACCACAATGTAACAGTTCACTTGGATAAAGAAAAATGAAATAAAAGGGGGAAAATTCTAATTATGTTATGAATATCTACTATGCAACTTAAACTGTTTTAGCTTCGATTATGAAATTGATTCGTCTTATTCATATATATTTTGCTCGCTATATTAGTTGGCATTTAAGCCGTGGGTACTGGCTTTCCCGAACAAACATACAAATGTACTTTTATAAATATACCTTTGTTTAACATATATAACAATATATGGTTCATTATCTCATAGATATAATATACATAGATATGTATATAATTTTTCATCGGTAAAGCTCGGCTGAATGAAAAAAAAACGTACAGTGCGATGATGCTCCAGAGTGAGCCCTGCGCTTCAAGGAAGATAGATAGATAGATAACCATGTTTTCGCCTGAAACCAATTATTTCCCTTTGTGTAACATGTTTAAAACTTTTAATTTTTTACCTGTTAAACAGTTATTAAACCATACAAAATAAAATGTTGAAATAAAAAAAAAAGGTTTGTCGAGTATGTAACTTGAATACTTCAACAAGTCGTCGCATTTAACTTTACAATAAGAACTGAGCTAATTCACCATTTGAAAAGAGAACAGACTTCAGTTGTATGCTCTTATATATTTTCGAGTACTAGAATATGTGTTGGAAAGACACAGTTTACATATTTCCAAAATTTGACAACGGTTGGCTATTTTTTTTTAAATTGATAACTTATTTATTTGTGTGGTCATTGTTGTAAAATTTTTTTGGTTTCTGTTTTTGTTTTATCAAATCTTATATACTACCGGTTTTCCAAAGTTTTTACTCCTAGCGTGTCTGATGAGGGTTAATCCAGAAAAGCGCTTCACACAAAAGCGAAATTTTGCATTGTTCATTTATCAAAATCATTTTAATATGTGGATCGTGTCTTTCTGGCACATATTCTTTCGTATCTAATGTAGTATATGGAAAATTGGTGTAACACAAATAAACGGCTCTGCAGACCGTTATCAAGGTATAGTCACGACGTTAAACTCCCCAGTCAGTCAACACAAGTAAATTACTAAAGACTTTAGAATTCGAATCTGTTGATGGAATTCTCTTAATATCAACGGAATACGATGAAATAAGAACTTGTAAAACAAAATTAATGCATATCCATCATACAAGATATAGTAATGAGCATTACATCGCCAGACGGACTCTAAACAATAAGCCCGTAAGACAATGGACATTTATTATTTAACATTTTTCAGGGATGGGTTCCAAAACTGAAACAATTATAAACTATAAGTATATATAATAAAACAAATGAATCCAGCCCTTCCCCCCTCTAAATATTTTTAGTCTTTTTTTTCGTTTCATAGTTCGAAACTCTTTCCGCTTATATGGTCTACATGTTTGATGTGTGGTAAAACAAGTACTTTTTGCTGCTTGATTACGCTTAAGGGATTGTCATTTTTGTCGAATATCTAACGTTACATATCTTAATGAGCATATTACATGTATAAAGAAATATAAAAATGTAATAGTTATCTATATTGCTTTGTACCATAGCCCGCATATTAGTGGTAAAGGAGTATATTTAGGAAGTGCTGAAATCGGCCCCATTTTTCACATAATCGTCAACTTTGTACTATCACAATGGATTTGGTGTAATTTAGTCACTAGATAACAAAACTTTACACATTAAATTGATTTAACATTGTGACGGCAACATGCATGATATTAATGTGACGTCATAAACATGCTAAAAACTCAGAAAATATCAATATTTGCTTCAGGTCCATCACCCAGTCACGCCCTGCATATCACCCAGTCCTGCTCTATTGAAATCTATGTATATCAGACCCAGTATATCAACTCTGAGGCCCGTAAGAGATTCATCATCCTGTCAAGCCCTGCATATCACCCAGTCCTGCTCTATGGAACTCTATGTACAGATCAGACGACCAAGTATATCAACTCCGAGGTCAGTGAGAGGTTCATCACCGCGTCACGCCCTGTATATCATCCAGTCCTTCTCTATAGAACTCTATGTACATATCAGACCCAGTATATCAACTCTGAGACCCGTAAAAGCTCCATCACCCAGTCATGCTCTGCATATCACCCAGTCCTGCTCTATAGAACTCTATATTCATTTCAGACCCAGTTTATCAATTCTGAGACCCGTAAGAGCTCCATCACCCAGTCATTCTCTGCATATCACCCAGTCCTGCTCTATAGAACTCTATTTACAAATCAGACACAGTATATCGATTTTGAGGCCCCTAAGAGGTCCATCACCCAGTCCTGCTCTATAGAACTCTATTTACAAATCAGACCCAGTATATCAACTCTGAGGCCAGTAAGAGATTCATCATCCTGTCAAGCCATGCATATCACCCAATCCTGCTCTATGGAACTCTATGTACAGATCAGACGACCAAGTATATCAACTCCGAGGTCAGTGAGAGGTTCATCACCGCGCCACGCCCTGTATATCATCCAGTCCTTCTCTATGGAACTCTATGTACATATCAGACCCAGTATATCAAAAGAGCTCCATCACCCAGTCATGCTCTGCATATCACCCAGTCCTGCTCTATAAAACTCCATGTTCATATCAGACCCAGAATATCAACTCTGAGACCCGTAAAAGCTCCATCACCCAGTCATGCTCTGCATATCACCCAGTCCTGCTCTATAGAACTCTATTTACAAATCAGACCCAGTATATCAACTCTGAGACCCGTAAAAGCTCCATCACCCTGTCACACCCTGCATATCACCCAGTCCTGCTCTATAAAACTCTATGTATATATCAGACCCAGTATATCAACTCTGAGACCCGTAAGAGCTACATCACCCAGTCAAGCCCTGCATATTACCCAGTCCTGCTCTATAGAACTCTATGTACAAATATCAAGTATATCAACTCTGAGGCCCCTAAGAGCTCCATCACCCATTCACGCCCTGCATATCACCCAGTCCTGCTCTATAAAACTGTATATTCATTTCAGACCCAGTTTATCAATTCTGAGACCCGTAAGAGCTCCATCACCTAGTCACGCACTGCATACCACCCAGTCCTGCTCTATAGAACTCTATGTACAAATCAGACACAGTATATCGATTTTGAGGTCCCTAAGAGGTCCATCACCATGCCACGCCCTGCATATCACCCAGTCCTGCTCTATAAAACTCTATGTAGATATCAGACCCCGTATATCAAATCTGAGGCCCGTAAGAGGTTCATCACCAAGTCACGCCCTGCATATCAGCCAGTCCTGCTCTGTAGACCTCTATGTACATAATAGAGTCAATACATCAACCCAAAAGCCCGTAAGAGCTCCATCACCCAGTCACGCCTTGCATATCACCCGGTCCTGCTCTATAAAACTCTATATATATATCAGACCCAGTATATCAACATTGAGCCCCGTAAAAGGCTCATCATCCAGTCAAGCCCTGTAAATCACCCAGTCCTGCTCTATAGAACTCTATGTACAAATATCAAGTATATCAATTCTGAGGCCCCTAAGAGGTCCATTACCCTGTCACGCTCTGCATATCACCCAGTCCTGCTCTATAGAACTCTATGTACAAATATCAAGTATATCAATTCTGAGGCCCCTAAGAATGTCCATCACCCTGTCACACCCTGCATATCACCCAGTCCTGCTCTATAAAACTATATGTATATATCGGACCCAGTATATCAACTCTGAGACCCGTAAGAGCTACATCACCCAGTCAAGCCCTGCATATTACCCAGTCCAGCTCTATAGAACTCTGTATATATCAGACCCAGTATATGAACTCTGAGACCCGTAAGAGCTCCATCACCCAGTCACGCCCTGCATATTACCCAGTCCTGCTCTATAAAACTGTATGTTCATTTCAGACCCAGTTTATCAATTCTGAGACCCGTAAGAGCTCCATCACCTAGTCACGCCCTGCATATACCACCCAGTCCTGCTCTATAGAACTCTATGTACAAATCAGACACAGTATATCGATTTTGAGGCCCCTAAGAGGTCCATCACCCAGTCATGCTCTGCATATCACCCAGTCCTGCTCTATAGAACTCTATTTACAAATCAGACCCAATTTATCAATTCTGAGACCCGTAAGAGCTCCATCACCTAGTCACGCCCTGCATATCACCCAGTCCTGCTCTATAGAACTCTATGTACAAATCAGACACAGTATATCGATTTTGAGGCCCCTAAGAGGTCCATCACCCTGTCACGCCCTGCATATCACCCAGTCCTGCTCTATAAAACTCTATGTAGATATCAGACCCAGTATATCAAATCTGAGGCCCGTAAGAGGTTCATCACCAAGTCACGCCCTGCATATCACCCAGTCCTGCTCTGTAGACCTCTATGTACATAATAGAGTCAATACATCAACCCGAAAGCCCGTTAGAGCTCCATCACCAAGTCACGCCCTGCATATCACCCGGTCCTGCTCTATAAAACTCTATGTATCAGACCCAGTATATCAACATTGAGCCCCGTAAAAGGTTCATCATCCAGTCAAGCCCTGCAAATCACCCAGTCCTGCTCTATAGAACTCTATGTACAAATATCAAGTATATAAATTCTGAGGCCCCTAAGAGGTCCATCACCCTGTCACGCCCTGCATATCACCCAGTCCTACTCTATAGAACTCTATGTAGACAAATCAGACCCAGTATATCAACTCTGATACCCCTTAGAGGTTCATCACCCTGTCACGCCCTGCATATCACCCAGTCCTGCTCTATAAAACTCTATGTACATATCAGACCCAGTATATCAACTCTGAGACCCGTAAGAGTTCCATCACCCAGTCACACCCTGCATATTACCCGGTCCTGCTCTATAGAATTCTATGTACATATCAGACCCAGTATATTTACTCTGAGGCCCGTTAGAGTTCCATCACCCAGTCACGCCCTGCATATCACCCAGTCCTGCTCTATAAAACTCTATGTACATATCAGACCCAGTATATCAACTCTGAGACCCGTAAGAGCTCTATCACCCAGTCACGCCCTACATATCACCCGGTCCTGATCTATAGAACTCTGTGTACACATCGGATCCAGTATATTAACTCTGAGGCCTGTAATACATTTAGAACCTAGACACGTCCTTTGTATAACATAGTCCTGCTTTAGAGACCTACTGTGATTATTATATCACGGGGTATTTCCGGCTATCGTTAACATTGGCAAACTGAAAACTGAAAACAGTCCACAAATCTATCTTGTGCATGCTTTTAAACAAGGAAATAGGTGAAAAAGGTAGACAACAGTGTAATCCTAGTATGTTTTCATTAGAACGAAAAATAATGATATATTTTCGTTTTTTATCGATCTGTTTCATGTTTGAAATAGCACCTTCTCGTCCGAAAGGAAACATATACATAGAACATGGTTTTAAATACAAAAAAAATCATAGCCCCAATTTGGACGTGCATTTCGACAGATCATTGTACATGATTGCTAGTTTGTCAAGCTGTCCCTTTGTAATGGACTTATTCTGAAACGCACTCATTTCTACACAAACAAAGAACACTGACTTGAAAGATTTTTTGACCTCATATTTCGTTGAATTGATGATATGTTAACATCCAATGTCATTTATTCAAGACAACGAGATTAAGCCACAGCATATTCTATGTATTAGCCTTAAAATACTGTTTGCAACTAAGTTGTGTTCTTTTTTTTTGCGGTCAATCCTTTGATTGTCTCTTTCTCTTCTTTTTGTTTTGTGTTATTACGTAATACTATACGGACTATGAGAGTTTGAATCCTACGGAAGCTTATTCGTTATTTCATGTATTAATGCCAGGGTGATGTTTTTCTTATTTAACTAACTCGTTAAAACAACTCAAGAGCTGTAACTTGTTATAACAAATAGGTAACTCATTTTAACCACATAGCTAACATGTTAAAACGCCAAAGCTAACTCCTTAAAACGCCACAGCTAACTCGTTATTACAACTTAGCTAACTCGTTAAAACGAGTTACAGCTAGTAAGTTGTTATAACGCGTTAGTTAAGTGGTGATAACGAGTTAGGTTATTCGTTTTAACAAGTTAGTTATGTCGTTATATCTTTATGGTACTAATGATTTAGCCAAGTCGTTATATCGAGTTAGCCATGTAGTTATCACTAGAGTCAGCTATTTTGTTCTAATGAGTTAGCTACATGTGTTCTTAAATCGTTATAACGAGTTACAGATAGTATGTTGTTATAGCGAGTCAGAAAAAAAAATAAAGCTTCACCCTCGCACTAATGGGCTGCCGTAGAATAACCCTTTAAATAGTGCTATTTTTATGGCCCGACCACGTATGTGGATCGGACATATAGTTTTACCCTTGTCCGTCCGTCCGTAACACTTTGGTTAAGTTCTTGGTTAAGGTCCATTACTCGGATACCAGATGTTGGGGGTCAATGATATTTCACCATCAGATGGGTCTTGGGTAGGGCTACACCACCCACTAGAAATTATGTCACTGTGACCTATATTTTATGCATGCACGACTTTGGTTAAGTTCTTGGTTTAGGTCCATAACTTGGATACAAGATGTTGAGGGTCAATGATATTTCACTATAGTCCATTTGAGTTCTATAAATCAACGAAAATTCTTTTAAAGTTTTTTGTCTCTGAAATAAAATTTATTTTTTAAACACAATTAAACTTTTTATTAGAATACGAACTCTGATAACAAAAACCAAGATGTTATCTTCTAAAATAAAAAAGCTTTCCATATGGTCTAATGCTAAATATTTCACCAATTTTAATAATACCTAAAATGGTGTGTTTATCTGACGGAACAGCCAGGTATTGGGCCCATCTGAACATAATTGAAAGGACTAACAATAGGAGATTAGATGACCAATTAGCTCCACAAAGGATTTTTAAAGGTATACGGAGCAAATGCTGTTCCTGGTCACTAGGTTGTACTCCCATGGATTTCTTTGAATGTTTTGTCCAATTTTACTATTAAGGTCTATGGAAAACATTTTTATTAATCATGCAAAAATTTTGAATTTTTTTGCCTGAGTTTTATGCAATTAAAAAGTCATGACATACTAAAATAGTTAAAATATTTTGCAAGACGTAAATTTACAAGCCATTTTTCGTTGATTTATAAAACTCAAACGGACTATACTAGATGTGTCTTAGGTAAGGTGACACCACCCACTTGAAATTAGGTCACTGTGACCTATATTTTACGCATGAATGACTTTGGTTAAGTTCTTGGTTAAGGACCATATCTCAGATACTACAGGTAGATGGTCAATGGTATTTACCACTAGATGTGTCTTGGGTAACATGACACCACCCAATAAAAATTAGGTCACTGTGATCTATATTTTATGCATGAACTACCTCGGTTAAGTTCTTGGTTAAGGTCCATAACTTGGATACTATATGTTGGGGGTCAATGATATTTCACACTAGAAGTGTCTTTGGTGACACCATCCACTAGAAATGAGGTCACTGTGACCTATATTTTACGCATGAATGACTTTGGTTAAGTTCTTGGTTAAGGTCCATATCTTGAATACTACATATTAGGGGTCAATAATATTTCATTACACGACGAGTCTTGGTAACATGGCACTACCCACCAGAAATAAGGTCACAGCGACCTATATTTTACACATGAACACTTTTGATCAATTTCTTGGTAAAGGTCCATATCCCAGGTAATACACATTGAGGGTCAATGATATTTCAAGAACGGGAAGGACATCCTGTGGCTCATAAACACATTATCTAGTTCATTTTTTTATGATAAAATTTTCAATGACAATTACTTATTACTTTGTATCATTCCAGGAGCTTCTGCAGTAAGTATGTTCCTATCGTTTTAGTTTATAATGATACTTTATTGTTTTGCTGGAAAATTACTATTACATGTATCTTATGATAGCGCCCGTTTTAAAACGCGTTTACAAATGAGTCAAAATGGGAGCCTCTTACCATGCTTATAGAGCTTTTGTATTTGCTTTTTTAAAGGATTTTAACCCAAAAATTATAACAAGCATGTCTTGTCTATATATGATGTTTTTGTTATTGTATAGTCGGCATAAAAGCTCTACAGAGCTTATGTTTGTAATTATTGATATCCGACGCAAAATAAAATTTCTGTCTGTCTGTCTGTCTCTCTGCCTGTCTGCTCATGACATGAGATCGTAACTGTCGTTTTTGTCTCGCCTGCGACATTCAAAAGGCGAGACTAAGGTATGGTGAATCCGGCGGCGACGGCGTCACGCCACAACTGTTAAAGTTTTTTTCTTCTGTTTTATGTGAACAAGTTAAAGTACTTAATTGATATTTAGTATACTGTTGCATTAGCATCAGTATAGATAAGTTTTAAAAGCATTTCACCTGTATGTTCCTGCAGTCACGGTCTACTGATTTTTTTACTTATACTTATTTGGTTTAAAAAATGTTAAACTTTTTTCTTAAGTCTGTATAACATTAAGCAGTTATGGCACACCGCTGAAATTTGGTACAGATCAATTTCAAGGGCGTTTTATTTTGATGCTCCTGCAGTCACGATCTAGTGACTTTGAGATTTTCGTACTGATATGGCTAAATGTTAAAGTTTTTTTCTTACGTCTGTTTTCTCATGAAGCGTTGATATTTTGTGTGCAGTTAAATGCATTAGCATCAGTAAAGATAAGTTTTTAAAAGGATTTTATCTGTATGCTCCTGCAGTCATGGTCTACTTACTTTGAGATTTCATACTGATTTGGCTAAATGTTTTTTATACCCCGCCTACGAAAGTGGAGGGGCATGTAGTGTTCGAATCTGTTCGTCCGTCCATCCATCCATTCGTCCGTCCGCCCCAAATCCCCATATTTCAAAATTCCCACCTACTGACAAGTGCCACATCAACCATATTTGTATGGTATGTGCACCTAGTGGTGCTTAGCACAATGCATGCTTCAGATGCTGGCTGTGACCTATATTTTCCGCATGGTTGACTACTTACAGAAGAATGATTAATGTCCATTCCTGCTAACAGGCAAGTGGTATGATATGTGCATCTAGGGATGATGAGCTAGATACGTGGTTCAGATGCAGGCTGTGACCTTCTTTTTCTGCATGAATGCGCACTTAAAATTTTGAAAAGTTTAAGTCAATTCCCGCTTAGTGACAATAATGCGTAACAAGGTAAGCTTCGTATTTGATAGATAACCTAGCTGTTTGATAAATATAAAGGCGGGGCACAGTGTTTGTTTGACACATTTTCTTGTTTTTCTTATATCTGTGTAATGTGAACAAGTAATGGTACACCAAACATATTTGGTATACAGCTGCATTTGCATCATTACAGATCAATTTTAAAGGTAAAGGAGTATGTTCACAAAGGCCCATAATTGGCCCTGTAATTTGTCTGATTTTTCATATTTAAGAAATCTAAATGAATGCTTTGGAAATACCCCACAGAATACCTATATTTAACAAATATAATAGTTTTCTAATAACAAAATTGTTCTGTTTCCTTCGATGACACCTTAAATATAAGAAAAATTAGGAAAATCTTCATTTTTGTCGATTTTTCACCCTTTTTCACCACTATTGTGCCAAAATCAAAAGTGACCGCATGCTCTGACCACCATAGATTTTTGTTTATTAATTCGTTACTTAAAAGCGAGTATTTTAACAAAAAAAATAATTTTGGTCAGAATATGCGGCCAACATTATATTCATCATTTTTTACAGAAAAAGAGGCTAAATATGTCAAAAATAGCGATTTTTACAGAAATTCACTACCTTTTAAGGTCTCTGTTGTTCACAAGAGTAAACAATTCACGCACAATTTATGACATTTTATAAAGTATAGAGTATTATGACCATTCTAGCAGCATTATTTTGTAGCAGTCACGAATTTGAAATTTAGAGCCGTTTTGGCCCTTTCCGTACATACTCCTTCCAGTACTGTAATCACTGTAATCACTTTTAACACCGGTATCTTTTAACTTCATTTTATATTGTGTCCAGCTGCGACAGATGAGACATGTCTCTGTGTTAACCGTTTCCCTATTTCTATTCGTCATGTTTACATTTTCTGGTTCATGCTGTAGTGTCTTATGGTTCTATTTCAATGGTTTAGAAACATTTATTTTGAATATTTGTCTTCCTAAGACTAAGAAACTTTATTTGAAGTCAGGTAAATACAAACAGAATAAACGTAAGCTCTGTAGAGCTTTTTCCTTCTTTAACGCTGTGTATATTACCAAAATTTGTTGTGTCTTTTAGAAATTAAGGTCTTGTTACTACATGTAATTATATCACAATCTATCAATTGGTACTTTTTTTTTTTATTGTATACAAAGTATACATAACCGACAATCTTTCTCTATCGGTTTCTGTTCTGGACGTGCTGTGCCATGGTCCACCAACTAAGGCACCGACAACTTTTATTTTTGAGGAGACCTGATTTGATCCTCAGAATTTTTTTTTTGAAAAAAATTAAAATTAAATTATTTTCTTGCATAAGTTTCTGGTTGTCTTTTAGCGTTTGTTTGTGGCATTCTTTTCCTTTCCATTAATGAGATATAAACATTACTCTGTATAAACCAACGTAACCAGTTAAAAAAAGTATATATGAGGGACGTATAATCACCTGAATTGTTTCAAGTTTTGGATATCAGTACACATTGAAAATGTCATTAAATTAGTTTTGAAAGGCTTATTCAATGTGGAAAGTAAAATTTTGAAAGGCACCTGCTCAAGTACTATTGTGTCATATGTGCCTCCTTAATTTTGCCTCACTTTTTATCCAATGACGCTTTGATATTCAGAATCAGATTTCGTTGGTTTTTTTTCTGATAGGATATATAGATAATCATCCCTGTTTCAATTTGATTTCAGTAGTACGCGAAGGTACCCTTCTTCTTACTCAAACATTTTAGAGTGCTCTTCTAAATTCTCTGTTTATTCAGACGTTGTCTTTCGGAATTGAAAACCTGTTATATGAAAAGTATTATGTGTTCCATATCGGCATGTTGTTTTCTTCACAAATTCTGGCAGCTGTGACCCATTTGCATTAATTGTACATACTTCATGCTTTTTCTGTAATATCATTATGTGGTGTCATTTCCCATCTTGGCATTAATAACATCTGCGGAATCATTCTTGTAGTTTATGGTAGAAAATATCCTTTGCTTTTTGTTTTGAATCGCTCGTTGATGAATTGCACATGATAACCGTGAGTGATATTCGGTTTTGAGAAAATCGTAGCATAGATATTCCTTTTATCATTAGGCTATCGTACAAGAGGTGGTTTTGCTTCTTTTGGTGCACCATAATGGCTACATGTATTTCTCTATTTGCTCTATGGAACTCTATGTACAGATCAGACGACCAAGTATATCAACTCCGAGGTCAGTGAGAGGTTCATCACCCAGTCATGCTCTGCATATCACCCAGTCCTGCTCTATGAAATTCTATGTTCATTTCAGACCCAGTTTATCAATTCTGAGACCCGTAAGAGCTCCATCACCCAGTCATTCTCTGCATATCACCCAGTCCTGCTCTATAGAACTCTATTTACAAATCAGACACAGTATATCGATTTTGAGGCCCCTAAGAGGTCCATCACCCAGTCATGCTCTGCATATCACCCAGTCCTGCTCTATAGAACTCTATTTACAAATCAGACCCAGTATATCAACTCTGAGGCCCGTAAGAGATTCATCATCCTGTCAAGCCCTGCATATCACCCAGTCCTGCTCTATGGAACTCTATGTACAGATCAGACGACCAAGTATATCAACTCCGAGGTCAGTGAGAGGTTCATCACCGCGTCACGCCCTGTATATCATCCAGTCCTTCTCTATGGAACTCTATGTACATATCAGACCCAGTATATCAAAAGAGCTCCATCACCCAGTCATGCTCTGCATATCACCCAGTCCTGCTCTATAAAACTCTATGTTCATATCAGACCCAGTATATCAACTCTGAGACCCGTAAAAGCTCCATCACCCAGTCATGCTCTGCATATCACCCAGTCCTGCTCTATAGAACTCTATTTACAAATCAGACCCAGTATATCAACTCTGAGACCCGTAAAAGCTCCATCACCCTGTCACACCCTGCATATCACCCAGTCCTGCTCTATAAAACTCTATGTATATATCAGACCCAGTATATCAACTCTGAGACCCGTAAGAGCTACATCACCCAGTCAAGCCTTGCATATTACCCAGTCCTGCTCTATAGAACTCTATGTACAAATATCAAGTATATCAATTCTGAGGCCCCTAAGAGCTCCATCAACCAGTCAAGCCCTGCATATTACCCAGTCCTGCTCTATAGAACTCTATGTACATATCAGACCCAGTATATTATTTCTAAGAGCTCCATCACCCATTCACGCCCTGCATATCACCCAGTCCTGCTCTATAAAACTGTATATTCATTTCAGACCCAGTTTATCAATTCTGAGACCCGTAAGAGCTCCATCACCTAGTCACGCACTGCATACCACCCAGTCCTGCTCTATAGAACTCTATGTACAAATCAGACACAGTATATCGATTTTGAGGCCCCTAAGAGGTCCATCACCCTGCCACGCCTTGCATATCACCCAGTCCTGCTCTATAAAACTCTATGTAGATATCAGACCCAGTATATCAAATCTGAGGCCCGTAAGAGGTTCATCACCAAGTCACGCCCTGCATATCAGCCAGTCCTGCTCTGTAGACCTCTATGTACATAATAGAGTCAATACATCAACCCAAAAGCCCGTAAGAGCTCCATCACCCAGTCACGCCTTGCATATCACCCGGTCCTGCTCTATAAAACTCTATGTATATATCAGACCCAGTATATCAACATTGAGCCCCGTAAAAGGTTCATCATCCAGTCAAGCCCTGTAAATCACCCAGTCCTGCTCTATAGAACTATATGTACAAATATCAAGTATATCAATTCTGAGGCCCCTAAGAGGTCCATTACCCTGTCACGCTCTGCATATCACCCAGTCCTGCTCTATAGAACTCTATGTACAAATATCACGTATATCAATTCTGAGGCCCCTAAGGAGTCCATCACCCTGTCACACCCTGCATATCACCCAGTCCTGCTCTATAAAACTCTATGTATATATCAGACCCAGTATATCAACTCTGAGACCCGTAAGAGCTACATCACCCAGTCAAGCTCTGCATATTACCCAGTCCAGCTCTATAGAACTCTGTATATATCAGACCCAGTATATGAACTCTGAGACCCGTAAGAGCTCCATCACCCAGTCACGCCCTGCATATTACCCAGTCTTGCTCTATAAAACTGTATGTTCATTTCAGACCCAGTTTATCAATTCTGAGACCCGTAAGAGCTCCATCACCTTGTCACGCCCTGCATATACCACCCAGTCCTGCTCTATAGAACTCTATGCACAAATCAGACACAGTATATCGATTTTGAGGCCCCTAAGAGGTCCATCACCCAGTCATGCTCTGCATATCACCCAGTCCTGCTCTATAGAACTCTTTTTACAAATCAGACCCAATTTATCAATTCTGAGACCCGTAAGAGCTCCATCACCCAGTCACGCCCTGCATATCACCCGGTCCTGCTCTATAAAACTCTATGTATCAGACCCAGTATATCAACATTGAGCCCCGTAAAAGGTTCAACATCCAGTCAAGCCCTGCAAATCACCCAGTCCTGCTCTATAGAACTCTATGTACAAATATCAAGTATATAAATTCTGAGGCCCCTAAGAGGTCCATCACCCTGTCACGCCCTGCATATTACCCAGTCCTACTCTATAGAACTCTATATAGACAAATCAGACCCAGTATATCAACTCTGATACCCCTTAGAGGTTCATCACCCTGTCACGCCCTGCATATCACCCAGTCCTGCTCTATAAAACTATATGTACATATCAGACCCAGTATATCAACTCTGAGACCCGTAAGAGTTCCATCACCCAGTCACACCCTGCATATTACCCGGTCCTGCTCTATAGAATTCTATGTACATATCAGACCCAGTATATTTACTCTGAGGCCCGTTAGAGTTCCATCACCCAGTCACGCCCTGCATATCACCCAGTCCTGCTCCATAAAACTCTATGTACATATCAGACCCAGTATATCAACTCTGAGACCCGTAAGAGCTCTATCACCCAGTCACGCCCTACATATCACCCGGTCCTGATCTATAGAACTCTGTGTACACATCGGATCCAGTATATTAACTCTGAGGCCTGTAATACATTTAGAACCTAGACACGTCCTTTGTATAACATAGTCCTGCTTTAGAGACCTACCGTGATTATTATATCACGGGGTATTTCCGGCTATTGTTAACATTGGCAAACTGAAAACAGTCCACAAATCTATCTTGTGCATGCTTTTAAACAAGGAAATAGGTGAAAATGGTAGACAACAGTGTAATCCTAGTATGTTTTCATTAGAACGAAAAATAATGATATATTTTCGTTTTTTATCGATCTGTTTCATGTTTGAAATAGCACCTTCTCGTCATAGAACATGGTTTTAAATACAAAAAAACTCATAGCCCCAATTTGGACGTGCATTTCGACAGATCATTGTACATGATTGCTAGTTTGTCAAGCTGTCCCTTTGTAATGGACTTATTCTGAAACGCACTCATTTCTACACAAACAAAGAACACTGACTTGAAAGATTTTTTGACCTCATATTTCGTTGAATTGATGATATGTTAACATCCAATGTCATTTATTCAAGACAACGAGATTAAGCCACAGCATATTCTATAGCCTTAAAATACTGTACGCAACTAAGTTGTGTTCTTTTTTTTGCGGTCAATCCTTTGATTGTCTCTTTCTCTTCTTTTTGTTTTGTGTTATTACGTAATACTATACGGACTATGAGTTTGAATCCTACGGAAGCTTATTCGTTATTTCATGTATTAATGCCAGGGTGATGTTTTTCTTATTTAACGCGACATAACTAACTCGTTAAAACAACTCAAGAGCTGTAACTTGTTATAACGAATAGGTAACTCATTTCAACCACATAGCTAACATGTTTAAACGCCAAAGCTAACTCCTTAAAACGCCACAGCTAACTCGTTATTACAACTTAGCTAACTCGTTAAAACGAGTTACAGCTAGTAAGTTGTTATAACGCGTTAGTTAAGTGGTGATAACGAGTTAGGTTATTCGTTTTAACAAGTTAGTTATGTCGTTATATCTTTATGGTACTAATGATTTAGCCAAGTCGTTATATCGAGTTAGCCATGTAGTTATCACTAGAGTCAGCTATTTTGTTCTAATGAGTTAGCTACATGTGTTCTTAAATCGTTATAACGAGTTACAGATAGTATGTTGTTATAGCGAGTCAGAAAAAAAAAAAATAAAGCTTCACCCTCGCACTAATGGGCTGCCGTAGAATAACCCTTTAAATAGTGCTATTTTTATGGCCCGACCACGTATGTGGATCGGACATATAGTTTTACCCTTGTCCGTCCGTCCGTAACACTTTGGTTAAGTTCTTGGTTAAGGTCCATTACTCGGATACCAGATGTTGGGGGTCAATGATATTTCACCATCAGATGGGTCTTGGGTAGGGCTACACCACCCACTAGAAATTATGTCACTGTGACCTATATTTTATGCATGCACGACTTTGGTTAAGTTCTTGGTTTAGGTCCATAACTTGGATACAAGATGTTGAGGGTCAATGATATTTCACTATAGTCCATTTGAGTTCTATAAATCAACGAAAATTCTTTTAAAGTTTTTTGTCTCTGAAATAAAATTTATTTTTTAAACACAATTAAACTTTTTATTAGAATACGAACTCTGATAACAAAAACCAAGATGTTATCTTCTAAAATAAAAAAGCTTTCCATATGGTCTAATGCTAAATATTTCACCAATTTTAATAATACCTAAAATGGTGTGTTTATCTGACGGAACAGCCAGGTATTGGGCCCATCTGAACATAATTGAAAGGACTAACAATAGGAGATTAGATGACCAATTAGCTCCACAAAGGATTTTTAAAGGTATACGGAGCAAATGCTGTTCCTGGTCACTAGGTTGTACTCCCATGGATTTCTTTGAATGTTTTGTCCAATTTTACTATTAAGGTCTATGGAAAACATTTTTATTAATCATGCAAAAATTTTGAATTTTTTTGCCTGAGTTTTATGCAATTAAAAAGTCATGACATACTAAAATAGTTAAAATATTTTGCAAGACGTAAATTTACAAGCCATTTTTCGTTGATTTATAAAACTCAAACGGACTATACTAGATGTGTCTTAGGTAAGGTGACACCACCCACTTGAAATTAGGTCACTGTGACCTATATTTTACGCATGAATGACTTTGGTTAAGTTCTTGGTTAAGGACCATATCTCAGATACTACAGGTAGATGGTCAATGGTATTTACCACTAGATGTGTCTTGGGTAACATGACACCACCCAATAAAAATTAGGTCACTGTGATCTATATTTTATGCATGAACTACCTCGATTAAGTTCTTGGTTAAGGTCCATAACTTGGATACTATATGTTGGGGGTCAATGATATTTCACACTAGAAGTGTCTTTGGTGACACCATCCACTAGAAATGAGGTCACTGTGACCTATATTTTACGCATGAATGACTTTGGTTAAGTTCTTGGTTAAGGTCCATATCTTGAATACTACATATTAGGGGTCAATAATATTTCATTACACGACGAGTCTTGGTAACATGGCACTACCCACCAGAAATAAGGTCACAGCCACCTATATTTTACACATGAACACTTTTGATCAATTTCTTGGTAAAGGTCCATATCCCAGGTAATACACATTGAGGGTCAATGATATTTCAAGAACGGGAAGGACATCCTGTGGCTCATAAACACATTATCTAGTTCATTTTTTTATGATAAAATTTTCAATGACAATTACTTATTACTTTGTATCATTCCAGGAGCTTCTGCAGTAAGTATGTTCCTATCGTTTTAGTTTATAATGATACTTTATTGTTTTGCTGGAAAATTACTATTACATGTATCTTATGATAGCGCCCGTTTTAAAACGCGTTTACAAATGAGTCAAAATGGGAGCCTCTTACCATGCTTATAGAGCTTTTGTATTTGCTTTTTTAAAGGATTTTAACCCAAAAATTATAACAAGCATGTCTTGTCTATATATGATGTTTTTGTTATTGTATAGTCGGCATAAAAGCTCTACAGAGCTTATGTTTGTAATTATTGATATCCGACGCAAAATAAAATTTCTGTCTGTCTGTCTGTCTCTCTGCCTGTCTGCTCATGACATGAGATCGTAACTGTCGTTTTTGTCTCGCCTGCGACATTCAAAAGGCGAGACTAAGGTATGGTGAATCCGGCGGCGACGGCGTCACGCCACAACTGTTAAAGTTTTTTTCTTCTGTTTTATGTGAACAAGTTAAAGTACTTAATTGATATTTAGTATAGATAAGTTTTAAAAGCATTTCACCTGTATGTTCCTGCAGTCACGGTCTACTGATTTTTTTACTTATACTTATTTGGTTTAAAAATGTTAAACTTTTTTCTTAAGTCTGTATAACATTAAGCAGTTATGGCACACCGCTGAAATTTGGTACAGATCAATTTCAAGGGCGTTTTATTTTGATGCTCCTGCAGTCACGATCTAGTGACTTTGAGATTTTCGTACTGATATGGCTAAATGTTAAAGTTTTTTTCTTACGTCTGTTTTCTCATGAAGCGTTGATATTTTGTGTGCAGTTAAATGCATTAGCATCAGTAAAGATAAGTTTTTAAAAGGATATTTTATCTGTATGCTCCTGCAGTCATGGTCTACTTACTTTGAGATTTCATACTGATTTGGCTAAATGTTTTTTATACCCCGCCTACGAAAGTGGAGGGGCATGTAGTGTTCGAATCTGTTCGTCCGTCCATCCATCCATTCGTCCGTCCGCCCCAAATCCCCATATTTCAAAATTCCCACCTACTGACAAGTGCCACATCAACCATATTTGTATGGTATGTGCACCTAGTGGTGCTTAGCACAATGCATGCTTCAGATGCTGGCTGTGACCTATATTTTCCGCATGGTTGACTACTTACAGAAGAATGATTAATGTCCATTCCTGCTAACAGGCAAGTGGTATGATATGTGCATCTAGGGATGATGAGCTAGATACGTGGTTCAGATGCAGGCTGTGACCTTCTTTTTCTGCATGAATGCGCACTTAAAATTTTGAAAAGTTTAAGTCAATTCCCGCTTAGTGACAATAATGCGTAACAAGGTAAGCTTCGTATTTGATAGATAACCTAGCTGTTTGATAAATATAAAGGCGGGGCACAGTGTTTGTTTGACACATTTTCTTGTTTTTCTTATATCTGTGTAATGTGAACAAGTAATGGTACACCAAACATATTTGGTATACAGCTGCATTTGCATCATTACAGATCAATTTTAAAGGTAAAGGAGTATGTTCACAAAGGCCCATAATTGGCCCTGTAATTTGTCTGATTTTTCATATTTAAGAAATCTAAATGAATGCTTTGGAAATACCCCACAGAATACCTATATTTAACAAATATAATAGTTTTCTAATAACAAAATTGTTCTGTTTCCTTCGATGACACCTTAAATATAAGAAAAATTAGGAAAATCTTCATTTTTGTCGATTTTTCACCCTTTTTCACCACTATTGTGCCAAAATCAAAAGTGACCGCATGCTCTGACCACCATAGATTTTTGTTTATTAATTCGTTACTTAAAAGCGAGTATTTTAACAAAAAAAATAATTTTGGTCAGAATATGCGGCCAACATTATATTCATCATTTTTTACAGAAAAAGAGGCTAAATATGTCAAAAATAGCGATTTTTACAGAAATTCACTACCTTTTAAGGTCTCTGTTGTTCACAAGAGTAAACAATTCACGCACAATTTATGACATTTTATAAAGTATAGAGTATTATGACCATTCTAGCAGCATTATTTTGTAGCAGTCACGAATTTGAAATTTAGAGCCGTTTTGGCCCTTTCCGTACATACTCCTTCCAGTACTGTAATCACTTTTAACACCGGTATCTTTTAACTTCATTTTATATTGTGTCCAGCTGCGACAGATGAGACATGTCTCTGTGTTAACCGTTTCCCTATTTCTATTCGTCATGTTTACATTTTCTGGTTCATGCTGTAGTGTCTTCTGGTTCTATTTCAATGGTTTAGAAACATTTATTTTGAATATTTGTCTTCCTAAGACTAAGAAACTTTATTTGAAGTCAGGTAAATACAAACAGAATAAACGTAAGCTCTGTAGAGCTTTTTCCTTCTTTAACGCTGTGTATATTACCAAAATTTGTTGTGTCTTTTAGAAATTAAGGTCTTGTTACTACATGTAATTATATCACAATCTATCAATTGGTACTTTTTTTTTTATTGTATACAAAGTATACATAACCGACAATCTTTCTCTATCGGTTTCTGTTCTGGACGTGCTGTGCCATGGTCCACCAACTAAGGCACCGACAACTTTTATTTTTGAGGAGACCTGATTTGATCCTCAGAATTTTTTTTTTGAAAAAAATTAAAATTAAATTATTTTCTTGCATAAGTTTCTGGTTGTCTTTTAGCGTTTGTTTGTGGCATTCTTTTCCTTTCCATTAATGAGATATAAACATTACTCTGTATAAACCAACGTAACCAGTTAAAAAAAGTATATATGAGGGACGTATAATCACCTGAATTGTTTCAAGTTTTGGATATCAGTACACATTGAAAATGTCATTAAATTAGTTTTGAAAGGCTTATTCAATGTGGAAAGTAAAATTTTGAAAGGCACCTTGTGTCATATGTGCCTCCTTAATTTTGCCTCACTTTTTATCCAATGACGCTTTGATATTCAGAATCAGATTTCGTTGGTTTTTTTTCTGATAGGATATATAGATAATCATCCCTGTTTCAATTTGATTTCAGTAGTACGCGAAGGTACCCTTCTTCTTACTCAAACATTTTAGAGTGCTCTTCTAAATTCTCTGTTTATTCAGACGTTGTCTTTCGGAATTGAAAACCTGTTATATGAAAAGTATTATGTGTTCCATATCGGCATGTTGTTTTCTTCACAAATTCTGGCAGCTGTGACCCATTTGCATTAATTGTACATACTTCATGCTTTTTCTGTAATATCATTATGTGGTGTCATTTCCCATCTTGGCATTAATAACATCTGCGGAATCATTCTTGTAGTTTATGGTAGAAAATATCCTTTGCTTTTTGTTTTGAATCGCTCGTTGATGAATTGCACATGATAACCGTGAGTGATATTCGGTTTTGAGATGTAAAAATCGTAGCATAGATATTCCTTTTATCATTAGGCTATCGTACAAGAGGTGGTTTTGCTTCTTTTGGTGCACCATAATGGCTACATGTATTTCTCTATTTGCTCTATGGAACTCTATGTACAGATCAGACGACCAAGTATATCAACTCCGAGGTCAGTGAGAGGTTCATCACCCAGTCATGCTCTGCATATCACCCAGTCCTGCTCTATGAAATTCTATGTTCATTTCAGACCCAGTTTATCAATTCTGAGACCCGTAAGAGCTCCATCACCCAGTCATTCTCTGCATATCACCCAGTCCTGCTCTATAGAACTCTATTTACAAATCAGACACAGTATATCGATTTTGAGGCCCCTAAGAGGTCCATCACCCAGTCATGCTCTGCATATCACCCAGTCCTGCTCTATAGAACTCTATTTACAAATCAGACCCAGTATATCAACTCTGAGGCCCGTAAGAGATTCATCATCCTGTCAAGCCCTGCATATCACCCAGTCCTGCTCTATGGAACTCTATGTACAGATCAGACGACCAAGTATATCAACTCCGAGGTCAGTGAGAGGTTCATCACCGCGTCACGCCCTGTATATCATCCAGTCCTTCTCTATGGAACTCTATGTACATATCAGACCCAGTATATCAAAAGAGCTCCATCACCCAGTCATGCTCTGCATATCACCCAGTCCTGCTCAATAAAACTCTATGTTCATATCAGACCCAGTATATCAACTCTGAGACCCGTAAAAGCTCCATCACCCAGTCATGCTCTGCATATCACCCAGTCCTGCTCTATAGAACTCTATTTACAAATCAGACCCAGTATATCAACTCTGAGACCCGTAAAAGCTCCATCACCCTGTCACACCCTGCATATCACCCAGTCCTGCTCTATAAAACTCTATGTATATATCAGACCCAGTATATCAACTCTGAGACCCGTAAGAGCTACATCACCCAGTCAAGCCTTGCATATTACCCAGTCCTGCTCTATAGAACTCTATGTACAAATATCAAGTATATCAATTCTGAGGCCCCTAAGAGCTCCATCAACCAGTCAAGCCCTGCATATTACCCAGTCCTGCTCTATAGAACTCTATGTACATATCAGACCCAGTATATTATTTCTAAGAGCTCCATCACCCATTCACGCCCTGCATATCACCCAGTCCTGCTCTATAAAACTGTATATTCATTTCAGACCCAGTTTATCAACTCTGAGACCCGTAAGAGCTCCATCACCTAGTCACGCACTGCATACCACCCAGTCCTGCTCTATAGAACTCTATGTACAAATCAGACACAGTATATCGATTTTGAGGCCCCTAAGAGGTCCATCACCCTGCCACGCCCTGCATATCACCCAGTCCTGCTCTATAAAACTCTATGTAGATATCAGACCCAGTATATCAAATCTGAGGCCCGTAAGAGGTTCATCACCAAGTCACGCCCTGCATATCAGCCAGTCCTGCTCTGTAGACCTCTATGTACATAATAGAGTCAATACATCAACCCAAAAGCCCGTAAGAGCTCCATCACCCAGTCACGCCTTGCATATCACCCGGTCCTGCTCTATAAAACTCTATGTATATATCAGACCCAGTATATCAACATTGAGCCCCGTAAAAGGTTCATCATCCAGTCAAGCCCTGTAAATCACCCAGTCCTGCTCTATAGAACTATATGTACAAAAATATCAAGTATATCAATTCTGAGGCCCCTAAGAGGTCCATTACCCTGTCACGCTCTGCATATCACCCAGTCCTGCTCTATAGAACTCTATGTACAAATATCAAGTATATCAATTCTGAGGCCCCTAAGGAGTCCATCACCCTGTCACACCCTGCATATCACCCAGTCCTGCTCTATAAAACTCTATGTATATATCAGACCCAGTATATCAACTCTGAGACCCGTAAGAGCTACATCACCCAGTCAAGCTCTGCATATTACCCAGTCCAGCTCTATAGAACTCTGTATATATCAGACCCAGTATATGAACTCTGAGACCCGTAAGAGCTCCATCACCCAGTCACGCCCTGCATATTACCCAGTCTTGCTCTATGAAACCGTATGTTCATTTCAGACCCAGTTTATCAATTCTGAGACCCGTAAGAGCTCCATCACCTTGTCACGCCCTGCATATACCACCCAGTCCTGCTCTATAGAACTCTATGCACAAATCAGACACAGTATATCGATTTTGAGGCCCCTAAGAGGTCCATCACCCAGTCATGCTCTGCATATCACCCAGTCCTGCTCTATAGAACTCTATTTACAAATCAGACCCAATTTATCAATTCTGAGACCCGTAAGAGCTCCATCACCTAGTCACGCCCTGCATACCACCCAGTCCTGCTCTATAGAACTCTTTGTACAAATCAGACACAGTATATCGATTTTGAGGCCCCTAAGAGGTCCATCACCCTGTCACGCCCTGCATATCACCCAGTCCTGCTCTATAAATCTCTATGTAGATATCAGACCCAGTATATCAAATCTGAGGCCCGTAAGAGGTTCATCACCAAGTCACGCCCTGCATATCACCCAGTCCTGCTCTGTAGACCTCTATATGTACATAATAGAGTCAATACATCAACCCAAAAGCCCGTAAGAGCTCCATCACCCAGTCACGCCCTGCATATCACCCGGTCCTGCTCTATAAAACTCTATGTATCAGACCCAGTATATCAACATTGAGCCCCGTAAAAGGTTCAACATCCAGTCAAGCCCTGCAAATCACCCAGTCCTGCTCTAAAGAACTCTATGTACAAATATCAAGTATATAAATTCTGAGGCCCCTAAGAGGTCCATCACCCTGTCACGCCCTGCATATTACCCAGTCCTACTCTATAGAACTCTATATAGACAAATCAGACCCAGTATATCAACTCTGATACCCCTTAGAGGTTCATCACCCTGTCACGCCCTGCATATCACCCAGTCCTGCTCTATAAAACTATATGTACATATCAGACCCAGTATATCAACTCTGAGACCCGTAAGAGTTCCATCACCCAGTCACACCCTGCATATTACCCGGTCCTGCTCTATAGAATTCTATGTACATATCAGACCCAGTATATTTACTCTGAGGCCCGTTAGAGTTCCATCACCCAGTCACGCCCTGCATATCACCCAGTCCTGCTCCATAAAACTCTATGTACATATCAGACCCAGTATATCAACTCTGAGACCCGTAAGAGCTCTATCACCCAGTCACGCCCTACATATCACCCGGTCCTGATCTATAGAACTCTGTGTACACATCGGATCCAGTATATTAACTCTGAGGCCTGTAATACATTTAGAACCTAGACACGTCCTTTGTATAACATAGTCCTGCTTTAGAGACCTACCGTGATTATTATATCACGGGGTATTTCCGGCTATTGTTAACATTGGCAAACTGAAAACAGTCCACAAATCTATCTTGTGCATGCTTTTAAACAAGGAAATAGGTGAAAATGGTAGACAACAGTGTAATCCTAGTATGTTTTCATTAGAACGAAAAATAATGATATATTTTCGTTTTTTATCGATCTGTTTCATGTTTGAAATAGCACCTTCTCGTCATAGAACATGGTTTTAAATACAAAAAAACTCATAGCCCCAATTTGGACGTGCATTTCGACAGATCATTGTACATGATTGCTAGTTTGTCAAGCTGTCCCTTTGTAATGGACTTATTCTGAAACGCACTCATTTCTACACAAACAAAGAACACTGACTTGAAAGATTTTTTGACCTCATATTTCGTTGAATTGATGATATGTTAACATCCAATGTCATTTATTCAAGACAACGAGATTAAGCCACAGCATATTCTATAGCCTTAAAATACTGTACGCAACTAAGTTGTGTTCTTTTTTTTGCGGTCAATCCTTTGATTGTCTCTTTCTCTTCTTTTTGTTTTGTGTTATTACGTAATACTATACGGACTATGAGTTTGAATCCTACGGAAGCTTATTCGTTATTTCATGTATTAATGCCAGGGTGATGTTTTTCTTATTTAACGCGACATAACTAACTCGTTAAAACAACTCAAGAGCTGTAACTTGTTATAACGAATAGGTAACTCATTTTAACCACATAGCTAACATGTTTAAACGCCAAAGCTAACTCCTTAAAACGCCACAGCTAACTCGTTATTACAACTTAGCTAACTCGTTAAAACGAGTTACAGCTAGTAAGTTGTTATAACGCGTTAGTTAAGTGGTGATAACGAGTTAGGTTATTCGTTTTAACAAGTTAGTTATGTCGTTATATCTTTATGGTACTAATGATTTAGCCAAGTCGTTATATCGAGTTAGCCATGTAGTTATCACTAGAGTCAGCTATTTTGTTCTAATGAGTTAGCTACATGTGTTCTTAAATCGTTATAACGAGTTACAGATAGTATGTTGTTATAGCGAGTCAGAAAAAAAATAAAGCTTGACCCTCGCACTAATGGGCTGCCGTAGAATAACCCTTTAAATAGTGCTATTTTTATGGCCCGACCACGTATGTGGATCGGACATATAGTTTTACCCTTGTCCGTCCGTCCGTAACACTTTGGTTAAGTTCTTGGTTAAGGTCCATTACTCGGATACCAGATGTTGGGGGTCAATGATATTTCACTATCAGATGGGTCTTGGGTAGGGCTACACCACCCACTAGAAATTAGGTCACTGTGACCTATATTTTATGCATGCACGACTTTGGTTAAGTTCTTGGTTTAGGTCCATAACTTGGATACAAGATGTTGAGGGTCAATGATATTTCACTACTAGATGTGTCGTAGGTAAGGTGACACCACCCACTTGAAATTAGGTCACTGTGACCTATATTTTACGCATGAATGACTTTGGTTAAGTTCTTGGTTAAGGACCATATCTCAGATACTACAGGTAGATGGTCAATGGTATTTACCACTAGATGTGTCTTGGGTAACATGACACCACCCAATAAAAATTAGGTCACTGTGATCTATATTTTATGCATGAACTACCTCGGTTAAGTTCTTGGTTAAGGTCCATAACTTGGATACTATATGTTGGGGGTCAATGATATTTCACACTAGAAGTGTCTTTGGTGACACCATCCACTAGAAATGAGGTCACTGTGACCTATATTTTACGCATGAATGACTTTGGTTAAGTTCTTGGTTAAGGTCCATATCTTGAATACTACATATTAGGGGTCAATAATATTTCATTACACGACGAGTCTTGGTAACATGGCACTACCCACCAGAAATAAGGTCACAGCGACCTATATTTTACACATGAACACTTTTGATCAATTTCTTGGTAAAGGTCCATATCCCAGGTAATATACATTGAGGGTCAATGATATTTCAAGAACGGGAAGGACATCCTGTGGCTCATAAACACATTATCTAGTTCATTTTTTTATGATAAAATTTTCAATGACAATTACTTATTATTTTGTATCATTCCAGGAGCTTCTGCAGTAAGTATGTTCCTATCGTTTTAGTTTATAATGATACTTTATTGTTTTGCTGGAAAATTACTTTTACATGTATCTTATGATAGCGCCCGTTTTAAAACGCGTTTACAAATGAGTCAAAATGGGAGCCTCTTACCATGCTTATAGAGCTTTTGTATTTGCTTTTTTAAAGGATTTTAACCCAAAAATTATAACAAGCATGTCTTGTCTATATATGATGTTTTTGTTATTGTATAGTCGGCATAAAAGCTCTACAGAGCTTATGTTTGTAATTATTGATATCCGACGCAAAATAAAATTTCTGTCTGTCTGTCTGTCTCTCTGCCTGTCTGCTCATGACATGAGATCGTAACTGTCGCTTTTGTCTCGCCTGCGACATTCAAAAGGCGAGACTAAGGTATGGTGAATCCGGCGGCGACGGCGTCACGCCACAACTGTTAAAGTTTTTTTCTTCTGTTTTATGTGAACAAGTTAAAGTACTTAATTGATATTTAGTATACTGTTGCATTAACATCAGTATAGATAAGTTTTAAAAGCATTTCACCTGTATGTTCCTGCAGTCACGGTCTACTGATTTTTTTACTTATACTTATTTGGTTTAAAAAATGTTAAACTTTTTTCTTAAGTCTGTATAACATTAAGCAGTTATGGCACACCGCTGAAATTTGGTACAGATCAATTTCAAGGGCGTTTTATTTTGATGCTCCTGCAGTCACGATCTAGTGACTTTGAGATTTTCGTACTGATATGGCTAAATGTTAAAGTTTTTTTCTTACGTCTGTTTTCTCATGAAGCATTGATATTTTGTGTGCAGTTAAATGCATTAGCATCAGTAAAGATAAGTTTTTAAAAGGATTTTATCTGTATGCTCCTGCAGTCATGGTCTACTTACTTTGAGATTTCATACTGATTTGGCTAAATGTTTTTTTAAATGTTTTAAACCCCGCCTACGAAAGTGGAGGGGCATGTAGTGTTCGAATCTGTTCGTCCGTCCATCCATCCATTCGTCCGTCCGCCCCAAATCCCCATATTTCAAAATTCCCACCTACTGACAAGTGCCACATCAACCATATTTGTATGGTATGTGCACCTAGTGGTGCTTAGCACAATGCATGCTTCAGATGCTGGCTGTGACCTATATTTTCCGCATGGTTGACTACTTACAGAAGAATGATTAATGTCCATTCCTGCTAACAGGCAAGTACAACTTCAACCAAAGTGGTATGATATGTGCATCTAGGGATGATGAGCTAGATACGTTGTTCAGATACAGGCTGTGACCTTCTTTTTCTGCATGAATGCGCACTTAAAATTTTGAAAAGTTTAAGTCAATTCCCGCTTAGTGACAATAATGCGTAACAAGGTAAGCTTCGTATTTGATAGATAACCTAGCTGTTTGATAAATATAAAGGCGGGGCACAGTGTTTGTTTGACACATTTTCTTGTTTTTCTTATATCTGTGTAATGTGAACAAGTAATGGTACACCAAACATATTTGGTATACAGCTGCATTTGCATCATTATAGATCAATTTTAAAGGTAAAGGAGTATGTTCACAAAGGCCCATAATTGGCCCTGTAATTTGTCTGATTTTTCATATTTAAGAAATCTAAATGAATGCTTTGGAAATACCCCACAGAATACCTATATTTAACAAATATAATAGTTTTCTAATAACAAAATTGTTCTGTTTCCTTCGATGACACCTTAAATATAAGAAAAATTAGGAAAATCTTCATTTTTGTCGATTTTTCACCCTTTTTCACCACTATTGTGCCAAAATCAAAAGTGACCGCATGCTCTGACCAACATAGATTTTTGTTTATTAATTCGTTACTTAAAAAGCGAGTATTTTAACAAAAAAAATAATTTTGGTCAGAATATGCGGCCAACATTATATTCATCATTTTTTACAGAAAAAGAGGCTAAATATGTCAAAAATAGCGATTTTTACAGAAATTCACTACCTTTTAAGGTCTCTGTTGTTCACAAGAGTAAACAATTCACGCACAATTTATGACATTTTATAAAGTATAGAGTATTATGACCATTCTAGCAGCATTATTTTGTAGCAGTCACGAATTTGAAATTTAGAGCCGTTTTGGCCCTTTCCGTACATACTCCTTCCAGTACTGTAATCACTGTAATCACTTTTAACACCGGTATCTTTTAACTTCATTTTATATTGTGTCCAGCTGCGACAGATGAGACATGTCTCTGTGTTAACCGTTTATTTCTATTCGTCATGTTTACATTTTCTGGTTCATGCTGTAGTGTCTTCTGGTTCTATTTCAATGGTTTAGAAACATTTATTTTGAATATTTGTCTTCCTAAGACTAAGAAACTTTATTTGAAGTCAGGTAAATACAAACAGAATAAACGTAAGATCTGTAGAGCTTTTTCCTTCTTTAACGCTGTGTATATTACCAAAATTTGTTGTGTCTTTTAGAAATTAAGGTCTTGTTACTACATGTAATTATATCACAATCTATCAATTGGTACTTTTTTTTTATTGTATACAAAGTATACATAACCGACAATCTTTCTCTATCGGTTTCTGTTCTGGACGTGCTGTGCCATGGTCCACCAACTAAGGCACCGACAACTTTTATTTTTGAGGAGACCTGATTTGATCCTCAGAATTTTTTTTTTTAAAAAAATTAAAATTAAATTATTTTCTTGCATAAGTTTCTGGTTGTCTTTTAGCGTTTGTTTGTGGCATTCTTTTCCTTTCCATTAATGAGATATAAACATTACTCTGTATAAACCAACGTAACCAGTTAAAAAAAGTATATATGAGGGACGTATAATCACCTGAATTGTTTCAAGTTTTGGATATCAGTACACATTGAAAATGTCATTAAATTAGTTTTGAAAGGCTTATTCAATGTGGAAAGTAAAATTTTGAAAGGCACCTGCTCTAGTACTATTGTGTCATATGTGCCTCCTTAATTTTGCCTCACTTTTTATCCAATGACGCTTTGATATTCAGAATCAGATTTCGTTGGTTTTTTTTCTAATAGGATATATAGATAATCATCCCTGTTTCAATTTGATTTCAGTAGTACGCGAAGGTACCCTTCTTCTTACTCAAACATTTTAGAGTGCTCTTCTAAATTCTCTGTTTATTCAGACGTTGTCTTTCGGAATTGAAAACCTGTTATATGAAAAGTATTATGTGTTCCATATCGGCATGTTGTTTTCTTCACAAATTCTGGCAGCTGTGACCCATTTGCATTAATTGTACATACTTCATGCTTTTTCTGTAATATCATTATGTGGTGTCATTTCCCATCTTGGCATTAATAACATCTGCGGAATCATTCTTGTAGTTTATGGTAGAAAATATCCTTTGCTTTTTGTTTTGAATCGCTCGTTGATGAATTGCACATGATAACCGTGAGTGATATTCGGTTTTGAGATGTAAAAATCGTAGCATAGATATTCCTTTTATCATTAGGCTATCGTACAAGAGGTGGTTTTGCTTCTTTTGGTGCACCATAATGGCTACATGTATTTCTCTATTTGCTCTATGGAACTCTATGTACAGATCAGACGACCAAGTATATCAACTCCGAGGTCAGTGAGAGGTTCATCACCGCGTCACGCCCTGTATATCATCCAGTCCTTCTCTATAGAACTCTATGTACATATCAGACCCAGTTTATCAATTTTGAGACCCGTAAGAGCTCCATCACCCAGTCATTCTCTGCATATCACCCAGTCCTGCTCTATAGAACTCTATTTACAAATCAGACACAGTATATCGATTTTGAGGCCCCTAAGAGGTCCATCACCCAGTCATGCTCTGCATATCACCCAGTCCTGCTCTATAGAACTCTATTTACAAATCAGACCCAGTATATCAACTCTGAGGCCCGTAAGAGATTCATCATCCTGTCAAGCCCTGCATATCACCCAGTCCTGCTCTATGGAACTCTATGTACAGATCAGACGACCAAGTATATCAACTCCGAGGTCAGTGAGAGGTTCATCATCGCGTCACGCCCTGTATATCATCCAGTCCTTCTCTATGGAACTCTATGTACATATCAGACCCAGTATATCAAAAGAGCTCCATCACCCAGTCATGCTCTGCATATCACCCAGTCCTGCTCTATAAAACTCTATGTTCATATCAGACCCAGTATATCAACTCTGAGACCCGTAAAAGCTCCATCACCCAGTCATGCTCTGCATATCACCCAGTCCTGCTCTATAGAACTCTATTTACAAATCAGACCCAGTATATCAACTCTGAGACCCGTAAAAGCTCCATCACCCTGTCACACCCTGCATATCACCCAGTCCTGCTCTATTAAACTCTTTGTATATATCAGACCCAGTATATCAACTCTGAGACCCGTAAGAGCTCCATCACCCTGTCACACCCTGCATATCACCCAGTCCTGCTCTATTAAACTCTTTGTATATATCAGACCCAGTATATCAACTCTGAGACCCGTAAGAGCTACATCACCCAGTCAAGCCCTGCATATTATCCAGTCCTGCTCTATAGAACTCTATGTACAAATATCAAGTATATCAATTCTGAGGCCCCTCAGAGCTCCATCAACCAGTCAAGCCCTGCATATTACCCAGTCCTGCTCTATAGAACTCTATGTACATATCAGACCCAGTATATTATTTCTGAGGCCCCTAAGAGCTCCATCACCCATTCACGCCCTGCATATCACCCAGTCCTGCTCTATAAAACTGTATATTCATTTCAGACCCAGTTTATCAATTCTGAGACCCGTAAGAGCTCCATCACCTAGTCACGCACTGCATACCACCCAGTCCTGCTCTATAGAACTCTATGTACAAATCAGACACAGTATATCGATTTTGAGGCCCCTAAGAGTTCCATCACCCTGCCACGCCCTGCATATCACCCAGTCCTGCTCTATAAAACTCTACGTAGATATCAGACCCAGTATATCAAATCTGAGGCCCGTAAGAGGTTCATCACCAAGTCACGCCCTGCATATCACCCAGTCCTGCTCTGTAGACCTCTATGTACATAATAGAGTCAATACATCAACCCAAAAGCCCGTAAGAGCTCCATCACCCAGTCACGCCTTGCATATCACCCGGTCCTGCTCTATAAAACTCTATGTATATATCAGACCCAGTATATCAACATTGAGCCCCGTAAAAGGTTCATCATCCAGTCAAGCCCTGTAAATCACCCAGTCCTGCTCTATAGAACTATATGTACAAATATCAAGTATATCAATTCTGAGGCCCCTAAGAGGTCCATTACCCTGTCACGCTCTGCATATCATCCAGTCCTGCTCTATAGAACTCTATGTACAAATATCAAGTATATCAATTCTGAGGCCCCTAAGAAGTCCATCACCCTGTCACACCCTGCATATCACCCAGTCCTGCTCTATAAAACTCTATGTATATATCAGACCCAGTATATCAACTCTGAGACCCGTAAGAGCTACATCACCCAGTCAAGCTCTGCATATTACCCAGTCCAGCTCTATAGAACTCTGTATATATCAGACCCAGTATATGAACTCTGAGAACCGTGAGAGCTCCATCACCTTGTCACGCCCTGCATATACCACCCAGTCCTGCTCTATAGAACTCTATGTACAAATCAGACACAGTATATCGATTTTGAGGCCCCTAAGAGGTCCATCACCCAGTCATGCTCTGCATATCACCCAGTCCTGCTCTATAGAACTCTATTTACAAATCAGACCCAATTTATCAATTCTGAGACCCGTAAGAGCTCCATCACCTAGTCACGCCCTGCATACCACCCAGTCCTGCTCTATAGAACTCTTTGTACAAATCAGACACAGTATATCGATTTTGAGGCCCCTAAGAGGTCCATCACCCTGTCACGCCCTGCATATCACCCAGTCCTGCTCTATAAAACTCTATGTAGATATCAGACCCAGTATATCAAATCTGAGGCCCGTAAGAGGTTCATCACCAAGTCACGCCCTGCATATCACCCAGTCCTGCTCTGTAGACCTCTATGTACATAATAGAGTCAATACATCAACCCAAAAGCCCGTAAGAGCTCCATCACCCAGTCACGCCCTGCATATCACCCGGTCCTGCTCTATAAAACTCTATGTATCAGACCCAGTATATCAACATTGAGCCCCGTAAAAGGTTCATCATCCAGTTCAAGCCCTGCAAATCACCCAGTCCTGCTCTATAGAACTCTATGTACAAATATCAAGTATATAAATTCTTAGGCCCCTAAGAGGTCCATCTCCCTGTCACGCCCTGCATATTACCCAGTCCTACTCTATAGAACTCTATGTAGACATATCAGACCCAGTATATCAACTCTGAGACCCGTAAGAGCTCTATCACCCAGTCACGCCCTACATATCACCCGGTCCTGATCTATAGAACTGTACACATCGGATCCAGTATATTAACTCTGAGGCCTGTAATACATTTAGAACCTAGACACGTCCTTTGTATAGCATAGTCCTGCTTTAGAGACCTACCGTGATTATTATATCACGGGGTATTTCCGGCTATTGTTAACATTGGCAAACTGAAAACAGTCCATAAATCTATCTTGTGCATGCTTTTAAACAAGGAAATAGGTGAAAATGGTAGACGACAGTGTAATCCTAGTATGTTTTCATTAGAACGAAAAATAATGATATATTTTCGTTTTTTATCGATCTGTTTCATGTTTGAAATAGCACCTTCTCGTCATAGAACATGGTTTTAAATACAAAAAAACTCATAGCCCCAATTTGGACGTGCATTTCGACAGATCATTGTACATGATTGCTAGTTTGTCAAGCTGTCCCTTTGTAATGGACTTATTCTGAAACGCACTCATTTCTACACAAACAAAGAACACTGACTTGAAAGATTTTTTGACCTCATATTTCGTTGAATTGATGATATGTTAACATCCAATGTCATTTATTCAAGACAACGAGATTAAGCCGCAGCATATTCTATAGCCTTAAAATACTGTTTGCAACTAAGTTGTGTTCTTTTTTTTGCGGTCAATCCTTTGATTGTCTCTTTCTCTTCTTTTTGTTTTGTGTTATTACGTAATACTATACGGACTATGAGTTTGAATCCTACGGAAGCTTATTCGTTATTTCATGTATTAATGCCAGGGTGATGTTTTTCTTATTTAACGCGACATAACTAACTCGTTAAAACAACTCAAGAGCTGTAACTTGTTATAACGAATAGGTAACTCATTTTAACCACATAGCTAACATGTTAAAACGCCAAAGCTAACTCCTTAAAACGCCACAGCTAACTCGTTATTACAACTTAGCTAACTCGTTAAAACGAGTTACAGCTAGTAAGTTGTTATAACGCGTTATTTAAGTGGTGATAACGAGATAACTAACTTGTTAAAACGAATAACCTAATTCGTTTTAACAAGTTAGTTATGTCATTATAAAGAGTGGTACTAATGATTTAGCCAAGTCGTTATATAGGTAACTCATTTTAACCACATAGCTAACATGTTAAAACGCCAAAGCTAACTCCTTAAAACGCCACAGCTAGCTCGTTATTACAACTTAGCTAACTCGTTAAAACGAGTTACAGCTAGTAAGTTGTTATAACGCGTTAGTTAAGTGGTGATAACGAGTTAGGTTATTCGTTTTAACAAGTTAGTTATGTCGTTATATCTTTATGGTACTAATGATTTAGCCAAGTCGTTATATCGAGTTAGCCATGTAGTTATCACTAGAGTCAGCTATTTTGTTCTAATGAGTTAGCTACATGTGTTCTTAAATCGTTATAACGAGTTACAGATAGTAAGTTGTTATAGCGAGTCAGAAAAAAAAAAATAAAGCTTCACCCTCGCACTAATGGGCTGCCGTAGAATAACCCTTTAAATAGTGCTATTTTTATGGCCCGACCACGTATGTGGACCCTTGTCCGTCCGTCCGTAACACTTTGGTTAAGTTCTTGGTTAAGGTCCATTACTCGGATACCAGATGTTGGGGGTCAATGATATTTCACTATCAGATGGGTCTTGGGTAGGGCTACACCACCCACTAGAAATTAGGTCACTGTGACCTATATTTTATGCATGCACGACTTTGGTTAAGTTCTTGGTTTAGGTCCATAACTTGGATACAAGATGTTGAGGGTCAATGATATTTCACTACTAGATGTGTCTTAGGTAAGGTGACACCACCCACTTGAAATTAGGTCACTGTGACCTATATTTTACGCATGAATGACTTTGGTTAAGTTCTTGGTTAAGGACCATATCTCAGATACTACAGGTAGATGGTCAATGGTATTTACCACTAGATGTGTCTTGGGTAACATGACACCACCCAATAAAAATTAGGTCACTGTGATCTATATTTTATGCATGAACTACCTCGGTTAAGTTCTTGGTTAAGGTGCATAACTTGGATACTATATGTTGGGGGTCAATGATATTTCACACTAGAAGTGTCTTTGGTGACACCATCCACTAGAAATGAGGTCACTGTGACCTATATTTTACGCATGAATGACTTTGGTTAAGTTCTTGGTTAAGGTCCATATCTTGAATACTACATATTAGGGGTCAATAATATTTCATTACACGACGAGTCTTGGTAACATGGCACTACCCACCAGAAATAAGGTCACAGCGACCTATATTTTACACATGAACACTTTTGATCAATTTCTTGGTAAAGGTCCATATCCCAGGTAATACACATTGAGGGTCAATGATATTTCAAGAACGGGAAAGACATCCTGTGGCTCATAAACACATTATCTAGTTCATTTTTTTATGATAAAATTTTCAATGACAATTACTTATTATTTTGTATCATTCCAGGAGCTTCTGCAGTAAGTATGTTCCTATCGTTTTAGTTTATAATGATACTTTATTGTTTTGCTGGAAAATTACTATTACATGTATCTTATGATAGCGCCCGTTTTAAAACGCGTTTACAAATGAGTCAAAATGGGAGCCTCTTACCATGCTTATAGAGCTTTTGTATTTGCTTTTTTAAAGGATTTTAACCCAAAAATTATAACAAGCATGTCTTGTCTATATATGATGTTTTTGTTATTGTATAGTCGGCATAAAAGCTCTACAGAGCTTATGTTTGTAATTATTGATATCCGACGCAAAATAAAATTTCTGTCTGTCTGTCTGTCTCTCTGCCTGTCTGCTCATGACATGAGATCGTAACTGTCGTTTTTGGTCTCGCCTGCGATATTCAAAAGGCGAGAATAAGGTATGGTGATTCCGGCGGCGACGGCGTCCACAACTGTTAAAGTTTTTTTCTTCTGTTTTATGTGAACAAGTTAAAGTACTTAATTGATATTTGGTATACTGTTGCATTAGCATCAGTATAGATAAGTTTTAAAAGCATTTCACCTGTATGTTCCTGCAGTCACGGTCTACTGATTTTTTTACTTATACTTATTTGGTTTAAAAAATGTTAAACTTTTTTCTTAAGTCTGTATAACATTAAGCAGTTATGGCACACCGCTGGAATTTGGTACAGATCAATTTCAAGGGCGTTTTATTTTGATGCTCCTGCAGTCACGATCTAGTGACTTTGAGATTTTCGTACTGATATGGCTAAATGTTAAAGTTTTTTTCTTACGTCTGCTTTTTTCATGAAGCATTGATATTTTGTGTGCAGTTAATTGCATTAGCATCAGTAAAGATAAGTTTTTAAAAGGATTTTATCTGTATGCTCCTGCAGTCATGGTCTACTTACTTTGAAATTTCATACTGATTTGGCTTAATGTTTTTTATACCCCACCTACGAAGTTGGAGGGGCATGTAGTGTTCGAATCTGTTCGTCCGTCCATCCATCCATTCGTCCGTCCGCCCCAAATCCCCATATTTCAAAATTCCCACCTACTGACAAGTGCCACATCAACCATATTTGTATGGTATGTGCACCTAGTGGTGCTTAGCATAATGCATGCTTCAGATGCTGGCTGTGACCTATATTTTCCGCATGGTTGACTACTTACAGAAGAATGATTAATGTCCATTCCTGCTAACAGGCAAGTACAACTTCAACCAAAGTGGTATGATATGTGCATCTAGGGATGATGAGCTAGATACGTGGTTCAGATGCAGGCTGTGACCTTCTTTTTCTGCATGAATGCGCACTTAAAATTTTGAAAAGTTTAAGTCAATTCCCGCTTAGTGACAATAATGCGTAACAAGGTAAGCTTCGTATTTGATAGATAACCTAGCTGTTTGATAAATATAAAGGCGGGGCACAGTGTTTGTTTGACACATTTTCTTGTTTTTCTTATATCTGTGTAATGTGAACAAGTAATGGTACACCAAACATATTTGGTATACAGCTGCATTTGCATCATTACAGATCAATTTTAAAGGTAAAGGAGTATGTTCACAAAGGCCCATAATTGGCCCTGTAATTTGTCTGATTTTTCATATTTAAGAAATCTAAATGAATGCTTTGGAAATACCCCCACAGAATACCTATATTTAACAAATATAATAGTTTTCTAATAACAAAATTGTTCTGTTTCCTTCGATGACACCTTAAATATAAGAAAAATTAGGAAAATCTTCATTTTTGTCGATTTTTCACCCTTTTTCACCACTATTGTGCCAAAATCAAAAGTGACCGCATGCTCTGACCAACATAGATTTTTGTTTATTAATTCGTTACTTAAAAGCGAGTATTTTAACAAAAAAAATAATTTTGGTCAGAATATGCGGCCAACATTATATTCATCATTTTTTACAGAAAAAGAGGCTAAATATGTCAAAAATAGCGATTTTTACAGAAATTCACTACCTTTTGTTGTTCACAAGAGTAAAAAATTCACGCACAATTCATGACATTTTATAAAGTATAGAGTATTATGACCATTCTAGCAGCATTATTTTGTAGCAGTCTCGAATTTGAAATTTAGGGCCGTTTTTGCCCTTTCCGTACATACTCCTTCCAGTACTGTAATCACTGTAATCACTTTTAACACCGGTATCTTTAAACTTCATTCTATATTGTGTCCAGCTGCGACACATGTCTCTGTGTTAACCTTTTATTTCTATTCGTCATGTTTACATTTTCTGGTTCATGCTGTAGTGTCTTCTGGTTCTATTTTAATGGTTTAGAAACATTTATTTTGAATATTTGTCTTCCTAAGACTAAGAAACTTTATTTGAAGTCAGGTAAATACAAACAGAATAAACGTAAGCTCTGTAGAGCTTTTTCCTTCTTTAACGCTGTGTATATTACCAAAATTTGTTGTGTCTTTCAGAAATTAAGGTCTTGTTACTACATGTAATTATATCACAATCTATCAATTGGTACTTTTTTTATTGTATACAAAGTATACATAACCGACAATCTTTCTCTATCGGTTTCTGTTCTGGACGTGCTGTGCCATGGTCCACCAACTAAGGCACCGACAACTTTTATTTTTGAGGAGACCTGATTTGATCCTCAGAATTTTTTTTTTGAAAAAAATTAAAATTAAATTATTTTCTTGCATAAGTTTCTGGTTGTCTTTTAGCGTTTGTTTGTGGCATTCTTTTCCTTTCAATGAGATATAAACATTATTCTGTATAAACCAACGTAACCAGTTACAAAAAGTATATATGAGGGACGTATAATCACCTGAATTGTTTCAAGTTTTGGATATCAGTACACATTGAAAATGTCATTATATAAGTTTTGAAAGGCTTATTTAATGTGGAAAGTAAAATTTTGAAATGCACCTGCTCAAGTACTATTGTGTCATATGTGCCTCCTTAATTTTGCCACACTTTTTATCCAATGACGCTTTGATATTCAGAATCAGATTTCGTTGTTTTTTTTTCTGATAGGATATATAGATAATCATCCCTGTTTCAATTTGATTTCAGTAGTACGCGAAGGTACCCTTCTTCTCACTCAAACATTTTAGAGTGCTCTTCTAAATTCCCTGTTTATTCAGACGTTGTCTTTCGGAATTGAAAACCTGTTATATGAAAAGTATTATGTGTTCCATATCGGCATGTTGTTTTCTTCACAAATTCTGGCAGCTGTGACCCATTTGCATTAATTGTACCTACTTCATGCTTTTTCTGTAATATCATTATGTGGTGTCATTTCCCATCTTGGCATTAATAACATCTGCGGAATCATTCTTGTAGTTTATGGTAGAAAATATCCTTTGCTTTTTGTTTTGAATCGCTCGTTGATGAATTGCACATGATAACCGTGAGTGATATTCGGTTTTGAGATGTACAAATCTTAGCATAGATATTCCTTTTATCATTAGGCTATCGTACAAGAGGTGGTTTTGCTTCTTTTGGTGCACCATAATGGCTACATGTATTTCTCTCTTTATGACAAAATAAACACATTTTACGTGGATTTTAGAGGAAATAACTTGTATCTTCATTTACTGGGCTGAATGAAAAATATCAACAATACAGCAAGTTAAGTCATTGTTATGAGATGTATAATCATGTTGTGAGTTGCGATAGTACTTATAAATTAAAAACAACATTATGTAGCTAACTATAATTAATACTAGTATACGTTTGTCTTCAAATAAAAAATAGCATTTTAGCGATCGAGTGTCAATACATAAACCATTAATTTAGGATTGCAGTAGTGCATGCATTCTTCGATGACTATATGTAACCTTCATAAGCTGCATGACTTCACAATTTAGACCAGAATGACTTGCAATTGAATACTTATTTTATTCTTAAATGTTTGATTTAGAGAAACAAATTAGGTTCTCTTTAAAGTAAGCATTCAACAAAGTAACTGTGCAAACTGTAACACAATAAAACATTTGCGCTTGGTTTCATTAAATGCACTGACCTGGTACAAAAATGTATCATGATGTAAATAAATTTATAAAAATGATGCTCAGTATTTTTCAACATTTCAACAAACTTAACGGGCGTGTTTTGATGGTTGGATATTTTAGTCACAGCGATTACATGTAGCTATGCTGGAACAGATGAACTGCGTTTAAAAAGGGTACAATAAAAATGCCTGGGAAAAATAATTATATGAAGTTTGAAGTTATGATTGACCAGATCGAGTATAATTGTTTAATTAGTTGTCCATTTAAGTATAAAAATATAATCAGCCCTACTTAAGTTTGCTGCCATTAATCTTTGGTTGTGTTGTTTCATTTTTTAAGGTGGGAAATGGGGTTTTATCACACATTTAGCGTTTATATGCGTGAATTTGCCCGGATAAAACAGCCGGAAGTGTCCAAACCATATTTGACCAATGTCCTGATATAGCCAATATCAGGCCTCCCGTGCCCACAAAATGGCTTGATATCGCTTTTCCTGGGCCATATCAGGCCTTGCATGCTCGTGTGACGTCATTTTAACAAACATGAGATGATCAATTATAATTAATTAATTATGACAATAAACAATAATACTTATAGAAAATTGAATATTTTTAGATTACTAGACGTATGTTTTCTTTTCTGGGTGGTGTAAAAGACTAGAGTAGGTTTTATAGAAGCAAAGAGGCACCAATGCGACAGCACAAGGAATTTCTCGACCCATAAATAAGATATAAAATTTGTATTAGAGAATATAAAATGAGGATCTTCTCTTGCAAGGGAACGCTATTAACAGTTTTTGTCTCGCCTGCGACGAATAGTAGCGGAAGGCGAGACATAGGTATTACTTTCCGGTGGCGCGACGGCATAAACGTTTTTGTAAGGCTTTTGTGGAAAATGAATTGCTTAAAAAGTATAATAGCTAGGCATCTGATATTTGATATACAGACAGTTCAGTTTATGGTTTACGCAACTGTCACCATGCCGTGTGACACTGACCCCATTTTCACGCTCCAGTGACTCTGTGAACATATCTTTTTTTCAGGCTGAAAACTTCTTTGTAAGGCTTTTGTGGTAAATGAATTGCTTAAAAAGTATAATAGCTAGGCATCTGATATTTGGTATACAGACAGTTCAGGTTATGGTAGACGCAACTATGGCGTGATTTCCGTTGCAAAATTCAATAATAATTTTTTCAATGCTATAATTTTCATTTATATTGCTAAAATTTTCAGTTTCATTGCTATAATATTTTATTCATTTGGTATAAAAAGTAATGTTTATTATATAAATTTCATTTCATTGGTATAATTTTTCATTCATATGGTTAAAAACTTTATTTCTATGGTTTATTTCCCATTCAATTGGTAAAATATTTTTTTCAATGATCAAATATCTTTTTATATTGTATATTCTTTCAATTCTATAATTTATCATTCGTTTGTTATAATTTACAATTTAAATGATATATTTTCACTTTCTTTAGCAAAATCCATTTTCATTCATATGGTAAAATTTTTCATTCATATGCAATAATTGCATGACGGGAAAGCTGAATGACGCCATAAGGTCAAATCTGAAACAATGGCTGTGATTGGTTGGAACAACCACACCCTCCACTTAAAGGATTCTAGATAGCATCCCGTTCTAACACCATTGGACCTGCGTGCCCCTAGGGGTGCTCCGATTGTTTTAAAAAAATGCATTTGAGCACATAATAGACGGGCCTAGGATTCTAAATCGCCCCAATGTCTGCAGGACCATTCAAAAGAAAATGATTAGGTATCCTCTTTTTATTTATGTAGAAAGAACCTTCCGAAAAAGACAACAGCTCCACGAGGCCCGTTGACCGTGGGGAAGGATTACATTGTTTAAAATTGGGTGTATGAGTCTATGAGCCGGGCCTAGGATCTCGAATTGGTCTGTGGTTATTCAATGAACCTGTGAACTTAGGGGTACATGTAATCGAATTGTTTAATATTTTGTATAGAGTCCGTAAAAGACATGCCTAATGGGGATGGTTTGGTATGGATAATATTTTCTTGTTCGGTCGTATTAGTCGTATCGTTTTCCCCGACTTTTTATTTTTTTTTGTTGGTTATGTAGCCCTGTTTTTACTAAAGCACATTGTCAATCCGATTGTTGACCATGCAAACAAAACACACCATTAACTTGTTTAAGTATAAAATGATGATGAATTCAAATTGAGTGTTTGGACATGAGATTACATTTTTAGATTTTGCATTAAAAATAACATCTTGCTAGATGGTACATTTCTATAAATTGGTTACCCCAAATACACATGGATAAAGTCAGTCAGTTCCATGTGTAGAGTTCATCGGTTTCTTTTCATTTATTTAATTAATTATAGATTCTGAAGGATAATTTTCATTGTTACTATGGCGAAAGCTGACGCAAAAAGCCTTTTAAGCTCACCTGACCTAATCCATGCTAATGCCATCAATATGCGTCTGTCGCCATCCAATATTAAAAACGAAAGAATATGGAATATGTGCCAAAAAGACACGATCCACATATTGAAATGATTTTAATAAATGTGTTAAAGCAAAATTTCACTGCGTGTGAAGCGCTTTCCTGAATTATCCTTCATCAGACACGCTAGGAGTATAAAACTTGGAAAACCGGTAGAATATTAGATTTCATAAAAAAATGCAAAAAAATATTACAACAATGACCAAACAGATAAATCTATCAATTTTTTAAGAAACAGCCAAACGTTATCAAATTTTGGAAATATGTAAACTGTGT
The DNA here is from genome assembly GCA_963971305.1 of Arcuatula senhousia. Lineage (NCBI taxonomy): Eukaryota > Metazoa > Mollusca > Bivalvia > Mytilida > Mytilidae > Arcuatula > Arcuatula senhousia. The sequence continues at coordinate 21,647,854 of OZ020311.1, forward strand.
CTTTCCAACACATATTCCAGTACTCGAAAATATATAAATGCATACAACTGTATGCTGAATAACTATTTCCAAACTTTTCCCTTGAAATCACTGAACCATTTTGACTGAAACTTTGCATGAATAATTTCTGACGTGTTGGCAACAACAAAAAATCGGTCCCTATTTTGAAAGGATTTGTTCAATAAAAATATGACCGCTGTTGCTAAATATAGAACATTGGGTAAAATCACAATATACGATATTGAGATGTGGAATAAGTGTACGCGACACAACAAACATAAACAAACAGCAATTCAACAAATCACAACGGAAAACAGCAAGCAGCCCCCAACATGACAATAGGCCACCGCCCACCGCCCTGCACCGGCCCAAGACCTATAATACAATACAAAAGTAACTATGAAAGTTAGGAAAAACCCGAAGGATCTAAAGCAAAAGCTCTAAAAAGTCTCCATAGTGTCAAAGTTGTCAGATGACCACTTATTGGGGTTATTGCCCCTTTAAGGTAAAAAATAACGATTTTTTTCCATGTTTTTATGTCAGAATGGGTTTAAGCTGTGAGGTCACTGATTTTGAAAAGAATCAATTCTTTGAAGGGCTCGATGACCACTAAAAGCAACATCGATTTTTTACAGCGCTGATGTTGCAAAAACATTGTCCACCTTGCATGACATGTATGTACCTGCAGACAAAGCACCAAATCACATCATTGTTGTGTGCAAGAAACACTAGATTAACTACTTGACAGCTAAATTAGGGGTTGGTTGCACCAGCAATAGCACAACATACACAGCTACAACACTGTCTAAGGAGGAAATTATTGACAATCACAGATATGTCATTTCCTCCTTCGGCCTTTCTGTCGGTGTTAAAAATGATGACAAAATACAAATACAAAATACAAATAAAATGACATTCCATCCCTTTATTGAATTCCTAAATTACGTAAAAATCCATATGATCAGCGCTTCATTGCGGGGTCATTCAAATGTACCGCTAAACCTCTTTCAGTTTTGTTGACATCAATATTGGCTAATAAAATCCGGCCTATAGACGTTTTATTTATTTTTTTTTCTTTGTTATGTAGCCCTGTTTTTACTAAAGCACATTGGGTATTCTCTTAAGATTTTTATCCCAGACAAAAAATACCATCCTGTTTTGTTTTGATTATAAATTTAAACACCCAATTATTTTTACGAAGCTCTCTTCAGCAAAGTCAATCATCTTCGGCAGCTTTTCCCAATTTTGTTTTAGATAACACCAAAGTCCCAATACTAATTGTTTCCTGGTTTAGTAACCGAAATATGTATTGCAGCCAGGATGATGTGCTGAGTTAAACAAGTCGTCTCCTTCTTTTCCGAGGGTGAGTATAAAAACCCTTTCACCAAAGACCTTGATTTTCTTCACCATTTACAATGTGATATCAGAATTCAACAAAGGCAATGTCACACGGGAGATCTAAATATACCAATGATCATGGCTTGATAAAGGCCAGTTCAAAAGACACCTTAGGTTTTATGGTACTTCATTTTCCCTTTTTATTCCGATTTTAGGTCCGGTAGTAACACACACAATAAAACCATAAAACCAACACATAACATGATTGTGAAACACAATTTGTGCAATTTTAACTGTAATTATTCCAAATATAGGTGGCTAACAGTGGGTAAATCTCTACCGTCAGTAACTGAGAGGTTTGAAGAGCTAGAAAACTATCGTATGTGTCGACTGAGGCGATAGTGTTGGATTTGTTTTGGAAACTGTTGCAAATTGTCTATAGATCTGCTGCAAACCGGATGGTCGCAGTACAGTTATAATAGCAAGAACCAGTGGTGTAACAACATATTGTTCAATGTGTAAGCCCTTAACCACATGGGACCGACTAAAGACCCCAGCAAGTCCAGAGGTGGAACATCCCGGTCGAAAACAATTTTAGTGATTTAATGATTTAAGAGACCTTTTTATACGACCGCAAAAGATTTGCGGACGTATAATGGTATGATGATGTCGTCTTACATGTCTAATTTAAGAAAGGATATGGAGTAAATGAACATGTCTGTGTTACATAAAATAACTTAAGTTCTAGTTATCCGATTGCTATGAAATTTGACAATGATGTTCCTTATTATAAATGGGTGGATGGGATTGATTTTGGGGGGTCCCTCCTTTTTCATTAAGAAATTGTTACTTCTTTGTTTCTTCCCAAAATAACTTTTGTTCTGACTTACCAAATGCTCATAAATTTTACAATAATGTTTCCTACCATACAAGGATGAATGGGATTGATTTTGGGGGTTCTGACCTTATTTGTTCAGTTGTTTAGAAATTAGGGGCCAAAAGGGACTAACATTTCAAATGTTTAATTTTATATGCATAAATTTTATGCTTTTAACCTTTGAACAATAAAAATCCTTTTTAAGTCTTATTTTTTTCCCTTATAAATAGTTTATTGATTCAAATGAAATTTCGAAATATAAAATACAAGAGGCCTTCAGGAGCATGAATCGCTTTTACCTGGTCCTTAAGCTATAAAGGTCTTTCAATGAGCTGTTTTCCATATGAGGGGACATTTGACAAACTTTGGCCCAATAGAGACTTTTCTTAAGCTTAATTGGCCAAAGGGTTGATATAAGCAAGCAACAGCTTATTCCTATCTGCAATAGTTTTCATTCTATATGGCAAAAATGCTATTTTTGACCTACAAAGTCATCTTACAACTTCGACCAAATGTAGACTTTTATAGAGCTTAGGACTTATGAACATTTAAGCAAGCAACAGCGCTTTTCTCAGTTCTGATTTTCTTTAGACCCTAGTTTATAAGACCCTTGGACTTTACAAATATTATTAATTAAACAAATAAAAATGAAGATCAGGAAAGCATTTCAAGATTCTGAGACTCTTTGAAAGTGGCTCAGAAACTTCGTCCCGATTAATTGAACATGTGTCCTATAGTCATATATGGTGCGACGTGATGTCCTTAACTCACCCACTTCCTGTTAATATTAAAATCGCAGGTGACAAAGGTATTCCAAAGGGAGACTGCCATTTTAGTTTCGGCTAAATATGCTTTTTAAAATGCAATTTCTTTTAGGTATTATAAGAACAAATTGAAGAAACTTTTCTGTGATATGTCTTATGTTTTAAGATTTCTCTTTCGGGTTTGCTATACCAAATCAATGTAATGTTTTGTAATTAATTCGAATTTGACCTTTTTGTACCCCCCTCCGCCTGAAAAGGTTCATGAGATTTTTAATCTTATGGTAAAATATATTTAGCGTGTTATACGCTAAATAGATTTTACTATAATTTTGAACGAACAAAGCACAGCATACATGGATTTGGATATGACATTATTTGTTTTTAATTTCGTTTTTCATTAGCGGGATAATCAGATTTTAATACAAGTTAATCTGGGGTCGTGTTAACGAAGGTGTCCTAGGATTAGGACATGTCTAAAGGATGGTCTTTAGACACGTCTCAGTCCTAAGTTGTGTTATTGAAGGTATCCTAAATCAAAGCACTAAAGCGTTAAAAGGCAAGCGAAATATGTAAGCACTAAAATAGCAGTGTTTTGAAAGTTAATAAACAATCTAGTGCCCTCCCTTTTGGCACAGAAGATTTTTCAATCTATAAAAAATCATATTCTAGACAATGCAATGATTGTCCTTATGAAGTGTCTGACCATCTCCCTGCTCATGTACCTATAAATATTGGTCTGCTAAGTAGAATATCCGATGAGTACAACTTTAGAAAAGTTACTCTAAAGTGGTCTAAGGCTGACTTCTTCGAAAAGATGATGTATCGAGCGGAAGTAGATAAACTTTTGAACTTTGAAACCGAAAATGATGACCCGACATAAAATGATGTCGAACGTTATGCAACAATGCTGTCTTATGCTCTGCACATGTCCACTACCTCATCCATTCCAATGGGAAAGTTTCGCCCGTATTTGAAGCCCTATTGGAAATCCGAAAATTTAAATGACCATCACTTTAAACAACGGGAAAGTAGACGAAAGTGGATAGACAACGGAAGACCAAGATCAACAAGAGATCCAAATTACCGAGAATATAAAAACAAAAAGCGAGACTTTCGAAAAAGGAAACGAGCGGCTGAAAAACGATGGCAGGAAGAAAAATACGAAGATTTAAAAAAATATGCAGAACTTGACATTGGCGAATTTTATCGGCGAGTCAGACGTATGAGAAAGAATGGACCATCAGCATCAAAATTATCTTACAATGAACGTAGAACCACGTCCGACAGAGAAGTTTGTGAGCTATGGGGTGATTACTTTAGTGACTTGTATTCTCAATCCAAGGAACACGCGTATCAAGCCAGGTAATTTTTACTGACACTTTATATAGGCGAATAGAGTCTAAAGATTTTTACTAACATGTTAAGGATTTTTCATAATCCTAATTTTATGTTGTATGGAAAGCCGTAGTGGATCTCCGCATCAATAATTTATTAACAATTGGTGTCAAGGGGAATTCAATAATTTGACGAACATACAATTTATATTTCGAACGAGCGCAGCCTTAGTAATTCTTAAGAAAAGTTATTTCATTCAATTTGATTTAATAAGTATAAAGCTAATGCAGTTGATTATAAGAAAAATCTTTTGCGGAGTTTAGTGAAAATTACCTGGATCGATTCGCGTGTTCCTAGGAGTGATTCTGAAACAAGCGAACGAACTTTTGATACAAACTTCTATAATAATGTCAATGTAAAAGTGCAGTCGTATATAAGACAGTGTAAGGGTGCACCTGTTCCTGAACTTGAGCAACCTTTCACAGTGACAGAAATAAATGAACAAATTACTACATTAAAACATAACAAAGCTCCTGGGAATGATTACATCAACAACGAACACTTAATACACGGTGGTATGCAGACCGTTCGAAACTTCAAATTTTGTTCAATATGATATAAGCAACTGAATACTTACCCCATTCTTTCCGACACGGAATAATTATTCCTCTTTACAAAGGGAACAACAAGGACAAAAGTATTCCTAACAGTTATCGTGCTGTCACACTGACATCAGCGATAGGAAAGCTTCTTGAAAAACTTTGTTTGAATCGTATTCAAAAATATTTGGACCAAAAGAACAGAAGCATCCCCCATCAGCTTCAATTCGGTTTTGTCAAAGCCCAATCCCGCCATATATACGTTAAAAAGAGGCCATCGCTTATTATACAGAACGAAATTCAACAGTTTTTTCAATCTTTCTTGACAATGAAAAGGCATTCGATAGAATTTTACAAAATGGATTATTGTACAAAATCTGGAATATTGATATCAAAGGAAAAATATGGAAAATAATTCACCTGTCATACGAAACCGCCACAGCACATGTTCAGTTTAACCTATTAACTCGTTAGTCAAGCATTTTAAATTCAACAAGGAGTTGGACAAGGTCGAGTGTTGTCTGCCTGGATGTTTTCCGTCTTTATCAACGATTTTATCTATCTGCTGTTGGAAACGAACTGTGGTCTTAAAATCGGGACTCTAAATATACCCTCAATACTTCTTGCTGATGATACAACCTTATTGAGCAGTTCTAAGTCTGGCTTACAAACACTTCTAGAAATGTATGCCGAACGATGGAGGTTGAAATATAATGCAGGGAAAAGTAACTTTCTTGTTTTTAAACCAAAATCTATTTCTAAAACGAATGAGATGGAAATGACACTCGGTAATTCTGAAATATCCGTTAGTGATAGCGTGGCATATGCTGAAACTTTAATTAGTTCTAATCAGAAATCGAAAGAAAGAATTGAAAATGCTTGTGAAAGCTAAAAAAGAACTTACACTCACTGTATGGTATAGGACTAAACAGAAACTGTATGTCATCGATTACCAATACTATTATTTGGAAGCGTGTGATCTTACCGACAGCGATGTATGCTTGTGAAATGTGGGGGAAATTGACAAAAACCGAATAAGAAATGCTTGAACAGACCCAGTGGTGCTTTGTAAGATTCATCCTTGGACTTGACTTCACCTACATCTTCATGTATCAGCAATGTTGGACTCTGGACAATGAATGGCTTGTCGATAAGTTTAAGCTGTTATTTCTTGGCAGATTGTGTAGAGCAAAAGACAACTCTACCCACAAACAATTATTTCTTATAAGATTTGGTCAAATCATCTCTGGAGATATCAGTGACAGTTCGTTAACATGAATGATATTGCTAGAACTCTAGCTAAATACGATATGATGTCGTTCCTAGAATGTTACTTGGAAGATACATTTTTTCCTGAAAAACATCTTTGGTCAAAAATTTTAAAACAATCACTGGAATAAAAAAGAAGAAATTGATTGGCAGTCGGCTATTCAAAACAGAACCGAGCTCAGTCGAACTTACAAAATTCATAACAGGTTAACTGGTTCTTCGTCTTGCGGTAAAATATCCGAATCTGAACGAAAAACTGTTAGTGGTCATAAGACTTGGCAATACTGCAATTAAAACTGGACAATGCTCACTGTGCGATTGTGATACCATTGACATACTGAAGCACTTGCTGCTGAGTTGTGAGGAATACTTTGTTTTATGCAGTAGTTAACACTCTCTCTGTTGAAGATTCTGTTCAAATTTTCCTTCAGGATGATGATGATATTTTAATAATCTCCTTGGTGGGGTCACAGAATTTGTTGAGGCGCTTGATTCCGATAAGTTGCAAGAACTGATTTTCTGCATAACAGACCATTTATTTAATATGTACAAAACAACAAACAGCGTTTTACATTTCTTTAAGTTTAATTTTGGACATTAAGGTTCTTTCTGTATGTAATCATTAGAGAAACTGTCTTATTTTTATTTATATAATGTTTTAATGTACATGTCTTTATTACATACTATTGATTTGTAAAATATGTTTGATTTCATATCAATTTTATGTACAATGTATGTATGTTTGTAAAATTAACTCATCAGTAATGGTGGAAAAAAAGAGAATCAATTAATCAACCAATCAATCCCCCTCCGCCTGAAAAGGTTCATGAGATTGTTAATCTCAATAACACGCTAATAAGATTTTACTATAATTTTGAACGAACAAAGCACAGCATACATGGATATGGATATGACATTATTTCTTTTTAATTTCGTTTTTCATCAGCGGAATAATCAGATTTTAATACAAGTTAATCTGGGGCCGTGTTAACGAAGGTGTCCTATGATTAGGGCATGTCTAAGGATGGTCTTTGGACATGTCTCAGTCCTAAGTCGTGTTATTGAAGGTATCCTAAATCAATGCACTAAAGCGTTAAAAGGCAAGCGAAATATGTAAGCACTAAAATAGCAGATATTTTGAAAGTTAATGAACACTCTAGTGCCCGCCCTTTTGGCACAGAAGATTTTTCAATCTATAAAAAATCATATTTTTGATCAAAATTATATTATTTTCGGGTGCACATGCATTGTATTTTGCACAAATGGTAACGGTTTAAAAACCCCTTCGATGAAAATGAACTCGCCAACATAAACTAGGGTATTAATTGTGTATTTAATTTTATGAATGTATCAGAAACTAGCCTACATTAAACAATGGAATAACAGCAATATTGAAAGGTAGAGTGCACGACCATTACAGATAAATATTCATGTATATTCTAGAGCCGATCATTAAAAAGTTCGTTATGAAAATTGCAAAGGAATTAATAAAACTTGTTGTGTGTCGTTTTAAAAATAGAGATATTTAAAAAAAGGTTTAAATGCTAACATATTTGATCATATTTTGAAAAGTAATATAAGAGATAAATAGTTACAGTAGGCAGATTACTCCGTCTAAATACAAAAAAAAAAAACGCGAAAGCCAGCAGTAACCTTATGAGTACATAAGGCAGCTAACGCTTGCCTAAACAGGGCATGTCCTAAATTTGGTCCTAAATTTAGGGTGTGAAAATGTTGCCCTTGGACCATCCTTGTGCCTTTAAACTTAAAAAAAGTGTCTGAAATAGGTTTTATCCCCTTGAATTAGGGTTGTATGAGGCTCAACTCTCATTTTAATATTTTACTTTCTCAATTTAGCAAATAAAGATATTTTTGCCATTGGTGAAATTTTCTCAATAGTTACCCATATATTGGATACTGTTGATCTGTGTTTTACCAGTTACATTTTGACTTTTGAAATTAAAGTTTAACAGTTCACTTGGATATTTGCTTCCCAAACTTAAAGATTTGCTTTGGTTATTAGTGATAAGCACAGAAAAACTGAATGAAGAAATGCAATGATATTGAAATAATGATAGGATAATTAATTGGGTCGAGTGAATAACCAAAATATGATCACGAGTCGGTGAACGCACACAGATTTAATCGAGTGCGCGGAACTTGTTCCGCGCACGAGTTAAATCTCAGTGCGTTCCCGCACGAGTGATCATATTTTGGTTATTCATGAGATCTAATTGATTATCGTATTTATTATATAGATAAAATGCCGCTATTTAATGGTTTTTAATAAATATATTTGAATGGCGTATGAATTTAGACCGCAGGAGTCATGCCGACAACGCAATACAATTCACGACGTCATAATTGAGTTTGACGCAAGAGTGAAAATATTTTTGATATTTCACATTGTGAATTTACCAGATTTTATTTCACTGGGAAAAGTCGGTATTTCATATGCATCTATGTAATAAATCATTTTTATTATCTAAAAAAAACAAAGGCTTCGCAATAAAAAAACCCCTTTAATTCTATTTTACATTTGAAAATGTAAAACAAAACAAAAAAAAAACCCTTTTTTTAAACGCCTTTACATCGGCGTAAATGCATTACATATGGCTATTTAGGATTATCTTAAATTCGTTTAAGGATGGTCCTATTTGTGGTTATTCTAAGATGGCTTCGTTTTACATCCTAGGACGGGTCTAAGGATGGTCCTTTGTACATACCATTTTCAGTCCTACGACATGGTTTAGGACAAAGCTTAGGACAGCTTCATTAACCTGGCCCCTGAAGTTTAGGAATCCTCAGTATGTTTGCTTATTTTATATCTTTGAATGATTATTTAGCCAGGCTATGCTTTAGTGGCGTGCTCATATTTGAGATACATGTACCTTTCTCTATTGTTTTAGAACTAGCTGGATTCAAAGAATGAAAGGTGTATTAAATTTTGTTTTTATTTGTCACAAACATGTTTTATAAATGTTTAAATAACAATAAATATTGAATTTCAAATTCTGAGCTCTTCAGTGTGATTTTCATATTCTGGTTTGCGTTGACCTTTTTTGGTCCCTAATGATGGTCCCAAACGAACATTGCATCAAATTTATAGATTATTTGTGTGATTCTATGTCAACTTCATTTTTTTAAATGAACTTAAGCACCTCTTCAAAAATAAAATAAATAATGAATGTTTCCATGGGACATGGATGCTCCAAACAGGAAGTAGAAGTCTGACAGGTTTTAAAATAACGTAGGACATAGAGTATGTAATACCTAACCAACCTACTAAGTGTCAAATCAGTTTCAAGTACGGTTTCTGAGGAAAGCTTGGCGGAAATTTTCATGTTAATTTCCATATCGACCCAGTCCAATACACGTCTGAAAGTTGCTTAGGACGTACAGTTTGTCGCACTGAACCACCATATAAAGTTTCAACTCATTATCATGTTCTATATCTGAGAAAAGCTTGACCCAAATTTGTAGAAATTTCATGTAAGTTTTCATTTCGGCCCAGTCCAAAACAAGATTAGAAGTCCGACAGGTCTTAAAGTAGCTTAGGTCGTACAGTTTGTCATACTGAACCATATTACCAAGTTTCAAATCATTATCATGTACGGCTTTGCGGAAATTCGTACGTACAGACGCACGGACGGACGGACGGACGGACACGAGTATACAGTTATTTAATGTGTAGCCAGGCAAAGGATCAGAATATTTCCCCGAGATATCCATATCAGCTCAATGTTCGCGGGCTGAGGGGCAATAGAAAATTGAAGTGATTTTTGATACATGTCGTCGCAGGTGCATAAAACATAATGATATTCAATTGAGAAATTCCAATTAGCAAAAAAAAAAAAACAGATTATTTTGGGGTTGCTAGTGTTGTGTCAGGTGTTAATTTCACAAATAAATGCTGGAAACAAAACTGTTGCCGCTATCGTAACTCTCTGTATGACTAACATATTTTTGTATCCCTATCTCTGCTTAAAAAGGTCGAAAGAACATAGCCATTCCATTTGTAGGTATATACATCTCTCATCTGCTACGTCGCAGGTTGTAGATGTGCACATCATATGTTTTAACATACATAAATACTCAAATTGATTTTTTTGGGTTTCCTATTGCAAAACATTGATGAAGCAAAGAGGTACTAATGGGGCATTCGAATGTTAAAAGTCCGAAAGGGCAGAGACAAAACCAGTAAACACGAACGAGAACAGCACCAAGCTACAAACAACATAAAAAACACAGTTAAGACAATAAAGAGAACTTTATGTTAGCATTTTTGGCTAAACTTCTCTTCAATCCGTTATTGGATTTTCATGAAACCTTAACACAATCTTTTAGACATAGATTTTTTGGGGGTATCCCAATTAAGGACTTATCCATGGGATGACAAAGGGTTTGCGTATGTCTTATCTGCAACTACTAGTCTTCAAAACACCACAATCATTGTAGTTCAATGTAGATCTTTATCTGGCATTTAATACTTTCATGTACTAGTAAATGATTTAATGGATAGGGTATTTATTTATTGGCTGTCGCTTATAGATGTTCAGGCCTTTTTCATAAGGACCACATTTGTTGTGGGTAGTAAATCAGACATGAATAGGGTGCCACAAAAGATAAAAAAAAATAGTTAAAAAGCAGGAAAACGTGGTAAAAAGGAAAACTATATGTAAAAAAAATGTAAGAATCAATAATATGGGACGTTGTTAACCAAAGAATTTAGAAAAAAAAGTTAGTTTGTTTGTCTTCCTTTACCGGTGTTACATACTAGTTTCCCCCTACTCATCTTCCCGTCGGCAAAATGAGTATATACTGAGATTTCCCCACCGGATATATCTGTATATACTAATTCTTCGTCCCCCCTAAAATTCGGATAGGAAAATGAGTATATGATAGATTTTCCCCTTTTCGTAGACCCATACTGAAGTTTCCCTTTCATATATAGGCTCTGTTGAGTCTTTTTTATTAGGGGGAAGAAGGGGGGGGTATAAAAGTCCAAATTGTATAGAATCTGTATTATTATCAAAGGCAAAGGCTAGTCTTAATTGGCTTAATTTTGTTTTATACTGTGCTATTATTTTATAGCTTACTTTTGGCATTACAGTCAACTAGTTTAATATAAGGTATTACATGTTTAAATTTTGATATAGATTGAACCGAATTTGCAAATATAAACAACAAGTGAAACATTTTTTCTTCTTTTTGTGATATAGACACCCGTTAATTATTCTTTGTTGTCCCCGCCGCAACGCAGCGTCGGGCGTCCGTCCGTTCGTCTTTCCGTGCGTCCGTTCGTCACACTTTTTTGTAACACATTACTATTCGTAGGCTTTCGATATTTGGTATGCAGCTTTAGATAGCTTTAGATGCTAAGCGTTTTCAGGTCTGTCGATAGACATGAAAACGCATGCACTATAAAAGACTCCTACCTAATAATAGCTCAATACCAAATATTGAGAACTACAGTTTAATAGATACTTCAAGTGTGACGGACACACACACGGACGGACGTCGGGGCATTTCTATGTCAACGGTCAGTGTTGCGGTGAAGACACTCGAAGCAATGTTATGAGGGTGGTAAATGGGGGGTCCCAATTAACACGCAAAACATCTGCTTAAAACGCCGAAAAAAGAAGCAAGAGTTATAAAAAATCGACAAAATGAATTTTAATAATTGTGAAACTCAATTGTTTAAAAAGTTTTTGAGAATATAACATGACTTCAACACGTTCAAGCGTTTGAGACAATAAAAGATAATCACGCATGGAGCATGTACAACCATGTCAATAAAAAAACACAAGAAAAAAAAAAATCACGAAACCACGGAAAATAAAAACGTCGAAAATGTTGCACAAGAATAACCCTTTACCACCCCCTTATCTGTGCAATGGCTTTTGTAGCAGTGGTTCAACAGAAATATTACACACAGTTGGTGTTCTCTGTTTAGCGCATCGCTAATAGGTTGATAGATAGTTATTTCTCTGTTGACTACGATAACCATTAAACTTTAAAAAGGGAAGGCCAGAAAAGGATGAGCGGAAAATGTGCCTTTGATATACTGAAATGTGTGGTATTAAGTCACATCGGCTTTACATTCTTTCATCTAAGCAGATAGAATATTTGGTTTTCACTGAACACTATGGGGTTCCCTTCTAAAATCTTCACAAATATCTTCATCCCATCTACACTATAGATAATAATAAAAAGGATACACCCATATATCATTTTTTTATTACTAATTATTAAAGAAATATTGAAAACCTCTTATTTTACTTTCACAGTGATGTATATTGCAACAGTTTTGAATAGGGGAAAGATCAGTATGGCGGAAAAACGAGTATACTTGTAATATTTACACATACCAGATTTTCCCCTTGGGGATACCGTAGTATTTACTCGTTTTTCTCCGTATATACTAGATCTTCCGTGGGGGAGTTGAGTAAATAATACTCATTTTTTCGGGGGGAATTCTAGTATGGGTGAAAAACTAGACTGTTGGCAATGCTACGGGTGTGCTATATATATAGCAAGCAGGAACTGCTTACTCTTCCGGAGCTCGCTTGTGTTTACTGGGTTTGTCTCTGCCCTTTCGGACTTTTGACATTCGGATGCCCCATAAGTAACTCTGTTTCTTTGAATAACAAAGAAGATGGAACTTCCAAGGTTGGAGTTTGAATTTCCAAGATTGAAGTTGGAATTTCCAAGTTTAAAGTGGATAAAGGTGAAGGTGTACTGAGTAGCGCTACATCTCATTTATTAGAGGGTATACCCAGTTGAACTATAAACTACATATATAAGGAATATAAGGCATTTTGTTTTTGAGATGGATTTTATCACGGCAAGTATCAGTCGAGCCCGGTAGGGCGAGCCTGATACGTAAGGCCGTGATAAAATCCATCTCAAAAACAAAATGCCTTATATTTCTTTTATCGGCAATACCGATTTATTCATGACCAACTTCTTATTTCCTAATAATTTCATTTTACGATTATGTTTTAGCGTAGGCGGTGATGCGGCAATTTTATGAATGAAGTTCCAATATTTTCATTCATAAATTGACGCGAAAGAACATATACGTGCGACGTTAATGCATAGCAACGTCACGCGCCTCCTTAGAAGTGACCTGTTATTTTTTGTATCACAGCCAGTATGTTACCAGCAAACATCAAAGGAAAATGCCGCAAATTGCCGATCAAGATTTATATAACTTAACACCTCATACGGCGATCGTACTTGAAAAGCCTAGGACTTTATTTTTTTGGCGTCACAGTCCGAAAAAAAAAATGAAAAAAGAAATCACGTGGTCTTGCGCGCTACTTGCTTCGTTGGTGGCGTCCAGGTAGCGCTACATATTACTTGTCTCTTAGGTAATACCATCAAAGGAACGAACAATTATACTTATCATTATCAAAACAAGTTTGGTGCCGTTAACGATTGCCATTTTCAGAAAGCATGGTTAGTGAGTTAGCATATATATACTTTAATATTGAGGTTTTTTTTGTCTTTTAATTTATGCAAACTAAACTTGTCAATGTTCCCTTGCTGACTTGATTTTTGATCTACATGACTGTATTGATCCCGAGATCAGAAGACCAAATTCTATACATCTTGTTTAAGCATGAATTATGTTTTGGTACTCTGACGAAGGATAGGAAAGTTTTTGCTATGTTATTGTTGTTCTGTTTTGATTGTTTGATTTTGGATTATTTTTATAGATTTAATGTATTATTTGTCATAAAAGAAATCATTGTTTAAATCTCCATATCAGTACCCTTTATAATTTCTAAGTTATATAGCGTTCGCAAAAATTTCAGAACCCCGTTATGAACGGACTGAAGAACGGAGGAAATACAGACGAACAGACAGATAGACATACATATAAAGTCAATGACTATCACTTTCATATACAACTGGTCTAAAAATGTGTGTGTTTGTGTGTGTGTGTGTGTGTTGGTGTTTAACGCCCTTTATTACGCATCATTGCCATGTAGAGCGGTCAGTTTTATTGGTGGAGGAGACCGGCGTACCCAGAGGAAACCATCGATCTTGGGCATGTAACTGACAAACCTTATACTAGTAACATACAGCTGGGGGTGCCCTTTTTTCATAAATGCAAAGGGACTCGAATGAGAAGTGATCTGCTAGTGATCAATAGTGTGGTATTTAAACCAGCGTCTTAGACCACTCGGCCAACCAAGCCCCCTTAGAATGTGTACATTGTATGAATATACATGTACCAAATACCAACTATAACCTCTTGATAGCGGAAAATAAACTATTTTTAGACTATCATGCCTGGTAAAGGTTGAAGCAACTTAATTGCGACCAACTAGTATTGAAATGTACGAAAAGACCAATTTCGTTGTAAGATTTTTTTTATTCCTCATAATAACGAGAAAATAGTCGTATTAACGAGAAATGAAAGTCGTAATAACGAGAAATGAAACTCGTAATAACGAGAAACAAGTCGTTATAACGAGAAATGAAACTCGTAATAACGAGAAACGAAAGTCGTAATAACGAGGAGTGAAAATCGTAAAAACGAAATTGTAAGTAGTAATAACGAGAATCGAAACTCGTAATAACGAGAAACAAGTCGTAATAACGAGAAACCAAAGTCGTAATAACGAGAAACCAAAGTCGTAATAACAAATAACAAGTCGTAATAACGAGAAACCATAGTCGTAATAACGAGAAAAAAGTCGTTATTACGACTTTAACTTCTCGTTATAACGACTTGTTTCTGGTTTTAACGACTTTCATTTCTCGTTATAACGACTTTCATTTCTCGTTATGACGACTTGTTTTCCTGTTATAACGACTATTGTTTCTCGTTATAACGACTTTCATTTCTCGTTAAAACGACTATTTTCTCGTTATTACGATTGTTTCTCTTCATTACGACTTGTTTCTCGTTATAACGATTTTCTCTTCTCGTTATTATGACCTTTATTTCTCGTTATTACGACTTTCATCTCTCGTTATTACGACTTGTTTTCCTGTTATAACGACCTTTTTTTCTCGTTATTACGACTTTCATTTCTCGTTAAAACGACTATTTTCTCGTTATTACTACTTGTTTCTCGTTATAACGATTTTTTCTCTTCTCGTTATTACGACTTTTATTTCTCGTTATTACGACTTGTTTCTCGTTATTACGAGTTTCAATAATTGCTCACACAGGGTTGTGTTGCTCCTCGGTTGCTGTCTTCACTCAAGTAATTGTACGGAAGACATCATGCACTTATAGACAAATATGGGATTTCGATCTCTCAGATGAGTGCAGATGTTGGTTTGTCATAGGGTTTTGTTTTGTCTTCCTTTACCGGATTTAACACGCTGAATGGACTATTGGCAACGCGACGGGTGTGCTATAGTAAACAGGAACTGCTTACTCTTCCGGAGCACCTGAGTACACTCTTGTTTCGACTGGAGTTCGCGTTGTTGATTGCATGATATTCAGTTATTTTGTATTTCCATGTTTTACATGTTGTCTGTTTTTGTCCCGTTCTTGTTGATGTTTACTGGTTTTGTCTCTGCCCTTTCGGACTTTTGACATTCGGATACCCCATTGGTACCTCTGCTTCTTTCATTTCTCGTTACTACGACTAGTTTCTCGTTATTACGAGTTTCATTTCTCGTTATTACGACTTGTTTCTCATTATTACGACTTTCAGTTCTCGTTATTACGACTATTTTCTCGTTATTACGAGGAATAAAAACAATTTCTTACACCAAAAGTGGTCTAAATAGGCTTTCGTACATTTGATGTGCAATGGGGTCTTGTTTTTTGTTTTGTTTTTTTTTGTTCAGGAATTTTCTAAGGGGTATAAACGACATAATATTTTTTTTACTATTATTTTATAAAGCAGAAATCCTTTGACAGAATTTATTGCCTTACCTCTGCTGCCAGAATATTTTTATTTTCATCACAAATCGAATTCAAAATATTCTTAAGAAAAAATCAAGCCCCTCTCCAAGTTAAGCAGTCGGTCCATTGAAAAAAAAATCAAAATTAAGATTATGTGTTATGATCTTTCATCTTAATAACCATAATACATGTAATTTTTAATGTTACTCTATGATTTGATGGCCACCCTCTTGTTGAATTAGATTTGACATTAGGTGGAGCTCCGAGAGAGGGGGCACCAGTGTATGAAAACTTATAAATAAAAAAAAGTGCCGCTGGAACGTTAAAAACTATATCTAAAGGCTGAAATTTTGCTTCCATTCATAAATGCAATGTACTAGTAATATGGAAATCACAAATAGGCTGTCTGAGCTATAGGTTGTCGGAGAAATGGGTTGTCGAAATAATGGGCTGTCAGAGTAATAGGTTGTCGGAATGATTTCCTGACCCCAATTATACAAGTTCATATACTTTATTTTAAGAAAATTACAAAACACAGATTTATATTTAATTTGCTCCAGGAATGGCTAATTATCCTGTCAGTATGCTTAGAAAATCGAAGAAAGGGTACTTGTTTTAGTCATTGAAAATCATAACGGTCGTGATATTATTCTAATAATTAAAAGCTTTGTCGCGCGCAACATGATATGAACGCAACATGTTGAACTCTGTAAGTTTAAGGCCCGAAAGTCAATTGCTCTTGGCAAATGCAGTCCATGGTGGATTGACAAAATTATTTGACACATGCACTCTGATGAACTTTCCACTCACATTGTCTCATTGAATCCAATTGATATTTTTCAAAAGCAGACAAAAAAAAAGGGTTGCAAAACAGTAAAAAAAATAGTTAATATCCCATACGTTGGTCCTAGCCCTTATGGGGCTAATTTTAATGACACTGGGTTGCAAAAATTAATCTTCCATTTTGTTTCCGATACTTTTACAGACCCCTTATTTCTAAATGAAAAAAAGACCCCAAAATCAATCTCCTCTATGATTTAAATGCATGGTAAGGAGACTTAGGAACATCGCTGTGAACTTTCGTAGCAATAGGCAATTCTCCTGGTGAAGATAATATATTAAATGAATATATTGCATCGACTCTCGATATTATGATAGAATTGTATGTGTTGATATTTAACATTGTTTTTAATACGGGAATACTGCCTGAGGCCTGGTTGATTGGTAATATTATACCTATATACAAGAATAAAGGTTCAACATTAGAACCCAAAAACTATAGACCTATTACACTACTTTCATGTCTTGGCAAGATATTTACATCAGTTTTGAATCAACGTTTGACAGATTTCATTGATGATTTTAATATTGTGAATGAAAATCAAGCAGGCTTCATGAAAGATTTTTAATTTACTTTCTATAAGAAAGAAAAAACTGTATTGTGTATTTATAGACTTCGAAAAGGCATTTGATTTTGTCCATAGAAACTCACTTCTTCATAAATTGTTACTTAATAATGTAAATGGAAAACTTTTAAGAGTAGTTAAGAACATGTATAGTGACGTTAAATCACGCATTGTTCATAATAACGAGTCTTCAAATATTTTTGCAAGTGAAATCGGTGTTCGACAAGGCGAAAACCTTTCACCCTTACTATTTTCGTTAATATTGACAGAACTAAAGTAATGATTTTTACAAAAGGCAGACAACCTTTAGATGTTAGCAGAAACCAAAGAAGATCTACAAACTCTTCTTGACAGTTTTTATCTATATTGCGAAAGATGGAAGTTAAAAGTTAATATTGACAAAACTAAAGTAATGATTTTTACAAAAGGCAGACAACCTTTAGATGTGAATTTTTATTTAAATGGTCAGAGATTAGAAATTGTTAGTAGCTATAAATATCTTGGCATATTTTTTTTCCCAAAACGGATCATTTTTAAAGACTCGAACTCATATACAAAATCAAGCTAGAAAAGCTATGTACACACTTATTAAGAAATGTAGATCAAATCATTTAAGTATTTAATGCCAACTGGAAATGTTTGATAAAATGATTGTCCCTATACTTCTTTATGGTTCTGAGATATGGGGTTATGAAAATATTGAACATCTTGAAAGAGTTCATTTATATTTTTGTAAACATATATTGAAACTTAAAAAGTCAACGCCTAATTTTATGGTTTATGGTGAGATAGGGCATTTTCCAATAAGTATACATATTAAGTTAAGAATGGTAAAATATTGGCTGAAATTGTTAAACGAAAATGAAAACAAAATCTCAAGCATGTTATGTAAATTGTCACATATTTATTTTGATAATTATGGCTTCCAAAATAAATGGTTAAGCTACATTAAGAATATTTTTGACACATGTGGTCTTTCTTATGTATATCTAAATCCAACAATTTACTCTAAAGAATGGATTATGGTTTATATTGAGCAGAGTTTAAAAGATCAATTCAGACAAGAATGGCTGTCTGCTGTAAATAATTCTTCTAAAGGGCTATGTTATAGAATATTTAAAGAAGAGCTTTTATTTGAAGAATATATAGATATACTTCCAAGGCAGTTTTTACATTTTTTAATAAGATTCAGATGTGGAAATCACCGATTACCAGTGGAGACGGGGAGATGGCATGGTGTACCTAGAAACGATAGACACTGCCACCTCTGCGACTCCAATGACATCGGTGATGAATTCCATTATATATTACAATGTAAATTCTTTGCTTGTGATAGAAAAAAGTTTTTGCCTGAGTATTGTAGTAAAAACGTAAATATACTAAAGTTTAAACAGTTATTTAATGAAAACAATTTAGTTGTATTAGAAAAATTGGTTAGGTTTGTAAAAGTTCTGTTCCTGAAGGTCTCTCCTCCTGGTTAGTTTTACTTTGAAATGTTTGTAAATGTATATTTATTTTATGTATTAATCTCGCACATGTAAATGTAATTATATCATTTCATTTGTATCATCTCTGTAACTTTGTACAAAGTTTATGAGAATAAAGTTCATTCATTCAGGATTGCATGAATGCATTTGGCAAACTAGTTGTAGGAACAAATAAGATATTTGAAGTTTTTGCCCCTTTAAGGCCCTTAATTTCTCCATAAATAAAGAGGGGATCCCCGAAATTAATCCAATTTATCCCCTTCTAGTTATAGTAATCATTGTAAAATTTCATGTAAAAGTTATTGAAACAAACACAAAATGGCATGTCAAAACGTGACAGCCTTACGTTCGAGCATTTTTCAATAAAAGTTCATTCAGTTTAAAAAACAAACCGTGTGGTTTCAAAGTGGCGAATATGCCCACAACGCTCTTGTCGGTAAAAGGCCACTAAAGAGTGCTAAGAAACTTGACATCGGGTAAGGCCGAATTGCCCACAAAGCGACTAGGATGTTGCCCCAGGTGGTTTAATGGGGTAGTCCTGTCACAATGAATGCCGGGGTCCTTAGGCTATAATGCGGAAAACCTGACTGCTAACCATAGTGGTGCACTGTGTTGGGAAAATGTCACGTTTCTTGCACATTATAGAATTCTGCTGCAGGTCTAGGTAAGAGAATAATCTCCATGCAGGAGGCTAAAGGGCCGATCCCTTCCCATCACTTTTTTTTCCTGTGACAGTCAAAACTATCTTCTCTAGTGTCCCCTTCCACTTAATCATCATTTAGTGTTCACTGTATTACCCATTTCATGCTCATCTCCCGGATATAGCCGCAATCGTGCTGATTGAATTCGGGAGACGAAATAAAATCGGTGTCCGAGCTATAGCTTTATATACCAAAAGCTAATCTGACATGTCAAATCTTAATTAAACTTCGCTATATTTCGCTGAAAAGATTATCAGGAACGACCTAGTATGTACGGTTACATAGTACTTGACTGCCAAATCTGGGTCTCCCATATTTTAAAGAATAATTGTCTTCCTGGTTGTCTTCGTGGTAGCTGCGATGCCAGTTTGTGCTGAATGTTGGGGGGTTATTATGTTGTAACAAACCTCCGCTTCTGAGCCAAGGTTTTCTTCCAAGTTTCCATGTTTAACTCCATTTCCAAATATTAAGTTTTAACAATCAATTGTACCAGCGTAATAAAGTTGGAAAATGGCGTGAAGCGGGAAGGCCAGTGGGTCAGAAAATTGGAAAACGTGGAGGGAGTGAAGGCAAAATATTAAAAAAAATAAATGTAGGACAAAAAACACTTATTCTGCTTTCCATTTCCGTTCCACATTCCGTTTCTGCGTTTTAGTAACACCCGGTAATCATCGAGTTCAAGTCAGAGTTAGAGTTCGACTTAAAGTTCGAGTTAAAGTTAGAGCTAATTTTCGAGTTCAATTTTAGATTTGAGCTAACTCAAAACAGTGATTATTATGAAAAATAAGTTTTTCAATACTACTCGAGTAAGAAATTGGTACCCCCATCTTGTCTTATATGGCTGTCAAATGTTTTGCTCTTATAATTTTTTTTAAAAGGTGGGGTGCATCGATCTTCATGTCATAAAGATGTGTGAAAGTTTTATTAAAATCCATTCACTAAGGTGAAATGCCAAACAGACAGACACCCTATCACTAAAACCCGGCATAATTTACAAGCGGGGGTATAATAAAAACTTGGTTTATACATATGTCACGGTACTGAACAAACAAATCCCTTTTTTGTATTTAAACTAGACATTGTTGGTTCAAATCGTTATAGAAATATCACCGATTTATAGTAGATACTCATTTTATATATATAGTATATACTCATGCATTTTCCATCCATGTCAATACATCTACGTTAAAAGGTTTATAGAAAACATATGTAGGACAAAAAACACTTATTCCGCGAAGCAGGGGTATAAAATTCATTATATTCGGATCTCCATGGTATAAAAGTCATCCGAGTAGATAAAGTTAAACTTGTTGAAATACCGGTGTTATGGCCCTGTCACACTATAACGTTTTAGCCAACGTGTGCCGAACGTTCGAATAATGTTCTAAAACGTTGGAACACGTTGGCAGTCGCTGTAAAAAGTTTCCAAAAATATATCGGTTAACGATCACAAAGCGTCAGACTAACTACCTGCAACGCACGACAAACTTATTCAAAACTTGTCTATAGTGTTTGTCCGGCGTACTCAAGACGTTTGTCTAGCGCATGTGTGACGACTGCAGAACGCATTCATAGCGTTAGTCTAACTTACATTTTTTTTTGTCTCTCGGTGAGGATTTCTGTTCTTTTCTTTAGTATCATTTCACAATAGTCCAAATAGATCTATTACTAGTATCTGGCTTAAATGTATTGCTGGATTAATTAATTATTATAGATACATCATGTAAATTTAGTTTCGTTATAAAAATATTGGTTTTCAGCGTTCTGGTAATATGAATGTATAGTTATTCTAAACCCGTTTTTTAACCAATAGTGATGATTTTTGCACTCAGTCTAAAAGAATAAAATATAGTGTAGATTTTATATTTTGATATGTCAAAAATATACAGAGAGGAATGCATTCACTTGTTGACAAACTCTCAAAATCTCAAATGAGTATATACATGTGAGAAATACCGGTCTGTAGAGTTTGCCTAGCATCCTTTTTATACATGTAGCACTTGACTAATCCTAAATATTCACAGATAGCATGACAAATGTCCTTAATAGAGAAAAACGCGTGTGCTTATTGAATATTAAAAATACACATTATTTCAAATGAGTATTGAAGTTAGACTGTCGTTACTCGTTGTATTTTAGTATTTTTCTACCAAAAAAAAATGTCCACCGAAAACACGACAGGTGTATTACAATTTCCAAGAATTAATTTCAATTTCAGTCCATCTAAGTTATATTTGTTATATTCATGATTTTTTTCAGGTTTGAATTAATATGTGAAGCTTTTGAAATTGACTTCCTCCTTGTAATTCAATCTAACTTATAAAATTCTGGGGTTGATACGCTACTCGTTCGATCGTTACAATGACGCTCTGTACGCTCTGTACACGTTTTAAATACGTTGAATAAGTGTATGACTTGCGGTTCATGTCATAATTGCGCTATTTGTAACGCGCTGCTAGTACTAACGCGTTACTTCTTAGAAGTACCGCGCTAGTTTTCATAAGTAACGTGTTACTTCTAACAAGTAACTCGCTACTGCTTAGATGTAATGCGTTACTGTTCACAACTAACGCTCTTCTTTAAACTTTACACAATTAACGCAATATTTCTCATAAGTAACGCGTTACTTTAAACAATTAATGCGATACTTCAAATAAGTAACGCATTACGTTGAAGAAGTAATGCATTACTTTAACAAACTAACGCGCTACTTTGAAGAAGTAAAGAGCTACTTTAGAGAACTAACGTGCTACTCTGCTTTAGTAACCGCGCTACTTTTAACAACTAATACCTTACAATAAACAACTTACACGTTACTTTGAAGAAGTAACGCGTTACATTTAAGGGCTAACGCGCTACTTTGAAGAAGTAAAGCGCTACTTTAGAGAACTAACGCGCTACTCTGATTTAGTAACGCGTTACTCTCACTCTTAGCGCGCTATCAAATAAAAATTGTAGAAATAAGTAACGCATTACGTTGAAGAAGTAATGCGTTACTTCAACAAACTAGCGTGCTATTTCCTAGAAGTAGCGCGCTACTTTTATCAACTAATACGTGACTATAATCAACTAACGCGTTACTTTGGAGAAGTAACGCGTTACATTTAAGAACTAACGCGCTACTTTCAAGAAATAAAGAGCTACTTTAGAGAACTAACGCGCTACTATGCTTTAGTAACGTATTACTTCTCACTATTACTTACGGATTCCGAAGCGTATAGTGGACTCGTATTGTCTTAATAAAACCCGTTATAACGCACTATTTCTCTTAAATAAAACAACTTTATCTCTATAAAATACAATAAATCGCGTTAATAAGTGTGATATATTGTATTATAAAGATATTTGTTGCATTAACTTAAGTCGTTTTATTCTTAATAATTTTCATTTTGTCTTAAATTACTGCAAGATACAATAATAAGAGTTTAAGAGCGTATTAATTTAAAACGTGTTGTGCTACAAGTATAAGCTTTCCAAAAAAGCTTGCTCGGGCCCGGCATTTATTTTTTACAGATTTTTTATTGGTAACGAAGACAAATATAAGTTGCAATTAAGAAATCCGCAACAACTAGATGACTTGACTATCTTAATCAGAAGTCTATGAGAGGAGGAGGTACAAATCGGGCAATAGGCATCCGAATGTTACAATTTCTAAAAGGCAAAGACAAAACTAATGATAGCACGAAGAAACGGACAGGACAGGATAAAACACAAGAAATACGAAATCAGAATGGCAATCATAAACGCGAACTCAAATCGTGACGAGAGTGAAATCATGTGTTCCGGGAGATTTAGCAGTTTCTGTTTGCAGTAGCACAACCGCCGCACTGTCAATTGTCAATTCAGCGTGTCAAATGTGGTAATTATAAACACGAATAAGAAGAGCACGAGGAAACCCCAATTCAACTAAACAGAAATCAACAACGCGAACTCAAGTCGTAACAAGAGTGAACCCAGGTGCCCCTGAAGAGTAAGCATTTCCTGCCTGCTATAACATGCCTGTGGCGCTACCGATTTCCCATTCGGTGTGTCAAATCCGGTAAAGAAAGGCAAAACAAAATTCTATGACAAACCAACATCTGAGATAGAAATCCCATACTTACATGTATCAACGAGTGCATAGTGTCTACCATAAAATTTCGTGCATAGTACTATGTCTACCATAAAATTTCTTAAGTGAAGACAGCAACCTAGGTACAGCTTAACCCTGTGTTAGCAATTTCTGTTTCAAACGTGACGCTCTAACAAGGTCAACAACCTCTGGAGTTACGAATCAATTGTGATACGAAAACTACATAAGCTGGAGCAGATGAAATGTTGTCATGGTGCTTTTTTTATAGTTTCAATTTCGAGATGTATGTCTAAATATGAAGCAGACTTCCTAGAATCCATTGTATCTTTAAGTGTTCCTAGTGATATAGCAGAGTGAAAATGTCATCAAAATCAGTGAAAGAACTTTATTGATATGGTTTAGATTTCTTTTTAAATAAACAGCAGTGCTCCGAAGAAATTAACAAACTCATAAGCTTTTATTTTGTTTTATCATTTTTTCAACTTTCATGGCAAATAACTGAAACAATTCTATACTCTGTAGCCCGAGTGTGTAACCCTCTTCACTTTTTACTTGAACAACTTAAATGATAAAAACAACAGATTCGGCACAAATTACTACATGCATTGACTTGTATAATAGTATAAGACAAAAGTAAAAACGTTGTCAAACATCTTTTTTAATACTTCCAATTTTTAGATATTATTAACAAAGTAAACTTATTTCTTAACAGTTCACTGCATGGTTACATTCGAACCCGTTAAATATATCGTCTGTAACGGTTATGTTATCTATTCCTAACTTAGATATATTTTGAGAATAAAGTTATGATTATATGCTTGGCATAGATTCATAAATGACCATGACGAAACACAGATTCTATATATAGCTGAGTGGTTCACAAACCCCCGACAATGCCCAATAATGGACTGAACCAGTTAAATATAGCTACAGAGGATAAGTGTATATTGATGAAATGCTTGTTTGGATCCCTTTGATTAGAAAAAAAAAACTTTTTATCTTTATATGTTTTTTTTTTATATTAACTGGAAAATGTTTTGCGTTGATTAAATCATCAACTAATAAAATGTAGATCTAAGTATGTTCGTTTGTTAGTGTACTGTACATAAGTTCATCAAGAATGAATCCAAACACGGAAATCAACCTTTGATATTTATCTGGTAATTAAGACCCAAATAGTCGTGAAATTTGAAGACGAATACGGGTCCAAACGAAATCATACTAGGAATATTCCGATTAGTAATCGGAATCATTCGGCCATTTCCGCTGACCGGAAGCGTCTTCAATTCTGATGCATTAATCATTTAAATGTTTTGAAATGGATGGAATCCAATTGAATTAACAAGCGCTGTTTGTACAGAGATCTTCATGCAATTGGTCTGAATCTAGTAGCTCGGGCCCTTGAGCCCGAGCAATAAAAGGCAACAACTTTTTTAGTTTAAAGTAATGTTTTGTGATTTAAAGCTAATTAGTTGTCTTAGTTTAACCGTTTTACTTCAGTAACAAAAAAGCCCAGTGACACTAAAATGCACACGGGACGTGCCCGGGAAGGAAAATGCACCCGAGAGGTTTTTAAATTGTTTCCAAGCTACATGAAAAATAGGTGTAACATGAACAGAGTAAATGTATTTTAATTGGACAGAGAAAATGTATTTTATCGCATCTTGGTTTTTGTATTCATTAAAACTCGTGAAATAAAGGTAATAACAAAATCATTGAACGTTTCGAAGAACAATCTCAAATGTTTAAGAAAAAAGAACAAGAAATTGAAGAGCGCAATGGTCTTGGCTTGGTTTATTTAAAGAAGCAGGAGGGGGCATATGTCTATAAAGCTATTGTCGTTTTCTTGGTTTTGCTATATATATAACGTTACTAAAATGGTACCTAAATATTCTTCGTCAGTAGTTGAAATGTCAACAGACCATTCATGATCCCAGGCCAGCCACACTGTCACACATTAAATTTTAATCAATGTAAACCTTCCGGGCCAGCGGACCATGGCCTTGTGGTGCTACTGTCATTTCTATGTGATGCGATAAGTATATTAAAGAAGAGGATGGTAAAGAGGCGATCAAAACACGAAAATACGTACTTAAAAAGCCGATTATGTTTACAGGTTTGTTGAATACCACAGACCAATTCGAAGTCTTAGGTCCGCCTAATACAGACTCACACACCCAATTTTAACAGTGTAAACCTTCCCCGTGGTAAACGGGTCTCTTTGGTCTGTAAATTGTCGTTTTTGGAAGGTTCTGTCTACAAAATAATTTTTGGATTACCAAAATGAGCCCAATTGGCTTTCGTATTTTTTGGCATAAAGTTCAATCATTTTAGCTGTTGCGAACGATTTTTGAACAAAGCGTGTCCACCTTACAATACATTACTTTCTAAAACCAGAAAAATGTAAAGCCAACAATACTACAAAAAAAACCCCAAAACAGTTAATTACAATCAGCAACACAAAATGAAAAAATAATAGTGAATTCATGTGTTTCCGAAAGGGTTAGCACTTTATGCAACAAAACCCGACGTTCAGCTCAATAATTTGTTTGGGATATGTTAAGAAAAATTTCTAAATGTGTAAGTCGACTCGGAAAAATCTGACTGACCTGACCTGAAGACAGAAAATAGCCACAGTACAACTCATCAGGCTAAAGCTGTGTACCAAATACGAAATCATTCTCTTTAGTAGAAGCCGAAAAATCTGAATAAGTTCCCATGTCTAAGTCGACTTGGAAAACAGGAAGTAGATGGTCGACCGGCCGAACAAATCTCTTCGGAGAAATTTTACCGGATGGTCAGACGGACAAGATGATTACAATTTAGTCCCAACTGTTATCAGTGGGACTAGGTGAAATGCATGGCGTGACTAGATGATGAACCTATTACGTGCCTCAGATTTAATGTACATGGTCTGAATATGTGCAGAGGTCTATAGAGCAGGACTAAGTGACATGCAGGCTGTGACAAGGTGGTGA
This sequence comes from Arcuatula senhousia, assembly GCA_963971305.1. Taxonomy (NCBI): domain Eukaryota; kingdom Metazoa; phylum Mollusca; class Bivalvia; order Mytilida; family Mytilidae; genus Arcuatula; species Arcuatula senhousia. The sequence goes on from OZ020311.1 coordinate 21,674,560, forward strand.
ATCTAGTACAGACCTCAGAGTTGATATACTGGGTCTGATATATACATAGAGGTCTATAGAGCAGGACTTAGTCATTTGCATGACTTGACTCGGTGACGACTCTCTTAGGGGCCTCAGAGTTGATATACTGGGTCTAATATATAAGAAGAGTTCTATAGGGCAGGACTGGGTAAGAGGCAGGGTGTGACTGGGTGATGGAGCTCTTAGGGTTCTCAGAGTTGAGATGCTGGGTCTGATTTGTCCATTGACTTCCATAGAGCAGGACTGGGTGATATGCAGGGCGTGACTGGGTGATAAACCTTTTAGGGGCCTCAAAGTTGATTCACTGGGTCTGATATGTTGATAGAGTTCTATAGACCAGGACTGGGTGATATGCAGGGCATGACTGGGTGATGAACCTCTTAGGGGCCTCAGAGTTGAGAAACTGGGTCTGGTATGCCCATAGAGTTCTATAGAGTAGGACTGGGTGATATGCAGGGCGTGACTGGGTGATGAACCTCTTTGGGGCCTCAGAGTTGAGATACTCGGTATGATATGTCCATTGAGTTCCATAGAGCAGGACTGGGTGATATAAAGGGCGTGACTATGTGATGAACCTCTTAGGGTCTTCAGAGTTGAGATGCTGGGTCTGATTTGTCCATAGAGTTCTATAGAGCAGGACTGGGTGATATGCAGGGTGTGACTGGGTGATGAACCTGTTTGGGGCCTCAGAGTTGAGATACTCGGTCTGATATGTCCATTGAGTTCCTTAGAGCAGGACTAGGTGATATAAAGGGCGTGAGTGGGTGATGCACCTCTTAGGGTCTTCAGAGTTGAGATACTGGGTCTGATGGGTCTGATATGTTGATAGTGTTCTATAGAGCAGGACTGGGTGATTTTCAGGGCATGACCGGGTGATGAACCTCTTAGGGGCCTCAGAGTTGAGATACTGGGACTGGTATGCCCATACAGTTCTATAGAGTAGGACTGGGTGATATGCAGGGCGTGACTGGGTGATGAGCCTCTTTGGAGCCTCAGGGTTGAGATACGCGGTCTGATATGTCCATTGAGTTCCATAGAGCAGGACTGGGTGATATAAAGGGCGTGACTGGGTGATGAACCTTTTTGGGGCCACTGGGACTGATATGTTCATAGAGTTCTATAGAGCAGGTCTGGGAAATATTCAGGGCGTGACTGGGTAATGAACCTCTTAGGTGCCTCAGAGTTAATACACTGGATCTGATATGTTGATAGAGTTCTATAGAGCAGGACTGGGAAATATGTGTAAAGCAAAATAGTGTCCTATGAAATTTTGTCCACCCTGTCAAACTTAACACTGAAAAATCTAGAGGACAAAATTTCATATCTCTTAAGCGTTTTATTCCGTCCTTGGACTTCATCGTAGGAGTGAATGCCACTCAAGACAATATTTCACAGCGGACACTATTTTATGTTACATATGCAGGGCATGACTGGGTAATGAACCCCTTAGGGCGCCTCAGAGTTGATACACTGGGTCTGATAAGTTGATAGAGTTCTATAGAGCAGGACTGGGTGATATGCAGGGCATGACTGGGTGATGAACCTCTTAGGGGCCTCAGAGTTGAGATACTGGGTCTGGTATGCCCATAGAGTTCTATAGAGTAGGTGCCAGACTAAAAGGGAAAATAATTGAAATTTTATAAAATAAAAGAATAATATGATACAGGTTAAACCTGATAAGCTCCCGTATATAAAATAACTTTCTTATATATATATGGTGCCTCATACCCATAATTTTGAAAAAATGACGAACCTGCAAACAGAACAAGGAAGTGAATTGCTTCGAACGCGGACCTCGCAGAAGGCACCCTTTTTTAAGAATATTTCTACTTTCATTTTCTATTGCAAAGAAAATAACAAAACCAAATTTATTTACTGAGGACAAAGTAAATATAATGGCTTCTGGGAATGAAATTTGTCCCCTGAAATATTCAAGTTGTTTGTTAGGTTGACAATGGACTGCTTTTATTTGGGGGGGTCTTGTTTCGCGAAAATTAGAATGACAGGTTACTGCGCTTCTGTCATTTGTTTTTGATGGACGCAACCTCTAGTGATAGAATAGACGCCAATAATCAAAACATGCCTGAAGTCCTAATTTTTTATTCAAATTCTTTACCTTTAAAGCATTTCATAGCAGGAAATACTTGAAATAATTTATATTAATACAATAACTATGTTTATTATTTTTTTAAATTGAAAATTCCAAAAAAGAAATTTAATTTTGCATTCCGTGTTATTGGGTGCGGATTTCTGACTAGCTTATACGTCTTCCGGTTTAAGGCATCCGCCTGATAGCGAGCATCGCAGATGCGAGCCCTACGGCATTGTGCATGTTTTGAGATGTGCCAGAAATATACTGACGATAAAACCGGAACAGGTTTACTTTTACGGACTGAAAAAAATAATAGGCACGGAGCAAGTAAAACAATCAATCCTCTGGGCCTATAAAAAAATACATCATAATCTGTTATGCAAAAATATAAAAATTGAAATTCAAAAACAGTGATAAAACCCTCATTCATCCACTTGTTTATTTTTACACACAGATTTTTATTTAAACACCATTCGGTCTTTTCCGCTGAAAAACGATTTTCCGGAAATTACCGACGAAACCGAGCTAGCTTTTGGCATCATCGTCCAATATTGGCTAGTTATACCAAATGCATGATACTGACCAAGCTTTGTTAAATTCTAAGTTAAATAAAATAAGATAAAGATAAAGATAAATTTACAAAATAAAACCGACTCATAATAATAAATAAAGGGTTCTTACCTGAAAATGAAAGAAGAGTCCCATCCCGTGGGGTTTCACTCACTTTCCTCAATCCTGCATAATATTTTTACTTTACCGTTTTTTTCCGCCAGGTTTCTTAATGTACCTTCTATTACCAATGGTTCAAATAAAACACTGATACTCAGAAAATCTCACAAAACCTCACAGAATCCGAACGTTGTTTTGGTCTGCTGAAGAACCGCGAAATACTCTGACAAGGAAATGACGTCACGTAATCCATAAAATGGATAATTTCGACCCCGCTAAATGTCGTCCCAGAATGTTACAGGATTTAATATTTGCACAAATAATTGAATTTTTGATAAGTAGTTATTGATCCCAAAATACTTTAACAACAACTTTCTCAAGTGCATATACCATCATTTGGGTTGGATGGGGTCAGACTGCTATTTAATTCCTTTTTTAAAAGTTCCCTCTTTACGTTAAACTTAGCCGGTCTAGCACATGGATTTATTTTTAAAAAGTATATAGATTTTTGATGCTCGCTAAAAAGGCAGGGCCTTAGTCATATTACTCAGTCAATTTAGCTCCCGCTGTGCGGGAGCTTAATAAATAGTTAGTTTGCCCAATCTACTAAGGTGATGACCAATTCTCTTTAAAACATTCAATTGCTGAGAAGCTTTCTTACAAATACTTACTTTTAACTCTCATATATCTATATGAGAGTTAAAAGTAAGTTTTTCCCTGAAGATCAAAAACTATGTTATTTTCATGAGTCCTTTTACCAATAGATACGGCTTGAAATTTATCAGGGTTTGCTTGCATGTGATTATCTGTAAACCACTTTATAAGGACACTACTTTCTTTTTCTAAAGTTTCTATAACATCACTATCTTTATCACTACCATAAGACAAAGTGTTGTCGTCTGCATAGTTATACAACTTCCCCTTGTTCATAAAATCAAAAATATCATTTATAAATATGTTAAACATAACTGGGCCTAATATCGACCCCTGAGATACACCTTTATATATGTCTAAAAAAGAACTACAGATAGATCCTAATTTCACACACTGTTTTCTATCAGTAAGATAGCTTTCCAGTAATTTTATTGCACTGTTGGATAAACCATAACTTTCATTAACAATAAATGATGTGGTAAGCAATCAAATGCCTTTGATAGGTCCATTAAAATAGCAGCTACATATTGATTATTGTCTTCTAAAATTCTGATAAGGGTATGCTGACAACTGTACCCAGATCTAAATGCTGATAAGAATATTGAATCAAAAAAAATTAACTAGCTGTTCATCAATTGCTCTTTCAAAAAAATTGGAAATGGAAGGCAAAACACTAACTGGTCTGTAGCTGCCTTTAACAAGTGTTGTTGTTCTTTTTATGAATAGGTACTACCTGAGCTATTTTCAGCCTATCTGGAAAAGTACAAGTTTCTATAGATAGGTTTATAAGTTGAGTATTAGGTTTAACAATAGCACATTTTGCAAACTTAAGTATTTTTGGTGATATCTCATCAATACCTGTTGCTTTCTTGACATTCAATCTATTTATTTGCTTTTCTACAAAGTTTTCAGATACAGGTGTAAAATGTAACATAATGTAGTTCTGAGGATCACAACCTTCTTTTATTTTAACAATGGTTATCATCAATAGGTATAGAGTCTTTACCTATGTCTTTAGCAACATTCACAAAAAACTGATTAAATACATTTGATATTTTAGACTGATCACATAAAAGCTTATTGTCTTCATTTAAAGTAATATCAGATTTAAAGTTACTACCCTTGTTGGTCAAAAAAGGTTTTATGGTTGGCCAAAACTCTTTGCTCTTAGGGCCTCCAACACATCTTTCTCAAAAGTAGTTTTCTATAGATCCTTTCTTGATTTTTGTTACCAAGTTTCGCTGCTGTCTGTACAATTCCCAAGATTTTGATGACCTATGCATTTTGTATGCATTATGAAGTTGTCTTTTGACGAATGAAATTCAAATATTTATTTTAGCAAGTATATGGTTAAGGCACAAAGTAATAAATGAAACATACAAATGTAATATACTTTTGACCACTTTTAATTTTTTGAAAAATGTATCTCTTAACTGTCTGTAGTGTTTGCAATGCAAAAGGAAGTGTTCTTCATTTTCAACTTCTTCTGCATCGCAAAATGTACATTTTCTTTCTATTATTTTTAGTTTTTGGTATCTTCCCTTCTCAATCATTAAGTCATGAGCGCTGACACGTATTTGGAAAGAGCAACCCTATCCTTAAATTTTTTTAAGATATCTAAAATAATGAGGTCTTTTTTAGATTTTTTCTTAAAAAATCTAATTCTGAATGAGTTTTGATTTTTAAGTTATTTTTTTTTATTTGATTTAAGTAAAGCAGGGCCTTCTATAACTAACGGGTTATGAGACATAACCCTTTGATTTGATAAAATTGATGCCCAACAGCCACGTGCGCCTACCTCTCGGACCCTACACCGATAGGTGTTTCTGCAGCTCAAAGTAGGACTTCGATTCAATTTCGTCGTGGCTTTCGTACAAGGTCTAAGTCTGCGTCGTCAGGGGTCAACTTAAACCTTGGGTAAACGTGATTTTGTTAAAAATTCTTTGATGTTTTTGTGTCTGCTGAATGCTACAATGGGGTTTTTAGTAAATATTTGTTTGCATTCTCTATCCTCATATATTTTGTTCCAATGCTTTTTTAATACTTTCCCAATTTTCTTTAAGTTAAAGCTGTATTTAGTAATGAAAACTAAAGGGATTCCTTTGCTTTCTGTTTGTTTAGGTTTTAGTACATCAGCTCTTTGTATTCTTAAGGTGGTATTAATTATGTTTTCAACAGCATCTTCTTGATATCCTCTTTTGACTAGACATTCTTTGAATTGATGTAAAAATTTTATTAAATTTTCTTCATTGCTATTGTTTCTAATGTGTCGAATAGTTTCACCTTTGACAAGCCCACGGAACACATTTTCGTTGTGCATAGATGATCGATGTAGGTATTGAAAGGTATTTGTCGGTTTAATGTAACTCTTAATGTCAAGTATTCCTTCACTTTCAAATCGTTGGCCTTTATAAATGCAAGTATCTAAAAATATAGCTTCTTGATTAGAAATGTTGTATGTGAATCTTAACAGCGGATGAAATGAGTTAGCTATTTCGAAAAGTTGTTCGACTTTGTTGATTGAATCTGCATTTTTGTATATCAGAAAACAGTCATCTCTATACCTTCCTATAAATTGAATCTTGTCTTTGTGTGGGAATATTTGTAATATTTCGGTGATTACCTCAAATGCTCGAATGTCGCAAATTTCTGGGCTGCACTTTGAGCCCATGCTTGCTCCAATGACCTGTTTATAACATTTCTCATTAAATTCAAAGTAATTGTTTGTCAATACAAATTCCAGAAGTTTTCTATTGGTTTGTGGGTGAGGTGATTTAAGTATGTAATCAGATTCTTCTCTATTGGTGTAAGCTCTAACCACTGCATCTAAAAGTTCATTGAACTCTAAATTCGTATACATACTGGTAATGTCAAAGTCAATTAATAAACAGTTTCTTTCTGGTTTCAAGCGTTCAATTTTATTGATGAAATCTGAGCTATCTCTTGTGTAAGTCTCTTGTCGTTTGGCAATAGGTATTAGAAAATAATCAATAAATTCACTGATTTTCTCAGTAACAGAATTGATTTGTGAGATTATTGGTCTACATGGTGGTAGTTGGTTTATAACTGCAGTTTCATTTTTGATGTCATCTATCAAATTTTTGTCTAATTTATGTATTTTTGGAAGGAGATATAATCTTCCTAATCTAGGTGTTTGTGTACTTAAGCCACTCAGAAATGAATGCGTCGTCCTGTAATGACGATATTGTTAGCAAAAAAGTAAAAATAGAAAGTTTGAATTATTAAGATAATATAAAAATTAGTTTAATATAAGAAAGTGATTAAATAAATAAAAAGTAATAAATAGGTTCTCATCAATTAAATGTTCACTGTAATTTAAGTTTAGAAGTTTAAATTGAGAAATAAAAAATAAATGTCACACAAAAGTTAGTAAGATTATAGGAAAGAATTAAAGATAAATAGAAACAAATCCATAAGTGTTATTTTCCATTAAAAGATTATTTTGGCATGTTTGAGATTGTACAATTTATGTAATCCCTTCTGGTAAGATAAAAAGGCGACAAAAGGATATCAAGACAAAATTAACTCTATTGTACTTTATAAATAAACAGTCTAGAAAGTTTCATTGGTCAAATAAATTATATATTTTAATAGAAAAATAAATTAACCAATCAAAAAACATATCTGGTAAGGTCTTTGTCCCAAACCATCACGTGGGACGGGACTACACGATCCCAATCCAAAAGGTCACTTTACTTTTGGATTGCGGATAATAAAGACTAAAACCATATTTTATTTTCTTTACCAGGTGTGTATCTTTGATAACTATTTTGAAAAGGAAACTTTATTTTTTAACTTAGTTTAAAGAACTTTAATTAATTCAAGAAAGTGTTTTAAAACAGTTTGAATAAATGAAAAACTATAAATTTAGAAAATTGAAATAATATTTATTTTAAAGAGACATGAGGCATCATCTGTACACTTTGTATATATGTTTTATATTGACTTTACTTTTGGATTGCGGATAATAAAGATCAAAACCATATTTATTTTATTTACCAGGGCCACGCCTCGAAAGACCGTCACTCCAAACCCTCAGTTTCCCAGTGCATCGTATTAACATTCAAATGTAGTCCCAAAGAGAAGCCAGTGTAAAACCCATTTTAATGGGAAATGGACTTAAGCAAAGCAGTTTTGAAAATGTAGTTTGGTTTTCCTTTCGTTTTGGAGGGAAAGGGGAGACAACAAAATGATGCAGACGTCTCTCCCCCCTTTGTCTCCAGAACAACAAATTCCTTCATCACAGATGGCAGAGACGGAGGAGAAGATTCCGGCACCGTTGTAATGCCAAGCGAGAAATAGATTCGATTCCCCACGAACGAAGCATTTGGAAACTTAATTTGGACATTTGGAAACTAAATTCGAACTAAAACTTACTTCTACGCCGAAAAGCAGAATTTAAAAAAGAAATATCATAAACAATTTGGACTTCACAAAATTCTTCGGACAAGCAATAGACGGCGAGCGAACTGAGACCACATAACAGAACTTTTTGACAAAATTCTAGGCGACAAACTGTGATTCGGATTCGATGGAGAAATGGACCTATTATATTTTTAAATATTTAACTTGTGTTTTAAAATTTTCTATTGGACTTTAAATAATGTCTCTTTGTAAATATATTACTGTTTGATTTGCTTGTACAGATGTATCATTGTCTCAATTTTCGTAAGTAACGCTTTAACTAAATTTTGTGAAAATAAGTTACGACTAAAACTATATTAAATCTAAATTTCAATGAATATAGAATCAGAATTTCAAGTTAAAATTGTTCTCTTTAAGTAACTAAAAGTTTGATTAAATAATTTAAAAAAATAATTCTCTTTAAGTAACTAAAAAGTTTGATTAAATAATTTAAAAAAATAATCAAAATAAAATCACTAAGTATCTAAACTATACTCAATAAATTATCTCAACTTGATGTATATCAAAACGACAAAATGTTTATGTGAAAATAAAAGAACCATGTATAAAATAATAAAATCCCCAAAATGAACATGATAACGTTAAAGTAAAGAACAATCTAAAAAAAAATCGTCAAAACATCTATAAAAAGCAAACTGCAAAAGTGTATGAATAAGGTGTTGTTCAAATTCCTTAAACTTGAGAGCAGATTTTGACTTGACGAAGTTATTTAAATTTGCATTGATTCTTTTGTTTTAAGAGAGAACTGGTAACGGAAGTTACAATCCTTAAACTTCACTTGTCATGATTGTAATGTAGAAATTTTGTTATATTCATTAAATTAATGAGATCAATAAAATGAATAGCCGATGAGCTAAAATAAATTGAGTAGCCGATGAGCTAAAATAAAATGAGTAGCCGATGAGCTAAAATGGATCCAAATAAGCAGATAACTTTTACAGGGTCAAATTAGGTTTAGTTATAGACAAATCTAGATACCTGAAAAGATGAAGCTGTGATTAAAGTATTGAATTGGAAAAAAATGAAGAAAGTTAAAAGAATAAATAGTACACTAAATAAGTTATGTGTTGCAGTTTAGTCAGCTTTGTTTTCTTTAAGCGATTACTGTAATTATTGAGTAAAATTTGAGTTATAAATTTCCCTTTAAAAGATAAGAAATTTGATTAAACCATAAGATTTTTTTTTAGGTCTTGAAGAACTGATCAGCTCAAGATTTTGATAATAAAAATTAGTGCTTAGTGTGGAGTTGCAGCCCACACATACCTTGGTGTAATAAAATAAAATAGTCTTTTAAAGATTAATTTGTGATCAAATAAGATGCTTAATGGGTAATCAAATGCTTTAGAAACTATGCATTGTCTGTAAAACTTGCCGAGCACATTAACAAAATAAAAAAAAGTAAGAAAATGAAGATATGATAAACGGAGGAATTGCTCCAAAAATGCGACACGGGCGAACATTGCACTCGGGCGTGGCCCAAATATGAGGGTGACACGTAACCGTAAGTTCGTTCGGAGATCGTGAATTAAAAGTGATGATGAAGTAAAAATAAAACGGCACGGGCTGACATTGCACGCGGGCGTGGCCCTTACATGAGGGTGACACGTAAGTTCGTTCGGAGATCTTATAATGATAAATACATACAAAATGAAAATGAATATGCCATATTTCACTACATTTACTTAATTGCAAAATTTTAATAAGTCATAAACCAACTAAAGACATAAAATTATAACATCATAGCGTGGCAGTTTGCCGGCTAAAAAGATAAATAAAGAAGAGTAAAATTGTGCAAATTGCAGGAGCAATTTTAAATAAACTACGGGGATATGTAATGACGATATTGTTAGCAAAAAAGTAAAAATAGAAAGTTTGAATTATTTAAGATAATATAAAAAAAACTACGGGGATATGTAATGACGATATTGTTAGCAAAAAAGTAAAAATAGAAAGTTTGAATTATTAAGATAATATAAAAATTAGTTTAATATAAGAAAGTGATTAAATAAATAAAAAGTAATAAATAGGTTCTCATCAATTAAATGTTCACTGTAATTTAAGTTTAGAAGTTTAAATTGAGAAATAAAAAATAAATGTCACACAAAAGTTAGTAAGATTATAGGAAAGAATTAAAGATAAATAGAAACAAATCCATAAGTGTTATTTTCCATTAAAAGATTATTTTGGCATGTTTGAGATTGTACAATTTATGTAATCCCTTCTGGTAAGATAAAAAGGCGACAAAAGGATATCAAGACAAAATTAACTCTATTGTACTTTATAAATAAACAGTCTAGAAAGTTTCATTGGTCAAATAAATTATATATTTTAATAGAAAAATAAATTAACCAATCAAAATACATATCTGGTAAGGTCTTTGTCCCAAACCATCACGTGGGACGGGACTACACGATCCCAATCCAAAAGGTCACTTTACTTTTGGATTGCGGATAACACAGCGCATTTAAGGCAGAACATGACTGTATTTTGGCCATAAAACTCTTTCCGTCAACCAGATGTGAAATAAGACCCCTCAAGATCAATTAAATAATATATGTGAAATTTATAGATATTTGTGTTATATTTATATGGGCCGAAATGTCTTAGGGACGAAAGGGACGAAATCCTGGGCCGAAAGTTTCGACTCAAAAGTTCTAGGGCAAGCCGGGATCACAGCTTCAATTTTTTTTATCTAAAAACGATTGCCATATTACATTCTAACGTAATATTGCCGTGCAAACAGTGTGTTTGGTATACAAATAATATGATTAGCATAAATTGTCACCAGGTAGGCTCGGACTCGCTAATTTGAACAATAAATTCTCATTTTTTTCAATAGTGTATGTGCAAGAGATCAAGGCACGGCAATATTTCGTAACAATATAATATGACAATCGTTTTAAGATAAAAATTTTGAAGCTGTGACCCCGGCTTGCCCCAGAACTTTTGAGTCATATTAATGTGATTCTACGGGAGGGCATCAAGTGAGACTCCGTCTCGATAATACATGATTTGATAAAATTGATGCCCCACAGCCACGTGCGCCTACCTCTCGGACCCTTAAGCAGGTCATTGGAGCAAGCATGGGCTCAAAGTGCAGCCCAGAAATTTGCGACATTCGAGCATTTGAGGTAATCACCGAAATATTACAAATATTCCCACACAAAGACAAGATTCAATTTATAGGAAGGTATAGAGATTACTGTTTTCTGATATACAAAAATGCAGATTCAATCAACGAAGTCGAACAACTTTTCGAAATAGCTAACTCATTTCATCCGCTGGTTAAGATTTACATACAACATTTCTAATCAAGAAGCTATATTTTTAGATACTTGCATTTATAAAGGCCAACGATTTGAAAATGAAGGAATACTTGACATTAAGAGTTACATTAAACCAACAAATACCTTTCAATACCTACATCGATCATCTATGCACAACGAAAATGTGTTCCGTGGGCTTGTCAAAGGTGAAACTATTCGACACATTAGAAACAATAGCAATGAAGAAAATTTAATTAAATTTTTACATCAATTCAAAGAATGTCTAGTCAAAAGAGGATATCAAGAAGATGCTGTTGAAAACATAATTAATACCACCTTAAGAATAAAAAGAGCTGATGTACTAAAACCTAAACAAACAGAAAACAAAGGAATCCCTTTAGTTTTCATTACTAAATACAGCTTTAACTTAAAGAAAATTGGGAAAGTATTGAAAAAGCATTGGAACAAAATATATGAGGATAGAGAATGCAAACAAATATTTACTGAAAACCCCATTGTAGCATTCAGCAGACACAAAAACATCAAAGAATTTTTAACAAAATCACGTTTACCCAAGGTTTAAGTTGACCCCTGACGACGCAGACTTAGACCTTGTACGAAAGCCACGACGAAATTGAATCGAAGTCCTACTTTGAGCTGCAGAAACACCTATAGGTGTAGGGTCCGAGAGGTAGGCGCACGTGGCTGTTGGGCATCAATTTTATTAAATCAAATTTTACTGTACTGTGTATTTACAACTAAACTTTGAACTTTAAACTATAATCGTATTTTCCGATACTGACCAATCATAATTAGATATAAAACAAAACAACTGCTTTTGTGTCACATTAACAAAACAATGATCTCGTATGGTTCTGTGATGTTCTTGCGGAAGTAAAAGTTGACGTGACGAGTAAGTCTTGCATTTATGTTATATCAAAGAGTTTTGTTTAATTTACGATTACATACATTAACATCTTGTACATTGTATATTGATTGTATCACCATGTTGTCTCTTGTAGTTTATGTGTAATCTATCAATTATGTTCTTTTCCTCTACATGTACAACAAATAAAAGATATGTTATGTTATGTTATTTACTACAGGTCAATGCTGAACTCTGTGTACATGTATTTATTATACAATTGTTTACTGGTCATGAGGGAAACAGTACATTTGTTTCCAAGAGGTACTTACTATTTCACAAGGCGCGTAGCGCTGAGGGAAATGGTAAGTACCGAGGGGAAACAAATGTACTGTTTCCCTCATGACCAGTAAACAATTGGTTTATTATACTGAATCAGTAAAGCCACGCCTTCTGCCCACTCCTTGCACTCTTTACAGAATAATTTAGCCACACCTACTGCCAATCATTTAAAAACCCCGCGAAATGTTATTACGGAACTATTACCCTAGGGAAATAGTTTTTACTATATCCCTAGGGAAATAGTACTTTGCCAAATTCAATGTATATATAACTTTATTCTCATAACCATTGCTACAGAGACAAACTATTTACATAATATACAACAAACATGACAAATACAAAAATACACAAAACAAAATCAGACATATACAGAACAGCAATGACAGAGTATTAAATGGGAGGACTTGCTCTCTTCTTTATAACTCGTAGCATTTGGATTAGATTTGATAGTATAATTTGATCTTGTGACGTCATTAGATTTCTAAATTTTAAAACATTCGGATTTCTTGTAAGATTCCTTTTTAGAAGTCTATTTCTGTCACCGGCCAAAACAGGACATTCTAAAATATAATGGTATTCATCGCCGATTTGATCATTGCATAAATTGCATTTTCTATTGTTTCTTTCTATATTTTGCCATCTTCCAGTCTCAATGGGCAACTTATGGTTCCCTGTTCTAAATTGGCACAAAAACAAAGCATCCCTTGAGCTTAGAATATCAAAATATTTCTCTTGTTCTAACGAATCTTTGAATAATCGATAGTTTGTCGCTTTGCTGCAATTTTGAATTTCATCATGCCAATTTTGTCTGAATTGATCGGAAAGACATTGTTTTATTTTGAATTTTAACCACTCAATGTTTGGAATAGTCTGAGAGTTCCAGAAATTAGCAAGTCCACACTCATTAAATATACCTTTTACAAAGTCGAGCCATTGAAAGCATATATTTTGAGTGATATACAGTTGATACATTAGTTTGTATGATAATGAACAAAGTTTTGTTTGTTTTCCAGTAATTAATTTTGACCAATATGAAATCATTCTACTTTTTATGTCTACAATCAGAGGAAATAGACCAAGTTCTCCATACACAAAACAATTAGGTGTAGAAGATTTCAGTCTTAGAAGAAGTTTACAAAACTTTAAATGTACTTTTTCAATCTGGTAACAGTTTTTATATCCCCAAAGTTCACAGTTATATAGTAAAATTGGTTTAACCATTTTATCAAAAAGGTCTAATTGGCATGAAATAGATAAATTATGGTATTTTCCCAACTTCAAAACTTCATACATGGCTTTTGTTCCCTTATCAACCTGCGCTTTTATTGCTAAGTTATAGTTGCCAGTTTTATTAAGGGTTGTGCCTAGATAATTAAATTCTTTAACAATTTCAATTTCTTGATTTTCCAGAATAAAGTGTAAATTGTTTGGAAGCCTTCCGCCAGAGAAACATATAATTTTTGTTTTATCTATATTAACTTTCAGTTTCCAGTCTAAACAATACTTATAGAAACTATCTATTTGTTGTTGGAGTCCGACGGCGGATTCAGACATTAGCACCGTGTCGTCTGCATAAAGTATAGCAAAGATTTTGAGATATATTCCAAGGTTGGATTCAATATCTTCACTTATTGAAGTAAGTCCGTTATTATTTTGAGCTTCTAAGAACGATTCTAAGTCATTAAGGAAAATTGCAAAAAGAAAGGGTGACATATTTCCTCCTTGTCTCACTCCATTATTACAGGAGAAAAAGTCAGAATTGTTGTTGTTGTAGACAATATTCGATTTAATGTTTTTGTACATATTTTGAATGACTGTCAACATTTTACCGTTTATCTTATTCAACACAAGCTTATAGAATAGACCAGATCTCCATACTTTATCAAAGGCTTTTTCAAAATCTATGAAGGCGCAAAATAATTTCTTTTTCTTAAGTTTCAGAAGTTCGAAAAAAGCATGTAGAGTAAATAGATTGTCTGTGGTACAATAACCTTGTCTGAAGCCGCATTGATTTTCATTTATGATTTGAAACTCTTCAGAATATTTATTAAGTCTCTCTGTTAGTACCGCAGTAAAAAGTTTTCCAAGACAACTGACTATTGTAACAGGTCTAAAATTTTTAGGATCTTTACTGTCCCCTTTGTTTTTATAAATAGGTTTAATATTTCCCACTAGCCAGCTATCGGGAATTTGACCTGTATCAAAAATAAGATTGAATAGTTTTTCATAGATATCGATAAACTGCCCTGATGTTGTTTTGATGTATTCATTAATTATTTTATCTTCGCCACAAGCTTTATCATTTTTAAGTTTTGAAATGCACTTTAAAATTTCTTCTTTTTCAATATACAGATTGATCTCGTTGTTTACATGGTTTAGTGTTTGTTCATCAAGCTCAGGTAAATTAATTTCTTCACCCTCTATAGGTGCTTCATTTAAGGTTTTAAAAAAATCAAATAAACTATCAATTGGAATATTTGGTTGTTTCTTATTCTTCCCTTGTCTCAAGAGTTTCCAAAACTGTTTTGAATCATTTTGTCTGATGTCCTTTAACTTTTTTGATAGTTTATCAGAGTATTCTGTTTGGCACCTATCTATTGTGGTCTTATAAAGTTTTTCCGCCTCAACTAACCGGAGCTTGTTTATTTCAGTTTTATGATTTTTAAACTTACGCTTAAACTTTCTATAGTTTTTCCTGGCGAATTTGCATTCAAAATTAAACCAGGGCTTAGAGTACTTGACTCAAGCTAGCGAACAATTAGCTAGCGAACAATTAGGGGATAAATCTAAAAACCGAAAAACAACAAATTACTAAAAAGTACCAAAACACCTTTAAATGTATAAAATAGCTTCCACTAAGCTAAAAGTATGTTTCTAAAGATAATACTATTCATTTGCAATGAGTAAATCATATTACTGAACTTTTGAAAGCTAGCGAACAATTACAGCGAACATTTAGCGAGGAGATCGACTTCTACATGTATTTAGAACTGCCTCTGGTGACCTTCCACAGAGATTGCGCCACTATATGATTGCTGCTGTTGTGTAGCCGACATGCAGGGCTACCTATCGACACTAACCGACATAGGGCTTGTCGTGCAAAATTTGGGGGTTTGGGTAGGTTGAAGTTGGTACAGCGGTCCGGAAGGGGGCCCTACACTTAACTGCCTCTGGTGATCTTCCACAGAGATTGCGCCACTATATGATTGCTGCCGTCGTGTAGCCGACATGCAGGGCTACCTATCGACACTAACCGACATAGGGCTTGTCGTGCAAAATTTGGGGCTTTGGGTATGTTGAAGTTGGTACAATGTTCCGGAGGGGGCCCTACATTTAACAGCCTCTGGTGATCTTCCACAGAGATTGCGCCTCTATATGATTGCTGCCGTCGTATAGCCGACATGCAGGGCTACCTATCAACACTAACCGACATAGGGCTTGTCGTGCAAAATTTGGGGGTTTGGGTAGGTTGAAGTTGGTACAGCGGTCCGGAAGGGGGGCCCTACACTTAACTGCCTCTGGTGATCTTCCACAGAGATTGCGCCATTATATGATTGCTGCCGTCGTGTAGCCGACATGCAGGGCTACCTATCGACACTAACCGACATAGGGCTTGTCGTGCAAAATTTGAGGGTTTGGGTAGGTTGAAGTTGGTACAAAGGTCCGGAAGGGGGCTCTACACTTAACTGCCTCTGATGATCTTCCACAGAGATTGCGCCACTATATGATTGCTGCCGTCGTGTAGCTGACATGCAGGGCTACCTATCGACACTAACCGACATAGGGCTTGTCGTGCAAAATTTGGGGGTTTGGGTAGGTTGAAGTTGGTACAGCGGTCCGGAGGGGGGCCCTACATTTAACAGCCTCTGGTGATCTTCCACAGTGATTGCGCCTCTATATGATTGCTGCCGTCGTATAGCCGACATGCAGGGCTACCTATCGACACTAACCGACATAGGGCTTGTCGTGCAAAATTTGGGGGTTTGGGTAGGTTGAAGTTGGTACAGCGGTCCCGAGGGGGGCCCTACATATAACTGCCTCTGGTGATCTTCCACAGAGATTGCAACACTATATGATTGCTGCTGTCGTGTAGCCGACATGCAGGGCTACCTATCGACACTAACCGACATAGGGCTTGTCTTGCTAAATTTGGGGGTTTGGGTAGGTTGAAGTTGGTACAGCGGTCCGGAGGGGGGCCCTACACTTAACTGCCTCTGGTGATCTTCCACAGAGATTGCGCTTCCATATGATTGCTGCTGTCGTATAGCCGACATGCAGGGCTACCTATCGACACTAACCGACATAGGGCTTGTCGTGCAAAATTTGGAGGTTTGGGTAGGTTGAAGTTGGTACAGCGGTCCGGAAGGGGGCCCTACACTTAACTGCCTCTGGTGATCTTCCACAGAGATTCCGCCACTATATGATTGCTGCTGTCGTATAGCCGACATGCAGGGCTACCTATCGACACTAACCGACATAGGGCTTGTCGTGCAAAATTTGGGGGTTTGGGTAGGTTGAAGTTGGTACAGCGGTCCGGAGGGGGTCCCTACTTTTAACAGCCTCTGGTGAGCTTCCACAGAGATTGCGCCTCTATATGATTGCTGCCGTCGTATAGCCGACATGCAGGGCTACCTATCGACACTAACCGACATAGGGCTTGTCGTGCAAAATTTGGGGGTTTGGGTAGGTTGAAGTTGGTACAGCGGTCCGGAAGGGGGCCCTACACTTAACTGCCTCTGGTGATCTTCCACAGAGATTGCGCCACTATATGATTGCTGCCGTCGTGTAGCCGACATGCAGGGCTACCTATCGACACTAACCGACATAGGGCTTGTCGTGCAAAATTTGGGGCTTTGGGTATGTTGAAGTTGGTACAATGTTCCGGAGGGGGCCCTACATTTAACAGCCTCTGGTGATCTTCCACAGAGATTGCGCCTCTATATGATTGCTGCCGTCGTATAGCCGACATGCAGGGCTACCTATCAACACTAACCGACATAGGGCTTGTCGTGCAAAATTTGGGGGTTTGGGTAGGTTGAAGTTGGTACAGCGGTCCGGAAGGGGGGCCCTACACTTAACTGCCTCTGGTGATCTTCCACAGAGATTGCGCCATTATATGATTGCTGCCGTCGTGTAGCCGACATGCAGGGCTACCTATCGACACTAACCGACATAGGGCTTGTCGTGCAAAATTTGAGGGTTTGGGTAGGTTGAAGTTGGTACAAAGGTCCGGAAGGGGGCTCTACACTTAACTGCCTCTGATGATCTTCCACAGAGATTGCGCCACTATATGATTGCTGCCGTCGTGTAGCTGACATGCAGGGCTACCTATCGACACTAACCGACATAGGGCTTGTCGTGCAAAATTTGGGGGTTTGGGTAGGTTGAAGTTGGTACAGCGGTCCGGAGGGGGGCCCTACATTTAACAGCCTCTGGTGATCTTCCACAGTGATTGCGCCTCTATATGATTGCTGCCGTCGTATAGCCGACATGCAGGGCTACCTATCGACACTAACCGACATAGGGCTTGTCGTGCAAAATTTGGGGGTTTGGGTAGGTTGAAGTTGGTACAGCGGTCCCGAGGGGGGCCCTACATATAACTGCCTCTGGTGATCTTCCACAGAGATTGCAACACTATATGATTGCTGCTGTCGTGTAGCCGACATGCAGGGCTACCTATCGACACTAACCGACATAGGGCTTGTCTTGCTAAATTTGGGGGTTTGGGTAGGTTGAAGTTGGTACAGCGGTCCGGAGGGGGGCCCTACACTTAACTGCCTCTGGTGATCTTCCACAGAGATTGCGCTTCCATATGATTGCTGCTGTCGTATAGCCGACATGCAGGGCTACCTATCGACACTAACCGACATAGGGCTTGTCGTGCAAAATTTGGAGGTTTGGGTAGGTTGAAGTTGGTACAGCGGTCCGGAAGGGGGCCCTACACTTAACTGCCTCTGGTGATCTTCCACAGAGATTCCGCCACTATATGATTGCTGCTGTCGTATAGCCGACATGCAGGGCTACCTATCGACACTAACCGACATAGGGCTTGTCGTGCAAAATTTGGGGGTTTGGGTAGGTTGAAGTTGGTACAGCGGTCCGGAGGGGGTCCCTACTTTTAACAGCCTCTGGTGAGCTTCCACAGAGATTGCGCCTCTATATGATTGCTGCCGTCGTATAGCCGACATGCAGGGCTACCTATCGACACTAACCGACATAGGGCTTGTCGTGCAAAATTTGGGGGTTTGGGTAGGTTGAAGTTGGTACAGCGGTCCGGAAGGGGGACCCTACACTTAACTGCCTCTGGTGATCTTACACAGAGATTGCGCCATTACATGATTGCTGCCGTCGTGTAGCCGACATGCAGGGCTACCTATCGACACTAACCGACATAGGGCTTGTCGTGCAAAATTTGGGGGTTTGGGTAGGTTGAAGTTGGTACAGCGGTCCGAAAGGGGGCTCTACACTTAACTGCCTCTGGTGATCTTCCACCGAGATTGCGCCACTATATGATTGCTGCTGTCGTATAGCCGACATGCAGGGCTACCTATCGACACTAACTGACATAGGGCTTGTCGTGCAAAATTTGGGGGTTTGGGTAGGTTGAAGTTGGTACAGCGGTCCGGAGGGGGGCCCTACACTTAACAGCCTCTGGTGATCTTCCACAGAGAGTGCGCCTCTATATGATTGCTGTCGTCGTGTAGCCGACATACAGGGCAACCTATCGACACTAACCGACATATGACGGCAGCAATCAAATAGTGGCGCAATCTCTTTGGAAGATCACCAGAGGCAGTTAAGTGTAGGGCCCCCCTCGGGACTGCTGTACCAACTTCAACCTACCCAAACCCCCAAATTTTGCACGACAAACCCTATGTCGGTTAGTGTCGATAGGTAGCCCTGCATGTCGGCTACACGACAGCAGCAATCATATAGTGGCGCAATCTCTGTGGAAGATCACCAGAGGCAGTTAAGTGTAGGGACCCCTTCCGGACCGCTGTACCAACTTCCACCTACCCAAACCCCCAAATTTTACACGACAAGCCCTATGTCGGTTAATGTCGATAGGTAGCCCTGCATGTCGGCTATACGACAGCAGCAATCATATAGAGGCGCAATCTCTGTGGAAGATCACCAGAGGCAGTTAAGTGTAGGGCCCCCTCCGGACCGCTTACCAACTTCAACCTACCCAAACCCCAAAATTTTGCACGACAAGCCCTATGTCGGTTAGTGTTGATAGGTAGCCCTGCATGTCGGCTAAACGACAGCAGCAATCATATAGTGGCGCAATCTCCGTGGAAGTTCACCAGAGGCAGTTAAGTGTAGGGCCCCCTTCCGGACCGCTATATCAACTTCAACCTACCCAAACCCCCAAATTTTGTACGACAAGCCCTATGTCGGTTAGAATCGATAGGTAGCCCTGCATGTCGGCTACACGACGGCAGCAATCACATAGTGGCGCAATCTCTGTGGAAGATCACCAGAGGCAGTTAAGTGTAGGGCCCCCCTTCCGGACCGCTGTACCAACTTCAACCTACCCAAACCCCCAAATTTTGCACGACAAGCCCTATGTCGCTTAGTGTCGATAGGTAGCCCTCAGGTCGGCTATACGATGGCAGCAATCATATAGAGGGGCAATCTCTGTGGAAGATCACCAGAGGCAGTTAAGTGTAGGGCCCCTCTCCGGACCGCTGTACCAACTTCAACCTACCCAAACCCCCAAATTTTGCACGACAAGCCCTATGTCGGTTCGTGCTGATAGGTAGCCCTGCATGTCAGCTACACGACGGCAGCAATCATATAGTGGGGCAATCTCTGTAGAAGATCACCAGAGGCAGTTAAGTGTAGGGCCCCACTTCCGGACCGCTGTACCAATTTCAACCTACCCAAACCCCCAAATTTTGCACGACAAGCCCTATGTCGGTTAGTGTCGATAGGTAGCCCTGCATGTCGGCTATATGACGGCAGCAATCATATAGAGGCGCAATCTCTGTGGAAGATCACCAGAGGCAGTTAAGTGTAGGGCCCCTCTCCGGACCGCTGTATCAACTTCAACCTACCCAAACCCCCAAATTTTGCACAACAAGCCCTATGTCGGTTAGTGTCGATAGGTAGCCCTGCATGTTGGCTAAACGACAGCAGCAATCATATAGTGGCGCAATCTCTGTGGAAGTTCAACAGAGACAGTTAAGTGTAGGGCCCCCTTCCGGACCGCTGTATCAACTTCAACCTACCCAAACCCACAAATTTTGCACGACAAGCCCTATGTCGGTTAGTGTCGATAGGTAGCCCTGCATGTCGGCTATATGACGGCAGCAATCATATAGAGGCGCAATCTCTGTGGAAGATCACCAGAGGCAGTTAAATGTAGGGCCCCTCTCCGGACCGCTGTACCAACTTCAACCTACCCAAACCCCCAAATTTTGCACGACAAGCCCTATGTCGGTTAGTGTCGATAGGTAGCCCTGCATGTCGGCTAAACGACAGCAGCAATCATATAGTGGCGCAATCTCTGTGGAAGTTCACCAGAGGCAGTTAAGTGTAGGGCCCCCTTCCGGACCGCTGTATCAACTTCAACCTACCCAAACCCCCAAATTTTGCACGACAAGCCCTATGTCGGTTAGTGTCGATAGGTAGCCCTGCATGTCGGCTATACGACGGCAGCAATCAAATAGTGGCGCAATCTCTTTGGAAGATCACCAGAGGCAGTTAAGTGTAGGGCCCCCCTCGGGACTGCTGTACCTACTTCAACCTACCCAAACCCCCAAATTTTGCACGACAAGCCCTATGTCGGTTAGTGTCGATAGGTAGCCCTGCATGTCGGCTACACGACAGCAGCAATCATATAGTGGCGCAATCTCTGTGGAAGATCACCAGAGGCAGTTAAGTGTAGGGACCCCTTCCGAACCGCTGTACCAACTTCAACCTACCAAAACCCCCAAATTTTACACGACAAGCCCTATGTCGGTTAATGTCGATAGGTAGCCCTGCATGTCGGCTATACGACAGCAGCAATCATATAGAGGCGCAATCTCTGTGGAAGATCACCAGAGGCAGTTAAAAGTAGGGCCCCCTCCGGACCGCTTACCAACTTCGACCTACCCAAACCCCAAAATTGTGCACGACAAGCCCTATGTCTGTTAGTGTTGATAGGTAGCCCTGCATGTCGGCTAAACGACAACAGCAATCATATAGTGGCGCAATCTCCGTGGAAGTTCACCAGAGGCAGTTAAGTGTAGGGCCCCCTTCCGGACCGCTATATCAACTTCAACCTACCCAAACCCCCAAATTTTGTACGACAAGCCCTATGTCGGTTAGTGTCGATAGGTAGCCCTGCATGTCGGCTACACGACGGCAGCAATCATATAGTGGCGCAATCTCTGTGTAAGATCACCAGAGGCAGTTAAGTGTAGGGCCCCCCTTCCGGACCGCTGTACCAACTTCAACCTACCCAAACCCCCAAATTTTGCACGACAAGCCCTATGTCGCTTAGTGTCGATAGGTAGCCCTGCATGTTGGCTAAACGACAGCAGCAATCATTTAGTGGGGCAATCTCTGTAGAAGATCACCAGAGGCAGTTAAGTGTAGGGCCCCACTTCCGGACCGCTGTACCAATTTCAACCTACCCAAACCCCCAAATTTTGCACAACAAGCCCTATGTCGGTTAGTGTCGATAGGTAGCCCTGCATGTTGGCTAAACGACAGCAGCAATCATATAGTGGCGCAATCTCTGTGGAAGTTCAACAGAGACAGTTAAGTGTAGGGCCCCCTTCCGGACCGCTGTATCAACTTCAACCTACCCAAACCCACAAATTTTGCACGACAAGCCCTATGTCGGTTAGTGTCGATAGGTAGCCCTGCATGTCGGCTATATGACGGCAGCAATCATATAGAGGCGCAATCTCTGTGGAAGATCACCAGAGGCAGTTAAATGTAGGGCCCTTCTCCGGACCGCTGTACCAACTTCAACCTACCCAAACCCCCAAATTTTGCACGACAAGCCCTATGTCGGTTAGTGTCGATAGGTAGCCCTGCATGTCGGCTAAACGACAGCAGCAATCATATAGTGGCGCAATCTCTGTGGAAGTTCACCAGAGGCAGTTAAGTGTAGGGCCCCCTTCCGGACCGCTGTATCAACTTCAACCTACCCAAACCCCCAAATTTTGCACGACAAGCCCTATGTCGGTTAGTGTCGATAGGTAGCCCTGCATGTCGGCTATACGACGGCAGCAATCAAATAGTGGCGCAATCTCTTTGGAAGATCACCAGAGGCAGTTAAGTGTAGGGCCCCCCTCGGGACTGCTGTACCTACTTCAACCTACCCAAACCCCCAAATTTTGCACGACAAACCCTATGTCGGTTAGTGTCGATAGGTAGCCCTGCATGTCGGCTACACGACAGCAGCAATCATATAGTGGCGCAATCTCTGTGGAAGATCACCAGAGGCAGTTAAGTGTAGGGACCCCTTCCGAACCGCTGTACCAACTTCAACCTACCAAAACCCCCAAATTTTACACGACAAGCCCTATGTCGGTTAATGTCGATAGGTAGCCCTGCATGTCGGCTATACGACAGCAGCAATCATATAGAGGCGCAATCTCTGTGGAAGATCACCAGAGGCAGTTAAAAGTAGGGCCCCCTCCGGACCGCTTACCAACTTCGACCTACCCAAACCCCAAAATTGTGCACGACAAGCCCTATGTCTGTTAGTGTTGATAGGTAGCCCTGCATGTCGGCTAAACGACAACAGCAATCATATAGTGGCGCAATCTCCGTGGAAGTTCACCAGAGGCAGTTAAGTGTAGGGCCCCCTTCCGGACCGCTATATCAACTTCAACCTACCCAAACCCCCAAATTTTGTACGACAAGCCCTATGTCGGTTAGTGTCGATAGGTAGCCCTGCATGTCGGCTACACGACGGCAGCAATCATATAGTGGCGCAATCTCTGTGTAAGATCACCAGAGGCAGTTAAGTGTAGGGCCCCCCTTCCGGACCGCTGTACCAACTTCAACCTACCCAAACCCCCAAATTTTGCACGACAAGCCCTATGTCGCTTAGTGTCGATAGGTAGCCCTGCATGTCGGCTATACGATGGCAGCAATAATAAAGAGGCGCAATCTCTGTGGAA
The DNA here is from genome assembly GCA_963971305.1 of Arcuatula senhousia. Lineage (NCBI taxonomy): Eukaryota > Metazoa > Mollusca > Bivalvia > Mytilida > Mytilidae > Arcuatula > Arcuatula senhousia. The sequence continues at coordinate 21,698,044 of OZ020311.1, forward strand.
GATCACCAGAGGCAGTTAAGTGTAGGGCCCCTCTCCGGACCGCTGTACCAACTTCAACCTACCCAAACCCCCAAATTTTGCACGACAAGCCCTATGTCGGTTCGTGCTGATAGGTAGCCCTGCATGTCAGCTACACGACGGCAGCAATCATATAGTGGGGCAATCTCTGTAGAAGATCACCAGAGGCAGTTAAGTGTAGGGCCCCACTTCCGGACCGCTGTACCAATTTCAACCTACCCAAACCCCCAAATTTTGCACGACAAGCCCTATGTCGGTTAGTGTCGATAGGTAGCCCTGCATGTCGGCTATATGACGGCAGCAATCATATAGAGGCGCAATCTCTGTGGAAGATCACCAGAGGCAGTTAAGTGTAGGGCCCCTCTCCGGACCGCTGTACCAACTTCAACCTACCCAAACCCCCAAATTTTGCACGACAAGCCCTATGTCGGTTAGTGTCGATAGGTAGCCCTGCATGTCGGCTAAACGACAGCAGCAATCATATAGTGGCGCAATCTCTGTGGAAATTTACCAGAGGCAGTTAAGTGTAGGGCCCCCTTCCGGACCGCTGTATCAACTTCAACCTACCCAAACCCCCAAATTTTGCACGACAAGCCCTATGTCACTTAGTGTCGATAGGTAGCCCTGCATGTCGGCTATACGACGGCTGCAATCATATAGAGGCGCAATCTCTGTGGAAGATCACCAGAGGCAGTTAAGTGTAGGGCCCCCTCCGGACCGCTTACCAACTTCAACCTACCCAAACCCCCAAATTTTGCACGACAAGCCCTATGTCGGTTAGTGTTGATAGGTAGCCCTGCATGTCGGCTAAACGACAGCAGCAATCATATAGTGGCGCAATCTCTGTGGAAGTTCACCAGAGGCAGTTAAGTGTAGGGCCCCCTTCCGGACCGCTGTATCAACTTCAACCTACCCAAACCCCTAAATTTTGTACGACAAGCCCTATGTCGGTTAGTGTCGATAGGTAGCCCTGCATGTCGGCTATACGACGGCAGCAATCATATAGTAGCGCAATCTATGTGGAAGTTCACCAGAGGCAGTTAAGTGTAGGGCCCCCTTCCGGACCGCTGTATCAACTTCAACCTACCCAAACCCCCAAATTTTGCACGACAAGCCCTATGTCGGTTAGTGTCGATAGGTAGCCCTGAATGTCGGCTATACGACGACAACAATCATATAGTGGGGCAATCTCTGTGGGTCGTTCTAAATAGAAGTCGATCTCCTCGCTAAATGTTCGCTGTAATTGTTCGCTAGCTTTCAAAGTTCAGTAATATGATTTACTCATTGCAAATGAATAGTATTATCTTTAGAAACATACTTTTAGCTTAGTGGAAGCTATTTTATACACTTAAAGGTGTTTTGGTACGTTTCAGTTATTTGTAGTTTTTCGGTTTTTAGATTTATCCCCTAATTGTTCGCTAGCTAATTGTTCGCTACAATTGTTCGCTAGCTTGAGTCAAGTGCTTAGAGTTTACTTTAACTTTACTATTCTTTTTCGCATTACTTTTAATATATGTTCCAAAGGTTGTATTAGCACTGTCAATGAAAATTTCTCCTAATTCATTTATCAAAGTGTTAACATCATTAACTGCTGTATTTACATCACCTGTTTCAACAAGTTTATTTAACAAAACATCCTTTCTTGTTATGTTAATGTTTCTCTGAAATTCATCAGTTTTACTACTATCCCATTTTTTGGCATTAGTGGTATTTGAGTTCATTTGAATAGGGGTATCACTACAATCATTTTTGTCATTTTCATACACAATAGTACCAATACAAATGGACAATGGACAATGCACATCAGAAAATAGCTTAAAGAAATCTAAAATATGACAACTATGGAAACTATTTACAAAATTAGCATTACATATACAGTAATCCACAACACTAGCATTTTTACAAGTAAAGTTTCCTTCCTTGTCACCCATGAGTCTACCATTCAAAATAAAGAAATTGTTCCCTTTACAGAAATCTAACAGTAAAGACCCATATCTGTTTTTAACTTTATCCTTATTTTGTCGCTCCCTTGGGATACCTGCTATTTCAAGAACATTTGGGCTGTTGTCAAAAATTTCAAACGGTATGTTCAAGTGATCGATACATGTATCAGATTCATCGAATTGGAAAAAATCTTTATCAGTGGATGTGCGACTATTAAAATCTCCCAATAATGCTACGTTCTGGTAATGGTTTGACAAGGAAAGGGATTCATTTTCAATTTGACTAAAAGCATCTGGTGATGAGTATGAGGTGTAATCTGGGGGGATATAAACAATACCAAAAAGGGCATCGCTGTCAAGACCTAGTAAACTTGAATCTACTTTAAACCATAAAACAAATTTGCATTCGGTATCTATAGCACTGATAAATTTACTATATTTTTCTCTGTACCCTAACATTATACCACCGGATTTAACCTTGGCGCATTTTTTCCTATTTTTAAAGTGAACTATATAACCAGACAATTCTATGTTGTCTGTATCATCAGTTTTTGTTTCTACCATACAAATAATATCGTGTCTATTTATCAATTTTCCAAATTCTGGATAATTCAATCTTTTTTTTACACCACAACAGTTCACAGACAAAATATTTAGAAAAGAATTTTCGGATAGATTTAACGATTGATTTCTACTCGTTGACAATGAACATGTGTCTTCGATCTTCGACCGTTTCAGTACAACTCTCTGACTCTGTACTTTCTAATCTATCGTTACTGTGGGGTTCTAGATTAAATTTCTCATTTTGGGGGGCTAAATTACATTGATATAAACTTTCAACCGTTTTTTTAACTATATCATCACCAGAGCTTTCAACTTGTGATTTTTCAACAGCACTGTAAATACTATTATTAAATAAACAATCAGATTATTATCAACATTATCTAAATAATTATCAGTTTTATTTACACATAAATCACAGTTCAGTTCTCTATTAAGAGTAAGATCTCCCTGCCTGTCCTATTTGGTAATGTCAGGTGAGTCCGTAGGTGGTGACGACCCTTGTCGTTGCCTTTTCTTAGGGTTTAGAGGCGTATAAAATTGTTCAGTGCTTTTATTTTGACGTCGATCACGTATAAGTTGTGGTGACCATTTAGCCGTGTAAGTCCTCTCGGGGGTTGAGTTTTCTACCGGTGGGATATAACGCTCTCCATCTATAAATAGTTTATCTCGCACTAGCACAACATCTCGTTGTTCTCTCTTGGCTTCCTTCATCTTTGGGTAAAGTTTTTTACGTTCGTTCTGAATTTCAGCCGGAAACTGCTGACTTATTCCGAAAGGCGTGTTTTTAAGTTTATACGCATTCTGCAGCACTAGATCAAGGTCCTTGTAGTATAGAAATCTAGCCACTACCGGACGAGCATTGTTTCTTCCACGTTTACCAAATCTATGTACATTTCCCGAATTCAACGAAGTGTTGGATTCCTAATTCTTGGCGAAGAAAACATCTTAGTTCGAGTTCAATGTTTTCATTCGGAGAATGGCAAAGTCCTGTAAATACCAAGTTATTCTTCATGCTGCGGCATTGCAGATCTAGTACTTTATCCTGAAGCTCGCTTATCGTGTTCGTTCAGATGAAACAGTTAAAATGTTTACCTGTATTTTATATAGAAAAAATCTACTGAAGTATAATAATATAGAATGTAAAACACTGCCAACTGTTTAGTAAAAATATATTAGAGTCTAATATGAATCTTATTTATTTTAAATCAAAAATTGCTTACACAAGGTTATGTTGCTGCTCGGTTGTTGTCTCCACTGAAGAGTGCAGACATATCGAAAAATTTTAAGAGCGGACATTCGGTCCTGTGAATCAGAAAATTGTGTCTAACCCAAGCATTTTTTTGTCTGCAATTTACTAATATACTCCGTTCTCATTATATCATCCTTTTGTGTTATCGTGGTATTTACTTTCATTTCAAAACCAAATATTCAACTGTGACGTCACTGTTTCTACGTAGCTACGTACCACGATATAACGAGATACCAGGATAGTTCATACAAAATTACGGTCTAATCAGCCAGTGATTCTGTCAGACACACCAAATCTTGCAGGACTGAACAGATTTTTGCAGGACAGGTTCCTGAGGTTCTGTACAGCTGTCATCATGTACAATATTTCGATATGTTTGCCCTCATAGAATAAAAAGCTACGCCGAGCGCAGCATGATACGACCTATACAAGGTCAACATCTCATACAAAAAGCCTTTTTTATATACATATATCAATTTACATTTTTTGGCCCTTTGACCCCTAATTTAAAAAAAAAAAACTGTAAGAAATATTGTTAATCAGATTGCAAAAAAGGGCAGGGATTTTCATAAGGTATCCAATGAAAAAATATTTTGAAATCGGACCAACTATAAAAAAGTTATTTTTATGGGCATGGCGTACTCTTTGGCACATCCCTGTTCACCATTTTATGGAAAGCTACCCCCCCCCCTCCTGAAGACCTTTTAGATTTTTAATGACCATGTACATGTGTATATGACTTAAAGAAAAGCAATATCTGACAATATTTTCTGACCTACTAAATAGTTAGGTACTAGGTACCTTTTTGCAGACACCATTTGTCTGCATTTTGAATTTCTTAATATACAACCTTCATTTTTAAGGATGCTTACCTTGTAGGCTTTTTATACGTTGTATTTTATGTATCTTCAAAGAACAGCATGGCCAATTTGGTCACATGTCACCTTATATTTGTTTTGATTTTACATTTTCTGGGTTTCATGTTTATTGCATGAACCTTCTGGTTGATAGGAAACTGTGTTTAGAAATTGTAATAAGTTGGGAGCAATGGAAATCTAACATCAAATATCTTAGATCTTACAAAAAAAGCAGAGAAACTTCAGTTTTCCTTGTATTCTAATTTTGCAGCCCTTAAATGTTGCATTATTATAACTTGAAATATTGGGACAAAAATGTTTTATTTCATCTTATTTACATTTTATACTTATGTCTTTTGGGGATTACATGGCATTGTTAATTCATGAGCTTTATCCAATAAACGGATTGATTGATTGATAATATTATAGTGGAATTGCTGCAACTTTATGACATGTGAAATTGCATTATTGTAAGCTGTTGTTTATTTTTATAACATTATTTATTTGCAAAATATTAATTTAGATGTGGATTTATATGTTAATTGTGTCCTACATTGTATTTTTAATATGTGTGTGTTAAGTATAAATATTTTTTTTTCTTCAGACAAAGAGCCATATAAAGCTAAAAGTAGATAAAAGTCCTCAGCATCTGCAAATTAAAGATATGGATAAATGCTGACTGTGCATATATAATTCTCACTGAAACTGGATATATCTAGCATCAACATAGTGTTTACCTTTACAGAGAGCTTTATTCTTCTAACTAAGGAGTCCAAAAGTCTATAGAAATTATGAAAATTTGTTTTGAGCAGCTACAAAATATATAAACATCCTAGGATGATGTGAAAAAGATTGAGTAAAAATCATGAATTAATATGTTGTGTAAAAGAATGAGTTCAGTGGTGAATTTAATATCAAGTGAAATATTAAAAAATAAATGTGATATAAGTATTTTTTTTGTTTGTTACTCTATATATTTTCTATTGATGATGGATCCACACAACATCATATCTTCATAAACATCAAGGCAAATACAGAGCAGAACAATACATTAATGAACAAAGCTCTGTCTGGACCCATATTGGACATACAAGTTTAATAGTTGACTAGACACACAAAGAAAAAGAAAACACATGCAAGTGTCAATGCAACATACCATTTGTAACAGCTCAAGTGCAAGAAAGAATAAAATCACATAGTTCCAATTTATTTGCCAAATGAAGTCTATAAAAAATGATAAAAGACTAATAAAAGTTGAAAGCTGTAAATGCTCCATAAGTTTTTTTTTATTTGATAAGATTTTGTGGATGCATATTTACTCAATTCACTGTAACAAAGTATTTTATAAATTATCCTTTCAATTCATCATAGTACAAGCATCTTATTCCTCAGCCGTTTACAATAGATATATATTACAAGTTATCCAATGTAAATAGATTGACTGACAAATATCATAAGCAATGATTATACTATTTGACATGTTAAAGATTGTCTACATGTATTTCAATATATGTTATAAGTTTCAATTATGAATGTAACCTTGTCAATGAAATGACATTTGACCAATTAAGATTATTTAGAGGCAGTTTATGCCCCCTATCATTAAAAAAAAACCCACTAGTAATTGTTTATTATGATCATTTATTTGCACAACTTACATCTTACAATAAGATCAAAGGCACACATACAATACACATACAATAATTCTGAATGGAATAAACAGTAAACATTATTATACAAATCACAGTAAAATATATATTTATATACTTATTCCACCAGACTAACATTCATACTTGAAAATCAAATGAAACTTTAATTTGGCCCCTGTCCTCAGTTCTAAAGACTGCTTTATAAAAGAGCCTAAACATTTCACTTGCTGTGTTGTTAGCGGGTTTAAAATATTTTGTATTTTAGAATTTGTATAGTTATTCAGAAAAGTAGGCCTTAAAGTTTTGTTAATATTACAGTTAAAAAAGAAATGGCTTTCATCATCCAGAACCCCGCACGAAATACATATTCGTTGATCCCTTGGTATTTTTTTATATCTACCGGTCTCTATGGCTAAAGGGTGATCACTGATTCTAAATTTACATATTAATTTTCTTATTTCAAAGTCAGTGTAGTTTAGATAATATTCTCTAATATAATCAGACTTTAAGGATTTGAATAAAAGCAGTTTGCTTTTATCATCAATGTTTTGTATTTTGTTATTGTATAATGTTTCATATTTATCCTGTAGAGCCTCTCTATATTGATGTTTATGAGTATTTTTTACACATTTATTGTCTATTTTACTTGCTTGACTTATATTATTTACAGATCTAACATTATTTATATAAGAAAACCATGTAAAAATTCCCTGATCATGTAATGACTTGGATAAATAATAGCATTCTTTAAGTAGATATGAAGTTTCATCTGATAAAAGTCTATCTTCATATAGCAACGACTGAGTTTTTATAAAGCAATCAACAGGAAAGCGCCCTAGTTCTGACCT